>CM076575.1:1244337405-1244937405 GCA_034641835.2 Pinus albicaulis
GAAAATAACATTGGATGGCAGTAAAATGGATTCTCAGATATTTGAGAGGTACCACAAATCAAGCATTATGCTTTGGTGGTTCAAACATTGCTCTATAGGGATATGTTGATGCAGATATGGTAGGTGACAGAGATAACAGGAGGAGCACTACAGGATATGTATTTACTGTAGGTGGAACAGCTGTCAGTTGGGTTTCAAAATCCCAAAGTGTTGTTGCACTTTCACCAACAAAATCAGATTATGTTGCTGCTACAGAGGCTAGTAAAGAAATGATTTGGTTACAAAGGTTTATGTATGAATTGGGTAAGAAGCATGATATGGGCACGCTATACAGTGATATCCAAAGTGCTATTCATCTTGCAAAGAACTCAACATTTCATTCCAGGACTAAACACATACATCTCAAGTACCATTTCATACGGTCATTATTGGAAGATGGAGAGTTGAAGCTGAAAAAGATACACACTAGTCAGAATCTTGCAGATATGCTAACAAAAGTTGTAACCAGGGAGAAACTGAGAACATGCTCAGTTTCAATTGGTCTTCAAGGATGACGATGAAGATGAGAAACATCCAGGTCCAAAGAGGAGTCATTGTCCAGCAAATGAAGCAGCGGTGGAGTTGCTACAATCAGTCTCCAAGTGGGAGATTGTTGGGTGTGGAGCTTGATAATCTTGTTTACTTTGTATCACAGCATTGGACCCCTATACCTTCAAAGGGGCGGCAACGCCGCCTGTAATTAATCGCTGCCGTGGGGGTCTTTCGGAGTCCCCCCTGGCGGGGGTTTTCGGGGGCAGCACCCCCGAAGCTAAAAACAGATGTAAAATTGCCTTGTAAAAGTATAGTAATTTCTAGTCAATCTGGGCCGTTCGTTAGGCAAATGATCTGGCGGTAGAAGTTATGTTTAGTTTAGGGTTTTTTTCCCTAGAAGGAAACTCCCTTGTATATATGAGGGTATTGTATTTATGGGTTTGGTATTGTATGTATTCGTTTATATAAATGAGAGGGAGACTTTAGAGAGAATGAGGTTACAATGGTATCACTAGGTTTTGTCTCTTCATTTTTGTTGGATAATAGAAAGGAAGGACTGGTTGTTCGGGGTGGACATAGCCCAAACTGGGTGAACCACGTATATCTGTGTCTCTCTGGTTTTATGTGCTTTTATTTTCCGCATATTTTATGTGTTGCATTGCTCCATAATATATAATTTTCTAACAGGAAGTGCTAGTAGCGGAAAGTCAAGATTGAATCTTGTCTCTTGGTGAACGATACCTATGTTATTTATAATGTTTTTTTTAATGACTTCATTGTGCCTATAATTCACATGTAAAATATATGTATGTATATTGAAGTTAAATTTATGGATTTTTGATATAAGTGATTAATAATTATGAGTTTCCAATGCTGTATTCTTATGGTTTATTCCTCAGTTTACTATATTATTTAAAAAAAAGGGTAAAGTATAGGGTGGGTCCCTACATTAGAGTTTGGCCAGTTCAGGTTTCCAGTGTCAGTGTGACAAAAAATCACAAGATTTTTGTCAGTCAGATTCTCTGTGTGGATCGCTAGCAAGGCATCCCATATTGTATTCAGAATTACTAATGATAATAAATAAACCCTCAGGTGTTGCACCAATTTTCCTGCATTGGGTTTTTCCGGGGACATTAGTCCAAAAATAACGATGTCATGTTTCTATGATTTATTCTTGCTCAGATCTTGTTTCTGCACTTTATTTTTTCGTATTTTAATTTTGTGAACATTTTAGTGTATGGGTTTTCTATATTTACCATAGAACACAATAAATAATTTGTTCAAGGAATTAAAAAATATAAGAATTATCATCAGTTACTGCAGTAGGATTCTAGATCTAGGAATTTTCACATGGTATCAGAGCTTGTTTAGCAGTGTAGGAGGAGCAAGAGAGTAGATCCAGTAGATCCAACATTGAAGAATAATTTGGGGATCAAAGAGTTGTGTAAGAAGCATATCAACCTCCCCAGTGATTGTGTAGTCCATGCCAAGAGGGCTAGTTCTACAAGGAAATATCTCTCTGAGTGAGCTGACAGAGAGGTAGGATTTCCAAGTTTGTATTTTGTCAGAGGCAGAGGGAGCAGCACAAATCAGCAGCTGGAGGGATGCAGTTTCTGTGAAGCAGTGATTTCTAGTGTAGAAAGTGTCAGAAGGGAGTAGCTTAAGACACGTTGAGGGAATTTTATTCCTCGAATAATTCCTAGCCAAGGAATTCTAACTCTCGATAGCTAAGTAGAAGTATTGAGTGGCAGATCTACCATCTTCAGTAGGGAGTGCATAGGCCAGGCCAATAGCTACACAAAGGAGAGAGAGGGAGCTAGTTCGACATTTTTCAGTTGGCATAAATGCTAGCAAGTGGGTTGAGAGATAAAGATCGGTTGGAGGGAACCTCTAACTATGTGATCTGGTAGGCAAGGATCATATTCCTGTTAGATGAACATGATCTCAAAGCTTTCATCGATGGTGTGGTAGTTGTACTTGTAGAAACAAATCCACTTAAAGCCTACAATAAAGACATGGAAAAGGTGAAATGTTTGATCCTTAATGGTGTGAGGGATCATGTCGTATGTCACATCGCCAAAAAAGCGATAACTAGAGAGATGTGGCAGGCCTTGGAGACATTATATCAGGGATATTCTGATTAGCGAAAGATGTTCTTGGAGGAGAAGTTTCATTCTATAAGGATGAAGAAGGGAGAGTGAATTCATCCTTTCATATCTAGACTTCAGGAGAATCGAGATCAGTTGGTAGTTTCAGAATGCTAAGATTTTCCCTGACCTTAGTTTCAGATGAGTGGCAAGGCTTCGTCCAGAGCATCCTGGGAAAAGAAAGACTGCTAGATTATGAAACGATGTGGGCTTCTCTTCAGCGGGAAGAGATGAGGCGAGACATGCTCAAGTGTAAAATTGAGAGTAGCAGAAGCAACGGGTCGAAGCCCAATGAGGAGGAGGAGAATGTATCCCTTGCATCAAAGTGGTAGTAGGAACATCAAAGACATAAGAAAGACATCTCAAAGATTAAGTGCTTCTAGTGTGGCAAGATGGGACATTATGGCTCATAGTGTCCTCTCAAGAAGAAGGAAAAATAAAAGAAGCATGATCCAGAGGCTGCAACCACTCGGATTGAAGAAGAGGAGTTTGCTATGATTGCCCATATATCTCCTGGGGCGAATTGGGGTGATCTAGAGTTGTATTTTAGAATAACTGTAGTTGGGTAGGGTCCTTGAGGAGTCCACCTCTCAGATCATCAGCTTACTATGGGAGCCCGAATCTGAAGTAGCATGATGGACGACTTTCAGTTGGTGAAGAGGAGTGTAGAATTGACAACACAATGTCTAAAGAGTGCCAGAGACTGAGCAACGTAGAGAAGTGTTGGCAGTAGTGCGAGGAGGCACAGTGCGGAGTCAGCAGTAGCACAGAGGCTTCAGAGGGTTAGCACAGAGTCTAGCAACAGTCAGATCTTTAGTACAAAAATGCATCATGATGAACACAAGGTTCAGTATTGGATGCTTTTTAGTTGTAGTGCAGTGGAAGTTGGAAGCAACATGCAAGGTTGGAAGCAACATGGATGCTGCAGCGCATTGTTGGTGGGCCGCAATGTCAGACATCAGCAGCGCAAAGGGAGATGTTGTAGAATCAGAGTAGTACTTCAACTGGATGTATTTCTAGAGCACATTCCTCACTAAGAGAGAGTGTTTATTTTTAGTAGCATTGAATGTGATATAAGTCTCAAAGTTTGAAGGAATACTGAGGCACATGTATTCCAAATAACCCAGAAAGCGTTTTGGTATATTCCACCCAGATCATGTTTTATGAAAATAATTAATTATTTTAATGGGACCCTAAGTCTAAACTTAGGAAATTAAAATAATTAAAGGATATTAATTAAAATAGAGTGTGAATATTTTAAGAGGAGACGAAGATCAAGTTAAGTTAATATTATCCCTTGATTAACGATTTAATCTCAGTTGTTGAAGTCTCAATGAGAAGAGTATAAGGACTTTATGGATCATTTGGAAATATACACTAAGATGGAGAAATAATCCAGAGACCAGAATTCTTTAGTGAGTTGTGCTTAGGGAGAATATTCTCGCAGAGAGGGGCAGGTATTATTTCCGGTTGGAGATTTTCCTAAGCCAGGAATACACTGCAGAAGAGACAGAGAGCAGTGCGCAAAGAGGCAGCGTAGCAGAGACTGCACAACAACCTTGAGGAGATACGTGATTCAACTTAGGATCAGTCAGATCTAGTGCTGGAGAGCTGGAATGTTAGGCCTGAAGGGGCCAGAAGATCAGATCCAACCAAGAGAAGAGCCATCTAGTAGAGGTGATTCGGTCCCCATGCAGAGTGATGCCGAGACTGTGCAGAGGTAGTGTAGGGCTCGTCGGCTCAGAGTTTGGCCAATTTGGGTTTCCAGTGTCAGTGTGAGGAAAACTCACAACCTTTTTTTTAGTTAGATTCTCTGTGTGGATGGCCAACAAGGGATCCCATATTGTATTCATAATTACTACATAATAAATAAACCGTCAGTTGTTGCACTGATTTTCCCTCATTGGGTTTTTCTGGGGACAGTAGTCCAAAAATATCGGTGTCATGTGTATATGATTTATTCTTGCTCATATCTTGTTTCACACTTTATTTTTCCATTGTTTAATTTTGTGAAGGTTGTAGTGTATGGGTTTTCAACATTTACCGTAGAACACAGTAAATAACGTGTTCAAGGAATTAACAAATAGAAGAATTATCATCAGTTGCTGAATTATCATCAATTGCTGCAGTATGATTCCAGATCTAGGAGTTTTCACATGTGATAGCCATGATGATAGGCGTAGAGCTCATGTTGGATTTTTCCCAGGTGTTAAATTTGTATGTCCTGACCATATTTTTCATTTTCTAGTACAATTTCCTATTGCGAGTGGCCAAATTATGTTTTTGTACTTTTTTTTAGCTGCATCAACCTCTGGAGCAAAATTCCAGGCCCAACCCAAAGTGTGGAGAAGGGGAGGGGGAGGCTCACTCCTTGTGGATCCAAAGGAAAAACGTGGACCCAGATAGGAGATATGTGAAAATTGATAATCATGAGCAAAGGGGGGTGATGTATGTGGTGTTGGGAAGCGGGACCATGCAACCAAAACTAGGATTTCCCATGTAGTGATACTCCTAAAGCTAGTACCCAATAAATGAGATCCCACGAGACTAGGATACAAGGTTAACCACTAAATTGTACAAGGGGACAAGAGTACAAACCAAGCCCATTCTTTCCACCAAAACCCCCCACTAATCCATTCACGAAATGTTGAGAAATATAGGGCATAAGCATTAGGTGATTTCTCCTTATTAGTGATTGTTTGTGAATGATTTTTACTTCTTTAGATTAGGTTCTTCTTCTTATTTTATCAGTGATATTATTCATCAAATACTAACTAATGTATAAACATGAATATACACGAGACACAACATATAGGCTATTAGCCAGGGCCAAAACCTCTCACTCTTTGAGAGAAAAACCCGCACAAATTATTATTATAGAGATTCCAATTGACGAATACCAAGACCATGACCCTTGACCTATTAGCCACTCCAAGACCAAGACACAAGCTCTCAATATAGTTAGCCTTCTTCTCGATTATTCTTCAACCTCGACCCTATTTAATACATAGCATAGCAACAAACTGAAATTTCACTGTCATCACAAAAACCCATCACCAAACTGTGATCATTTTAGCAGCACCATATCTCATTGTCATGCCATCAAAGATAGCACTAAATCTTTGTATCTTATTTATATTTCTGATATAAGACTTCATCCTAGCACCAAGACATAGATCCAAACTTTCATGTCACTATAGTCATACATAAGAACTTCAGGGATACATATAATATGTCTACAGTTCATTGATCTGAATTCTGGGGGAGATCCAAGCCATATATTTTACTATGATCACCCTTGAAACATATCCTTATTGTCTACCTTATCCGACCTCATTTATGTACTATAGATCCAAAACCTTTTAGCCCATCCAAGAACTTCAAAGAGATATGTTCTCATTATCCCTTCATCACTTTGTTGTCCCTTCATCTCTTTGATATCCCTTCCACTAAACTATTCTTCTGTAATACCCATCCGAAAATCTCAGAGTGATCTAAATTGAACTATGTAAATGTGTATTGCCCATATGCATTTATATAGTTTTTTTTTTTTTTCCCCATCAATATAAGCCAAGTTTTCAATATGAATATATGTGTCTCTAATGTGGGCTGAAATGAGTTTCTTATCCTTATTTGAAGACGAAATGAAGAGGAGAATTGTGCTTGTCTTTGGAGGGCTACTAGAAACTTTTTAGACTCATATACATTGACATATGCTCAAGAAGATATCTTCATACATGACATTGAATCTTTGAATTTAAATGATAAATCCTAAGGCTCTCAATGGGAGCCATCTAAAATAAAATCACTTTCTCATGAAACGCATGAAGCAAGGCTTACAATAATAATTTTATTTTCTTCATTACTTCATTTACAAAAGTCACAATTACATGTCATTATGAATACAAAATATAGTTACACTTTTCAACACTCTCTCTTAACTAGGGAGGTATTCATAATGGTACTTGGTCATTCTCATTATGAAGAATTTCTCATAAGAAAAATAGGATTGGTAACCCATCTGTATATCATCATATCAACCAAGATTGTCACATAGCAAGGCCTTCACTAACAACACTATCTTTCCACAATATTTTAGCTCAATGCTGGCGAGACCAATGATTTATAGACACACTAATCATTGTCTCTCCTGGACATACCCCACCCGGGTTCTCAGGGTGTGTTCCACCACGACTATTCTTATCTTGGATTCCTAGTCCTCAAATAATATTGGTCATCTACGGCTACTCTTATCTTGGATTCCCTATCTCATCCTCAAAGTTTATCGGATGTGAGATGATCACCCAATCCTCCATTATGTATTCCCACGTGAAGACAATAATGACGTGTCTATCTCTCCCTCTCAATTAGAGAGGACACATTCCAATAAAGGAATGTACTCATTCCTACACAAGGAATGTACCTAAGCTCCTTCTTGGCTTAGGAATTTCCAAGTTTCTTCCAATTAAGAAACTTGTTTCTAGGCTCCCTCTTAATTAGGGGCCTACAACGGCTCCTCAGGTGGAGATAATGGGTCAACCAACTTCTTTGAAGAGATCCTTCCTTCGATGTCATGAATTTCTTCTTTGTTATGGAGTCTTCATCTTTTGGGACTTCTTCATAGGGCACATACCATCCATCACTTTCATCCATGAGTCAATCATGTCATCATTCCATTCATCAAAAAGTGATCCATCAGTCTTCATCTAGCCTTGCTTCATGCCAAATTTTTTGGAAGGATCTTTCATCCTTATATATGGTATTTCTAGGAATACATCCACAATTCTTCCATTTGGCAGTCATGCATAAAGCCCATCCAAATATTTGTTCAAAGATAATAAATGAATACTTAAATCAAGATTAATTTTGTGATGGTTTTTCATCATGACATCTTCCTATAGGTATTATCATTTTTCATACACGTTGACACATCTCCCAAAGATATCCATTGTAAAGGGTCTTCATCTTTTTTATACTTTCATTAGAGTCTTCATATATTTCCGAAATATTTTCTTGTCAAATATTCTTGGTCCTTTGGATGATGATCTCCTTTACCATGGTTGGATATCTAACGATATCTTCCTTCCTTTTCTTCACACATTTTAGTCCCATGAGCTTCCAATTAGAGTTCCTCAATTGTAGTCAATCACCTCATACTTCATATGATGACATATTATGTTGATTTCATCTAATGTGGGCTATGCCTTCCTGCATCATTTCAGAGGAGGAGATCCTTTTCCCTTTGAACATGCTTCTCAAGATAGAATTAGTGATCCATCTTACCTACAACCATACAACATGACATTATAATATTAAATACAAGCATACATACCTCATTTATATTTAGGTCATCTAGGTTTCTTTTAGCATCTTCCTTGATTGAAAATATTTTCAACCATTTGAGTTTCTTCTTTTCTTATGTCATCATACCATCATCCCATGAACTCCAAAAGTTGGAGTTCTTGGTGAAACATTTGCTTCCTCTCTAGATTGGTGAACCCTTTGATGAGGATTCCATCAGAGAATATTGAGGATCTTGCATATCCCTATCTGAAAAATGTTTCCTTTTTCACTTTATGTATGATGAGCCTTGTCCTAGATGACTTTTTCATTTTCTTAAGTTTCAAATGAAGTTCCTAAGAGCTATATCCTTCATGTTTGAATGCCATGGAATTTGTTATGTCTGTCCTTCATGATTCCTTATGGTGATGTCACTTTCACTTGTTTGTAACGCTTCCATGATGCCACAATGCATCCTATTATTTATTATAGCCACATCCTATAAAAAAAATATTAAGGAGCTATGAAAATACCTTTAGTGAGGGATATTATCTCAATCATAGTAGAGATCTCTTACTTCCTCTTTTCTTGTACTTCTTCTCTTCGTCTTCCTCCATATTTTCGGTGATATGGGTTTCTTTTCTTCCTCATTTGATATTGTCCCTTTAGGAAAATATTTCCTATAAAGTCCATAATTTTTTCCATAGAATTGAATCTTAGCTACGCTCCTCTTTCTTTTATGAGGACTAAATTTTCCAAACTTCCCTTTCCTTTCTACAAATGTTTGAGTCCTTTAACCTTCAACACTTGTTCCCTCAACTTGTCTTCTTCTATCTAGCATAGAAACCACAAGTTTTTGAATGAGGTAACTTTCTTATCCCCATGGAAACTTGTTTCATTTTTCATTATTTAGTGGATTTATAACATTGATGATTTTATTCTTATCATCTCTCCCATATCTTGCAGTTGAGATCTTATGAATATATCCCTTCATTCTTTGATACCTTCAATTTTGTGTAGATCAGGTCTAAGTGATATGCCTTCTTTATTACATCTTCATATAATAGTTCTTGCAACTTATCATATATCTCCTTGATGTCTCTGATCCTACTACATAGGGATGAGGGGACCTTTGACTGATTTCCCTTTGATCCCTTTCCATGTATTTAGATAATTCTTGACCTTCAGATAATTTTCCATAGATATGATCAATGACTTCACTTTCTTTGAGGATTATGTTTATCCTACTTTTTCCATGCAAGGAATTTCGATGACCCAACAAACTCATGGATCTCCTTGCCATCACGAAGTTATTTTACCAAACTTGATTAAAGAATAAAAGATAGTTCTTTGACAAGTGAAGATAAAATATTCAACTTGATCACTATGATGATGGTTGAAGAATATGTATCAGTGCTCCCTTTTGGATTATCTTCTTCCAAGACAAGGGGACGATCCTTGCTTCAATGAGAGGTATCTTGACTTATAGATTTTGATGGAAATACCTTTTAGCATTCTAGCCTTCATGATACTTAGAATTCCTTAGTGGGGAATGAGTGTAGATCAACAATTCTTCTAAAGTTCTGACTTTGTCCAAGATGATGTGATATTTTTCCTTGAAGTCCTTCTCTTGGATGTATGCACTTTGGGTTGTCTTGTTTTGTAGATATCTTCATCTTGATGAGGGTATTTGTGTTCCTTTGCTAAGGACTATAGGATCACACACTCTTGCTAGTACAGACTTCTAGTTTCCTTGATTTGTAGATCCATCACTTTTCTTTTATGACCTTTTACTTGCTTAGATTCTTTTCTTGAAACTTGATTCTTGAGTGTATCTTTGATTAGATGCTCTTCCTTTTAATTTATAACCTTTGCTATGAAACCATGTTGAGTAATATAGGGCATAAGCATTTGGTGATTTCTCCTTATTAATGATTGTTTGTGAATGATTTTTACTTCTTTAGATTAGGATCTTATTCTTATTTTCTTAGTGATCTTCTTCATTAAATAGTAACCAATGCATAAACATGAATAGACATGAGACACAACATGTAGGCTATTAGCCAGGGCCAAAACCTCTCACCCTTTGAGAGGAAAACCCGAACAAATTCTTCTTATAGATATTCCAATTGATTAATACCAAGACCATGACCCTTAACCTATTATCTACTCCAATACCAAGACACAAGCTCTCAAGATAGTTAGCCTTCTTCTTGATTCTTCTTCCACCTCGACCTTCTTTAGTACATAACATAACGATGAACTGACATGTCACTGTCATCACATAAACTCATCACCAAATTGTGATGATTGTAGAAGTACTGAATTGATTCATTGTCATGTCATAAAAGATAGCACTAAATCTCTGTAGCTTCTTTATATTACCGATATAAGACTTCGTCCAATCACGAAGACAGAGATCTGGACTTTCATGTCACTGTATTCATACATAAGAACTTCAGGGATACACCTAACGTGTCTACAGTTTAGTGATATGAATTATGGGGGAGATCCAAGCGATGTCTTTTACTGTGATCACCCTTGAAACATATCCTTGTTGTCTACCTTATTCAACGTCATTTATGTATTAGAGATCTGAACCTTTTAGCCCATCCTAGAACTTGAGAGAGATATGTTCTTGTTTTCCCTTCATCTATTTTTTGTCCCTTCATCTCTTCGTTGTCCCTTCCACCAAACTGCTCTTCTGTAATACCCATCTAAAAATATCAGAGTGATCCAAACTAAACTTTGTAAATGTAGATTGCATATACTCCTTTATATAGTTGTTTTCCCATCAATATAAAACAACTTGTCAATATGAATAGATATAGGGACGAAATGATTTTCTTATCCTTATTTTAATCCAACATGAAGAGGAGAATCATGATTGTCTTTGGAGGGATATTAGAAAATTTATAGACTCATATACATTGGCATATGCTCAAGAAGAGCTCTTCATACATGGAATTGAATCTTTGACTTTAAATGATAAATCCTTAGGCTCTCAATGGGAGACATCTAAAATAAAATCACTTTATCATGAAACCCATGAAGCAAGGCCTACAATAATAATTTTATTTTCTTCATTACATCATTTACAAAAGTCACAATTACATGTCATTATGAATATTGAACCTAGTTACACTTTTCAACACAGAAGTGCCCATGATAAGTAAGTAGAAATATCCAAATACATAATTAAAGCCATACCTTTGGGGTTGGAAGGCCCACGTTAAAACATACTATCATAAAAAATGGGCGAGAGCACATAATGGTTGTCTCAAGTGGCGGAGATGGTGGCACATCGAGATATCTTGTGGTTTCAAGGGGTTGTGGGTTTCTAAATGAGGACTATCTAGGAGAAACTTTTATCCTATGGGTGTCACCCATAGGTGGTGGGAAACATCTCGCTCCAACTAGGACATGATCTCTCAATAGAGTGCATGTACTCGAATGAGAGGTCTTGAGAACACCAAAAATCTCTTGGGACCATAGACTTGTTACTTGCACATCAAAGAATAAGCACATGGGGAAACATGTTTTTGTGGTGTCTTATGATGACCCATGCTTATGTTAGGCCATAAAAATTAACAGGAAGTAAATTTATTTTAAATGAAATTTTAGTCTAAATGAAACTATGATAAAAGCATATGATGTTAGTTCTAATGTGAAGCATGCAATGCATCCTACTCTATCATGCATACAATAAATTTTCAAGTATTAAGGAAAGATATTTTCCAATAGAAACTGGGTTGGAGCAGAACTAGTCTTCTTGAGCTTGTCTTCACCAAAGCTCTGATACCATGTTAAAAATAAGATGTTTTATGTTGTTATAATCACTTAAATCCAGAACTTCTTAATGTTGAAATATAGGCTAAGTAATTCTAGATAGAACATAGAACCATATAAGCCATATACAAAATAGAAGACAACCAAGAACTCAATGAGGCACAAAGAAGTTAGGTCAATGACCAAGGAAAATCCCACAAGGGGAAAATCCAACTAGATTCTTCTTCTATTAGAAATCAACATTTAAGTAGAGATACAAAGTACAATGAGAGAATGAATAATTTCACCCATATCCAAAGAAGATCTCTGATAGTGATGCAAACATTGAATCACTTTGACTCTCCAATATCTTCTCTTGCTCTTCAACACACAGTCTCTCTCTCTCAAGTTAGAATTCTCCTTTCAGAAGCACAAGTAAGTGTCTCAAGTGAGGCTGAGAGGCACAAATATATAGAAAGAGCAAGGAGGTGAATTCATAGGGGAGTAAATCTTATGCCTTGAGGAGGAGTTATAGATGCCAAAATGTGACTGTAATGTATGCCATAAATGAGAGTGGTGTAACTTATGCATTAAACAAGTGTAAGGGGAATGTTTTTATGATGAGTCGTTAAAGTGTGTAAGAGTATCAGGTCCCTATATTATTATTATATTCCCTCATTGTTGTTAGTGTAATCCCCTTATTGTTATTGTTGTACCCCTGTAACCCCAATATTGTTATTATTCTGCCCTTACATTATTATTGTTAGGTCGCCTAGGATTATATTATGACCCCATGGACTCTTATATATAGAAGGAGGTTTTGTCATTTGTATCGTCCCAGATTTCTTCATTTATGTAATGTAAAGGAGGTCCCCCCCTCGAATTGGCTTATTTTTGAGGTGTTGATCTCTCTTTTCTTCTATTTTTTGAGCTGGTTTCATAACATTTGGTATCAGATCTTTGGATTCTAGGGTTTCACTACTCCAAATAGGTCATTGTGGAATTTTCGCTAAAATTGTTTTTTCTACAAAGTTTCAGAAGCTGAAATTTTTACAGAGCGAAGTTGAAATCTAGAGGAATGTCGTGAAAAAGGTTCAGATCTTGGTCCACAATATTTTTAGAGATATGATATGTGGAAGTTAGGGTTTTTCCAGGCTCCCGAATTTCACCTAAAACAGGTCATCGTGGAATTTGCGCTATAATGTGTTTTCTACGAAGGTGCGGAAGCTAAATTTTCTATAGAGCGAAGCCAAAATCCTGGGGAACTTCCTATAAAAATTTCAGATCTTGGTTCGTAATATTGTCGGAGAGATGATCTATGGAAGTTAAGGTTTTTTCAGGCTCCTGAATTTCATCTCAAAGAGGAAAATCGTCATAACTCTCTCTTTGAGCGTCAGATTGGAATTATGTAAAAATGGGACACAAGTACACAAAATTTAGGTTCCTATGTATCAATTTCAGAGCCCAAGAGGGAAACCGTGACAGATGGCACGTCGTAAAATTTTACTCTATTGAACCAATCCATAATTAGGTCATTGTGGGAAATTGGGCATAACTTTGCCTTAAATAATCCAAATCAGGTCACACCTGTGGCATTCGAAAGAAGATTCAGAGGGCTACTACAGGGCCACATTTCAGATATCGATGATCTGAAATCATAGAGATAATACAATATCAATATTGAGCTCCTAAAAAGCAAGAAAAATGTGTGTATTTTTCTTTCGAATTGCATAAGTCTTGTTTGAAAAATCAATTTGAAGTAATTCCAAGGGCATAGTGAAGCATAGATATCAGTATTGGGCTATAAAATTCCACCTAAAAAGAATTAAACACCCATTAAGCCTCCAGAAGTATCTACTATGACTCATGAAGAGGAAGAAGCGCAATATGACATATCAAAATTACAAGAGCATGTGCACCAAATTTCTCTCTCGCAAAGAGCAACAAAAAATGAAATGGAAGTTTTAAAGAAAGGCATGGAAGCTAATCTGGATGGTTTGAAGAAAGGCATGGAAGCTAAGATGGATGGCATGGAAGCTAAGATGGATGGCATGGAAGCTAATCTGGATGGTTTGAAGAAAGGTATGGAAGCTAATATGGATGGCATGGGAGCTAAGATGGATGACATGGAAGCTAATATCGATGAAAAAATGAAAGACAACATGGAAGACATGAAGAATGATTTAAAAGCAGACATGGAAGGTTTGATGACAAGGTTAATACAAGAAATGATTCCTAATAGTGGAAAGATAGTAGAGGAAACTAATGATGAGAAAAAAATAATTGTTAATCGTGATTTCATAAACTCTAATGTTGGATTGAAGAACCACCATATTCCAAACATGGATATGAGGAAGTTTGATGGCAAGGATCCCGTAACATGGATACTGTAGATGTAGCAATTTTTTGATCTCAATAATGTGCAAAACACACAAAATATATGCATTTCAACTTTAAATTTAGAACAAAATACATTTGTATGGTATCGATGGCTTTGCTCCCATAAAAAAATTGTCACTTGGTCAATTTTTACGGAGGAAATGATAACACATTATGAGGATGCAAAGAGAAACACCTTCTTTATCCAAATGATAAATCTCAAACAAAAGGGTTCAGTGGTGGAGCAAATTGAGGACTTCCAAAAATTGAATATAAGGGTAACTGATATTCCAGAGTAACATAGGATTGATGTCTTCATAGGGACTTTTAAGGATAACATCCAACATGAGGTTTGAATTTGGGAACCTGATTCATTAGAGAAGGCATTCAAGTTGGCAATAAAAATTGAATGTAAAATTATGGTGACAAGGAAGCTTACCACTCACATCTATAAAGATGGAAGTGTTGCTACTCCTAGACTTCCACAACCTATAAGGTTGACACCACAAAAATTGGAAGAAAAAAAAGCAAAAGAGCTTTGCTACAGTTGTGATAGCAAATACACTAAAGGTCATAAATGTGCCGAGAAGAAATTATTTTACATATATTGTGAAGAGGAGGAAGAAAATGAACAAGAAACTTCAAAAGAAGAGGATATACACCAGGAAAAAACCCTAGAAGAAGAAGAAATGAGTCCAACCATATCGTGTAATGCATTTGCAGAAATTACCACTCCTCAAAATCTCAAGATAGAAAGTCATATCAAGAAGAAAAAGGTAATAGTGTTGATTGATTCGGGTAGTACCCATAATTTTATTTATTGTAAGGTAGCTAAGGAATTGAATTGTTTCCTATACCCAGCACCAGAATGTCAAGTAATGGTTGCAAATGAAGGAACTATAAATTTCTCTGGAAAATGCCATAATATCAAGATAACCATGGGGGAATATGTATTGAATATTCCAATTCTTTCCATTCCAATGGGAGGCGTTGATGTTGTACTAGGAGTAAAATGGATACAATCTTTGGGGACGATACCTTTTAATTTTCAAGAACTTTTCTTGAAATTTTTTTCGCAAAGAAAGGAAATTGAATTACGAGGTATTGCAGGGAAGCCGGGAAAGATAATAAGATCTAATGTCATGACAAAGCTTCTGAAGAAAGAAAAATGATGTGTAATTGCACAATTATGCTTGATAGAAGTTCCAACATCAAAATCATCTATTTCTCCAGATCCTCAAAAAGTCTTGGACAAACATTCCAAGGTGTTTGAAACTCCCAAAGGACTCCCACCTATTCCTGATCATGATCATGCTATTCATTTGATTCCAGGAAGTGTTCCTCCAAACATTAGGCCTTACATATATCCTTATGTCCAAAAGAGCGAGATTGAACATATGATTGTAGAAATGTTAGAGGTTGGTATAATTCAACCGAGTCAAATTTATTTCTCTACTCCAGTAGTATTGGTGCACAAGAAGGATGGATCATGGTGCATGTGTCCAGATTATAGGGAGCTCAATAAGCTCACTATTAAAGATAAATTTCCCATTCTTGTGATTGATGAATTATTGGATGAATTACATTGAGAAATTTATTTTACCAAGTTCAATCTTCGTTCAGGATATCATCAAATTAGAATGAAGACAAAATATATTCCGAAAACAACATTTCGAACTCTTGAGGGTCATTATGAATTTTTTGTCATGACTTTTGGCCTTACCAATGCGCCTTCTACATTTCAAGGGTTGATGAATTCCATTTACAAACCCTTAGAAAATTTGTGGTCGTATTTTTTGATGACATACTAATCTACAACAGGTCTTGTAAGGATCATGTTCAACATGTTGATAGGGTGCTCAAACTATTAGAGGAGAAACAATTATATGCAAAAACATCCAAATGTTTCTTTGGAGTGCAAGAGGTGGAATATCTTGGTTATATTGTGTAGAAATTATATAACTAATATGTTATATATCCAAGATTCTCCTGATCACACACTATTTTAACTTCATGCACAATACAGAATCTATTCCACCATTGATCATCACATGCAAAAATTAAATCAATTGCAAAGCACACATGAAACCATAAAAATTCACACACATTAACACAGATGTTTAACGGGAAATCCTGAAGCTAAAAACCCCAACTATCTGTATATGATATATGTCATAGAGATCATGTAAAAATCCTCATACAAATTTGATCATATCAAGCTCTCAGTACAATACAATTGCTACACACTAATCAGGTTCGATCTAGCAAATCCATGCACCGATCTCTGCCACCTGCTAGCCTGCCTCTACTGCAAAATCCCCGCTGAAGAATGGCTCTGAATGAACTCAAATCCACCTGGCTTGTGCATCACAAGAATCCCCATTGGCATCTTCTACTCTATGTTGATGCACCATCAATTACCATAGCCAACCGATAGTCATCTTTGCCCTTCACCTATCTTCCACTGCATCCACCGAAACTTTTCCATGCAATCGGTAGTTAACCGATGTATTCTTTAGTTGATTTATGAGTTAATAATTAGTGAATTAATTAATAATTAATTCACACCACTCATCACTAGTGTATTTATCAGTTAGACTAAATACAACTAGTTCAACTAAGTTAAACCAGACACAACTCCACCAACTGTCTCACCAACTCCACCAACTACTTTGGCACTCATCTGGAACGTGCCACTTGAGTTCTAATCAAGTCCTCCAGTATTAGCTCTGCAGAAACCCTGTGAATAATGTATCTTTCCGTCACTTAATAGTTGCCATCTGCACTTAATCAAGTGTTCAAGCAAGAAGATAACATGAGTCCAACATAATTAAGATACTGAAGATTTATGATATCATTTTTTAGACCTGTAATTAAAATGATCACCAATATGTCTAAAAATTGAAGTCCATATATTTTTCCAACTTGACCAACCATCCAAAAATAGCATCCTACAAATCGTAGAATATGATTGACATGTCTAAAAATAGACATAGTCTAAAAATAGACTTTGCGCCAAAAATAGCCTGCGGGCCCACTTAGTGAAGGCGAATCTTTTCACTAAGCTTATCATCTTGTTGAATCTCAACACTCCCTTTCAACAAGATAGGGATTATCTTCCAACCCGATCCTGTCTCTATGGTATTCAAATTTTCTCCTGGTGAGCACCTTCATCAGAATATCTGCATCCTGATCCTCCGTGGGAATGTAAGAAAGAAACATGATCTTCCGCTACACACAATCTCTGATATGATGGTACAGGATGTCAATATGTTTAGATCTATCATGAAATACTGGATTAACCGAGAGTTTAATGCAACTCTGATTATCACAATATATCACAGTAGGATCTAAGTGTGAACTGAACAACCCGACTAGGATCTTCCTCATCCATATAGCCTCGCATGCAACCAAACTTGTTTCCACGTACTCGGCTTCCGCTGAACTAAGAGCCACGGATCTCTGTTTCTTGATGTACCAAGAAAATACTATAGACCTGATACTGAATATCCCTCCAGATGTGCTCTTTCTGTCCGTTGGGCTCCCTGCCCAATCTGCATTCATGAAGCCATGCAGCTTCACCTCATCCGACTGTCTATACCACAATCCATATCCCGATGTGCCTCTGAGATACCTTAGAACATGCTTGCCTACCTTCCAAAAGATCTTGGTAGGCTTAACCATAGCTTGTGAAAGCTGGTTAACAACATAACATATGTTTGGTCATGTATTGACTAGATACATGAGCGAACCAACCAACTGTCGATAAACAGTGGAATCCACTACCTCTGCCGATGTAGCATCCTCTTTCCTCCAATCAACAGGAAGAGGAGTGTCGATAGGCTTGCAGCCTTGCATGTTGAAATTCTCCAGTATCTCCTGGGCATACTTGCCTTGAGACAAAAACAGTCCATCCTTCCGCTGCCAAATTTCCAATCCCAGGAAATAATGAAGGAGGCCCAAGTCCTTCATCTCAAACTCCTTTGCAAGATCTGCCTTGCATGAGTGTATCAACAGTTCATCACCTATCAGTATCAAATCATTTACATAAAGTATAATGATCAACAACTTACCCTCCACCACAATCTGGTATAGGTTCGGATCCACCTCACTCTTGGTGAATTTAAGTCTGGTGAAATAATTTTCTATCCGTGTGTACCAAGCACAAGGTGCTTGTTTCAGCCCATACAACGCTCTTTTGAGCCTTCACACATGTGACTCACTGCTGAAGATTTCGAATCCTTTAGGCTACTCTATGTACACCTCCTCCTCAATGACTCTGTTGAGGAACACAGTCTTCACATCCATCTAATGAATGTGCCAACCCATCTGCGCTGAGAGAGCAAGGATGGTCCATATGGAAGAATACCTTGCAACAGGTGCAAAGGTTTCTTCATAGTCGATCCCCTCGATCTGTGAGAGGCCCCAGGCAACAAATCTTTCCTTGTACTTCTCGAAACTCTTGTCAGTAGCTTGCTTCACTTTGTAGATCCATCTTGAACCTACCACTGATTTCCCTTCTGGCCTTGGGACAATCTCCCATGCACTGTTTTTGACAATCGAATCATACTCTTCCACCATGGCATCTACCCATGTAGGGTCCTCCACAGCTTCCTCGAAAGAGGATGGTTCTGTCACGATACACTTGCTCATTAGAGCCATGGGGCCCAGATTGCTAGGTGACTCCACTGCTCTGTACCAGGATGTAGGGGCTCCTACATTCTGCACTGCATCATGATTCAGTCGCTCAGCTTCTGTAGTGCGCTTCCACCCTCTGATAGTTGGCGCTACATGAGTGGTTTCTTCCACTCCATGAACCTACTCTTGTGGCTGATCCACATCCTGAGGCTCATCTTTAGGAACTAGTAGCTCCTCATCTGCATGCAAGTGTACCCCACAAATATCCCAACCTCTGCGGTCGGCTCTAGCTTCTTCCTGGCATCCTTCGTCACATGAATGTAAACAGGTGAGCCAAAAATCTTCAAATGAGAAATATTAGGCTTCTTACCATAAAATGCCTCTTCGAGTGTACTCATGCCAAGTACTCTATGAGGTCAATGGTTTTGCACATAAGCCACAGTGTTGCATGCTTCTACCCACTAGTGTATGGGAAGGCCCTGATCATGCAACATCGCCCGTGCAACACCCATGATCATTCTGTTCTTTCGCTCCGTGACCCCATTCTACTGTGCGTTATGAGGTGCTATGAGCTCTCTTCGAATTCCCTCTGCGCTACAAAAGTCTTTGAATTCACCATAGATGAATTCACCACCATTATCGCTCCTAAGAGCTTTCACCTACTTCCCCTACTCTTTCTCAACCAGTGCCTTGAACTCACAAAACTTTGAGAATGTCTTGCTTTTCTTCTGCATGAAGAAGATCGAGCACTTACAAGAAAAGTAATCAACAAATATCACATAATACCTGTGATTTTTTGTCGAAGCTACTGAGAAAGGTCCACACACGTCTGTGTAAATTATCTCAAGGATCGTCGTGGTGCGACTATCCTTCTCATGAAAGGTGGATTTCACAAGTTTTCCCAAAGTACATCCCTTGCACTGATCTGACTGCACAAGTGTACCCTTGGGAAGCCTAGTAGAAATTTTCTGCAAAATTTTCAAAGCGCCATGGTGAAGATGGCCCAATCTCTTGTGCCACAATTCACCCTCATCTCGGCTCACCACTCCTTCTGCTTTGCCTGCCATTGCTACGCAGCCATCTACCTACAATTGATAAAGGTTCTTAACTCGAACCCCTATCCTTCAAGTTTCACTAGTTTCTTTACTACACAGGAAAGCCTTTCCCTCGCTAAAAACAACATCATAGCCCTTGTCTTCCAACATCGCCACAGAGATCAGATTCTTCTTCAATCCTGGAACATGCATGAAATCCTTCAAGATGAAAGGTTTTCCAGACTTCCTCTCAAAGGAAATGGTCCCGATACCAATCGCACTATATCTACCATCATCGCCCATCTCGATGTGAACTCTAAGATCCTTCTCATCTAGATCCGTAAACAAATATTTGTCTCCGGTCATATGGAAAGACGCACCACTGTCAAGAAACCACACTGATCCCATCACAATTGAAACCAAGCATGTGATCAGTGAAAAATCCAGTTCAAAATGTGAGGCTAAGGCCTCTCCAGCTGCAGATCCAGCAGCCTGCTTATTTTTCTTCTTTTGTGGACAATTACTGGTGTAATGTCCGCGTTGGTGACAGTGAAATCACTTCACCTTGGACAAGTCCTACTTCTTTCCTTTCGCACCGGGTTGAGAATGATTTTTCTTTCCCTTCCCTTTCCTTGCTTTGGCAGCCAAAGAGAAACTTTCTTCATCTTCATTCTTTGAAGAATATCCATCCCTAGTACCCTGCCTTATCTCCTCCTGCACAAGATCCGACCAAAGTCGCTCCCATCCCGGAAATTTCTCTCGACCATTGACAGAGTCCTCGTAGCTATTCCAACTCTTCGAAAGCCCAAGGAGAGACAAGCTCACCAAGTCTTATTCATCAACAGTAACCCCCACACTTCCTAGCTCATCCCTGCACTGGACAAACTTCGTGAGGTACTTAGGTATGCTGTCGCCTTTCTCCATTTTTATTTTCTTGAGTTTGTCTTTAACTGCCAACTTCCTCTGGTCGCTTCTTCTTTGGAACAAGTCTATCAAAGCTTTCCACATCAATAATGGAGAATATTTACCATGAAGGCTAGACACAATGTGATCCTTCACACCTTCCAATAGAATCCTTCAACATTTTGCTGTATTCTTTTTCCATGCGTCATGTGCGGCAGCATCGCTAGAAGCAGGTTTTGGAATTTCTACATCTATGAACTCCTTCAACCCATTATCATCCAGCACCGCCTCCATCCCGTCCTTCCATGAAATATAATTCGTGCTTCCCTCAAGGGCATACTCCAATCGCAATCCGTTGAAATAAATTTCAATGAATGCTCAACTTCGACACCAAGAAAACACTATAGCAAATTCGAATTCCACCAGCACAAAACTACACCACTTCAATAATTGCAATTTCTCTTATCAATATCGCTTTGATACCACGTAGAAATTATATAACTAATATGTTATATATCCAAGATTCTCCTAATCACACACTATTTTAACTTCATGCACAATACAAAATCTATTCCACCATTGATCATCACATGCGGAAATTAAATCAATTGCAAAGCACACATGAAACCATAAAAATTCACACACATTAACACAGTTGTTTAACGGGAAAGCCTGAAGCTAAAAAACCCAACTATATGTATATAATATATGTCATAGAGATCATGTAACAATCCTCATACAAATCTGATCATATCAAGTTTTAAGAGAATATAACAAGTATAATAATTAATCAAAGTCTGATCTAGAAATCCATGCATCAGATCTTCGCTAATTGCTAGTTTCGCTTTCATCAGGTAATCCCATCAAGAATTTTGATTCCAATTAAATTGAATGATCATTTTCTACTACAAAATCATCATTGGCATCTTTACTGAGTGTTGGATGCAATAAATGCATCACTTATAGTCACAACTGATAGTCACACTTTCCCTTATCCTATCTCTCCACCGTCTACACCTAAACTCACAATCGTAGTTAACCGGATGTATTCTTCTGTCAGATAACGTACACATTAGTGAATTAATTATTAATTAATTCACAACACTCTCACTAGTGTATCAATCAGTTAGATTAGATACAACTAGCTCAACTGTGTCTAATTGAGTTAAATTGAATACAACTCCACCAGCTACTTCTATAACTCCACGAAACTCTGTCATAGGAGTTCTAACTGAAATCCTCATGCATTAGCTCCAATAAACCCTCAGGAATAGTGTAATTCCTTCTGTCAGCTGCTGTGCCACATTTGTGCACTTAACTGAAGTGCTCCAAGAGAATAAGATAATGTTTAGAGTCCAAATGTTATTAAGAGCTAATAATATTCAATATATCTATTTTTAGACTGGAAATATAAAAATAGATTCCGCCCAATATGTCTAAAAATAGAAGTCCATCTATTTTTCCAACTTGACCAACCATCCACAAATAGCATCCTGCAACTCATAGAATATGATCGACATTTCTAAAAATAAACTTTGCGCTAAAAATAGCTTGTGGGCCCACTTAGTGAAGGTGAATCTTTTCACTAAGCTTATCAACTTGTTGAATCTCAACATATTGTATCTCACGAGGGTGTTAAGGTAGACCCTAACAAAATTAAAGCCATTGAGGAATGGAAAGCCCCCACAACCATAAAGCAGTTGCGAAGATTTCTGGGGTTAACAGGGTATTATCACAAGTTTGTTAATAATTATGCGAGAATAGCAGCACCTCTAACAACATTATTGAAGAAAGATGCGTATTCATGGACTCCTGAAGCAACTAAGGCCTTTGAACATCTTAAAGAGGCAATGTGCCTAGCACAAGTCTTAGCTACGCCAAAATTTACAAAAACCTTTATTGTGGAATGTGATGCCTCAAGAAATGGAATTGGTGTTGTTTTAATGCAAGAAGGAAGACCCATTTCTTTTGAAATTCGTCCAATAAATATTTATAGAAAGCTATTTATGAGAAGGAAATGTTGGAAATACTACATGCACTAAAGAAATGGCGACCTTACCTAATGGGAAGACACTTCAAGGTAAAATTTGATCATGATAGTCTTAAACACTTTTTGGAACAAAGACTATCTTCAGAAAAGAAACAAAAATGGGTCACAAAGATGTTGGGTTATGAATTTGAAATTATCTACAAAAAAGGGAAGCTAAATGTTGTTGCAGATACACCCTCAATAAAGGAGGAAGAGGTGGAAGCATTGCTTTGTGCCATTTCTATTATCCAACCAGATTGGATAACCGAAGCAAGGGATGAATGGAAGAAGGGTGAAGAAGTGTGGACACTCGTTCAAAAGTTGCAGCAAGATCCTAGTACATCTGATACATTTAGTTGGAAAAATGATTCCTTATGGTACAAAGATCGCTTATATATTTGTAAGAATTCCCAACTAAAACAAAAGATTATTTTGGAATTGCACACTTCTCCTTTAGGAGGACACTCAGGATTTTTAAAAACTTACCACAGGGGGAAGAAAGAATTTTTTTGGGATGGCCTTAAATCTGATATTCAAAAGTTTGTGGCGGAATGTTTGGTTTGCCAGCAGAATAAAGTGGAGACAATTAAGACCCCGGGACTTCTACAACTTTTATCCATTCCAAGTCAACGTTGGGAGGAGATTTCAATGGATTTTATCACAGGTTTACCTAAGTCCGAAGGAAAGAATGTCATCATGGTGGTAGTTGATAGACTTACCAAGTATGCACACTTTTGTGCATTATCTCATCCATTTAAAGGAAGTACAGTTGCTACTACATTTATGGACAGAATTCAAAAGCTACATGGAAGCCCAAGGGTTATTGTGAGCGACAGAGATCCCATTTTTACTGGAAATTTTTGGACGGAGTTATTTTCTTGTTTGGGTACTCAATTAGCTCATAGCTCATCTTATCATGCTCAATCTGATGGTCAAACTGAGATAGTAAATAAATTTTGGAAGGATATGTTCGTTGTTTTGTATCTGATAAACAAAACTAATGGGTCAAGTGGTTACCTCTCGCTGAATGGTGGTATAACACTTCCTTCCATACTGCAACAAAAATGACCCCATTTATGGCACTTTATGGATATCATCCACCGTCCATCACATATTATTTAAGAGAAAATTCTAAGGTTCAAGCAGTGGAAGATCACATTGAGCATCAACAAGAGGTTCTCCAACTCTTAAAGGATAACCTAAATTTGGCACAAAATCGAATGAAACAACAGGTAGATCAACATCGCAGTGAAAAGAAGTTTTGATGTAGGATACTGGGTATTTTTATGACTACAACCATACAAACAAATATCCCTCAAGCAAGCTAAGAAGGATAATAAATTATCACCAAAGTACTATGGTCCTTACAAGGTGTTGCAAAGATTGGTACTATGGCATACAAATTGGAGCTTCCATCTTCTTCGCAAATGCATCCAGTTTTCCATGTTTCATGCTTAAAGAATGTTATAGGGGACAAAATTACAATTCAAACAATATTTCCAAAACTTGACGAGGAAGGGAAAATCATATTGGAACCTGAAGCAGTCACAAAAACAAGAACTCGACAGCTACGAAATCGATCAATTTCAAAGTATCTCATCAAATTGAAGAACTTACCCACTGAAGCTTCTACATGGGAGGATGAGAATTTTATACAGAAGCATACAGAGCTACTCAAGCGTTGAGGACAACACTTTTTTGAAGGAGAGGGGCATGTTAGGTCCCTATATTATTAGTATAGTCCCTTATTGTTGTTAGTGTAACCCCCTTATTGTTATTGTTGTAACCCTGTAACCCCAATATTGTTATTATTTTGCCCTTATATTATTGTTGTTAGGTCGGCTAGGATTATATTGTGACCCGATGGAATTTTATATATAGAAGGAGGTTTTGTCATTTGTATCATCCAAGATTTGTTCATTTATGTAATTTAAAGGAGGATTCCCCCTCAAAGTGGCTTATTTCTAAGGCATTGATCTCTCTTTTCTTCTATTTTTGGAGCTGGTTTCATAACAAAGAGAGTTTAAGAGGTGTGTAAGAGCATTAAAGAGAGAGAGGAATTAATCCATTAAGAGAGAGAGAGTAACATATGCATTAATTGATGGGAGTTACATATGATATGATTGAGAGACTTGAATTTATTTTTAATAGTAATATAATAATATCATAAAGAGGATAATAGTAATAATATTGGTGATTACGTTTAAAATTAAACAATATAGATTGATTAAGGACAAGTTAAGTGATTTTTCGTCATATATATATGATTACAAATTGATGGAAGGTGGTTTATTATTTTCAGAAATTGATGGTTGCCAAGATTGGCATGACTTACTATTTTTCGAAAGTCACTCCAGAAAGGTCAAAAATGAAATTTTATTCAAGGAAATTCATCCCATAGCTGTCAATTTTCAACACTCCCTCTCAGCTAGGGAGGAATTTCTTTCTAATAGAAGGGTCTTTCTATCTTTTCTTTGGAACAATGATGTTACAATCTAATGAAGAAGAATCATCATAGGGGTGATACATCCATAATATTATACACACTTGGGGGGATCCACTTGTCAACACGTGACAAGGATCTTCGCATAACAATGAGTCCTCTCTGCTTGGGGTGATCCACTTGTGTGACACATGATAAGGATATCGCACATCCAAGGATCGTCACTACTTGGGGGGGTCAACTTGTTTTTGAGAAGGAAAATCCCCTCTGTGGACAAAGGCGATCCCTCTAGCCCTAGGGTGGGTCTAGCAACAAGGGAACATACTAAAATCTACCTTCTTATATCGCAAATGAAATTCAAAGCAAGGAATATGACCTACCCTGTTCTGATGCTATGTTTTCATCTCCTATTGAAGATTCTTGATCTGTCGCTCTTCTCAAGCTCAATACATGCTGCTACCAATGTTCGATTACCTGTATAGAAAATCAAGACACCATGACAAGCGTAAAAAATTACAACCTATCTAACTGATCAAGGACTGCTAGAAATCTCTTTATAAATGTAAACAAGAGTGGAAGATAAACATTAGTTGCATTTTATTATGATAAAGACAAGGGGAGTTTACAACCAAGCCTTGATGTTGAGGCTCTCCTTCGGTAGGTCCGTATCCAAGCATGTTTGCAACATCCTGATACAAAAAGGTCCAAGATACCACTATGTTCCTAACACACAAAAACAATCACACTCTGCTCTATTCTCCTAAAGCTATAATTGTTTCTCCTCTCTATGATTGATTCTTCTAACTAGCTAACAATGGAGGAGGAGGATATGGACCCTCAAATAATGGGAAAGAAGCTTATCCTTTGGAGTAGTTCCTATTTTATGGGAAAAAGAAGCCCAAAGGAGAATTCCTTGGCCATATCCTCAAAAAAACTTCCAACTCTCCACTTTGCGAAGATTCTGGTCGTGGAAACTTCTTTTCTATTTTAAAAAAATTTCCAAAAGAGGATCGGCATGGGTCAGATATTAAGACAGAGCGTCGATATTTGCAGGTCTCGGTGGAAATCTCTGCTATCGGCGTGGGTCAAAGACTGAGACAAAGTGTTGACCTTGAAAAATAGGTTTTTATAGGGATATTCCACAAAAGTTGGATAGGGAGATGAATTAACAGTCAAATTGCGGTTCAGGGGTATGTATTCCATGCTTGGAAAATACACAGGGGTCACTGTATGGGTCCTCCAGGATCAAGGAACGGGGAGTACATGGACAATGACGAATTCTTGTGTAAACAAATGCCCCCTAAAGCATGAAGCTCGAACATGAGTGAGGGGTGAAATGATTTATGAGTACGTGAAAGGAACCAGATGCTACCATTGGGAGACTTGCAAATAAAGAATAGATACTTATAAATAACTGAAATATCTTATGAAAATACATGAATTAAGGTATGGACGCAGCCATCTGTAAAAGAGACCATGGTTTGGTCGTAAAGATCCGTCTGAGAAGGATCACATATAGACTGATGGTATGGTCGTAGCCATCCATCTGAAAGAAACATGTATTCAATCATGGAAAAATTATATTACCTCACAACCTGGACTCTAGAGAATAAAATACATGGTCTTTCGCTCGGTCACGACCTGATCAAGTTCAATTTCAAGCATGTGAGTAAATGAGCTGAAGTCGAACATGCAGGAAAATTGCTTGATTACCAGTAAATGATTTAAATTGTTAACATGCGTGAGAGAAACAACCAATGATGACAATGGTCCTCAAGGTACTACCAGTACAATCCATGGAATATGAATAAGGAACTGAAGTTGAACACCCATTGAATCACCCGATCGAAGTCCAATGATGTGAACCTGTTGTCGAATGTGAAGAACTTTCCATTAAGGCATGCAAGCTCTAAGGTACCAGAAATGAATCTCTATATCGACTTCCCGGATAATGAGCTGAAGTCGAAAGGAAGTGATCTGTCGAAGGAGGGTCATAATGAATCCCACATCATCGACATGAAACAAAGAATGTAATATGAGTGTTAATCAAGACTGAAACAGAGGATCAGGTAATGTAAAAACTGTATAAGGACTTTCTCTTGAACATATTGGTGACATGACTCTGGAATTTGGAAGAATTTGACTCAAATAGGATCAGAGGTCATGTTAACAATATTGGTAATCGAATGAGAGGCAAACAGATTTCCCAAACCCATGGAGGCAAAGTGACAGAGTGAAGATATCCCAAACTGACACGAACTATATATAAGTGTCATGTTCAAGAGTGACATATCGCCGACACAACTAATGAATAACTTCCATTTTCCCCTACAATTTGTGGCAAGTGCCTCTTTATTTTTACACAAGCTTGAAGAGGATAGCATATGCTTGTCATATAATTTTGTCCTTCGAACAAATCCATCCTAGTACGTTTTACGAGCCCTAGGAAGGAGGAACTCGGTAAGGTCATGATGACAACATCTGATGTCATTTAGTTTTAACGAGTCTGGCAAAGGAGAAACTCAACGTATTTTCATATTTAGAGAGTTTGAAAAGAGGCAAAAAGAAAACTCCAAAAATCCCTTTTTCGTAAGTAGTCTCACAGATCCAAAAAGGTAGAAAACAATATTTGAGAGAACCTCTTAATTGTGATTGGATAAGGTATTCCTTTTTCATAAGTATTTTATCCCAACCCAAAAAAGGGGTAAACGTATACTGGGTAGATGATGTTTCGCAGCCTTTAACGAGTTCAAAATGACAAGAGCTCAGCAATATTTTCATGTTTTGAGAGTCAGAAAAGAGCTGAAAGTTGATTCCCCCTAGAGGATCGAGTGGTATTAAGGGTACCAACTGGTTCCGGTGATGGTGGAACTGCTCATAACAAGTAAAGGTCAAGAGGTTGTCTAACAAAACCACTCATTGCAGTGGTTCCTCAGGAATGGGTAAAAAAATCAAGTGAAGGCATATGATCGGCCAAGAATATGGTGATGAAGGAATGAGAAAACCAAGGTTCCTCTGGCAAAAAAAATCTGATAAAATAGAAATCACGAGAGGTAAAATAAGAATGGCTTCATTTTTACACAAGCTTGAAATGAGGAAACTCTCTTTGAATTTGGTTTCATTTTTACGCACGCTTGAAACTGAAACAAACTATGCTTGAAACCGGTTTCATTTTTACACAAGCTTGAAATGGAAACAAACTATGCTTGAAATAAGTTTTCATGCCCCCAGCATGATGACTCAATTCGAGGTACATGCCCCCAAATATTCAGTGCATTCACTGGAGTAGACTATGAGTTACTAACAGGTGGATGGAATGAAGGATCAATTACGAGATCAAGAGAAATAATCAACTGGGATTTTACGAGATCTAATGAAAAGCTCGAATTGCATGGGAATGTGTTTCATTTTTTAACGAGGTTGACACAGTAACAGAACTATCCTCACGAGACCTAATTCATTTTTTAACAAGGTTGAAATAGTAAAAGAACTATCCTCATAAGTGCTTATTTTATTTTTTAAGGAGCTTGACACAAGAAAACGAACTATTCTCCGAAAGAAGCTTGTTTCATTTTTTAAGGAGCTTGACACAAGAAAACAAACTCTGCTCCAAAAAAGCTGATCATCACGAATAAGAAGTCATGGCTTCCAAGAGTTTCTCATCTGATAGGAGAACGAAACTCTGGAAATTAGGATCCAATTCCCCCAGTACATTGTGTACTACCTCACTGAATGAATTATCAGTGGACATTGACATGGAACAGGTGGCCACATAATTGACCTGTGGTGGGGAAGATATCACCAGTGAGTAAGAACCAGGAAGGGATGATGGTGGACAGGGAGCCAAATTAGGACCAATTATTGAAAGCTAATCAATGGTCACGATTCGACCTTCATGTGGAAAAAAGATCACATGAAACAGGGAAGAGACAAGCGCACCCATGGCATAAGCATATTCGTGCCCCAGGAGTAAATTAAAATCCAAGGGACCTTGGACCACCATTACATCTATATAGATGGTTTTCCCTCCCAAAGAAATGGGCAACTTCAAAAGGATCCATAATAGTTGACTTGTTCCTCTATTAAAAAACAACAGATTCTGAGTAACGGGCAGAAGCTGTGGGGAACCCAAAGCTCTCCAGGTAGTTGAAGACACAATACTAACCGAAGCACCTTCATCTATAATCGTGCCTGGTACAACCAAATTGCAGGCCTGCACAATGATCTCAAAGGGCATGTAAGAGGGAATACGATATCCTATAAATCGACTCCAATCAAAGGAAGCAGCCAAAATACATGGAGGGGGTGCCATAAGAATAAGAGGATTATCCCTTTCCATTATAGAAGCAAAAAGACCGTCCTCCTGTGCTCCGGGAATGAGATCAGGAGGATCACTTTCTAGAACTCTGGTGACAGGAGTCAGAGGATCACCTCTTGGATCATGGAAACGGGAGGATCGCCCTCTGATCCCGGGGAACCAGAGAAAACAAATATAACCTGACTGGGATGAGACCCACTCTCGACGGAAAAGACTTGATGAACTTTAGAAGGAATCTGGTCGACCTTTTTCTCAACCAATGATTGGTCAAGAATGGACTTAGGAGACTGAATTTCAGAGAGAGTGGAATTGACCAGAGATGAATCGCGATCAATGACTTGATCAACTATCGGAGGAATCGAAGAAAAGTTCTGGTAACCAATGGGAAGACAGGAATCAGAAGCCGAAAGAGTATCCAATTCTTTAGAAGCTTCATCCATATAAGGACAGAGGTGAATGAGATGGTTCCATTCACACAACTTATAGGGAAATTTGACCTTACCTTATTTCTTACAAGTCTCATTATCTTTAGCTGAAGGCTCATTATCAGCATGATGCTCAGAGGTTGATGATGAAGAATGAATCAGGGCAACAAACCACACTTCTAGGACCTTGGGAATACCAGTGAAATCACAACTAAGGTGGTTACCCTCACATAGCTTGCAAGGAAATTTGACTCGGTGAGATGGATTAGGAGGTTTCTCGACAGTATCTGCATGGGTAGCAATAGTTGTTGATTCCCCCCCTAGCTTATTTTCCTTCTTCTTCTTCTTCTTAGCCACCTGGTTACTAGAATCCAGACTTTCACCAGGTGAAGAACAAGAACGAGGTGAAGAAACATGCGAAGCAGGTGAGGGGTCAATATTAAGATCAACATGGGGTTGACATGGTTCAGGTGGAAGAGAACTTGGTTGGACAGAGGTTGGAACACTCGGGACCACTAAGATTGAAAATAACCAAATGGGCAAACCAATAGTTAACCCAGGAAGGGACAACGTCACCATATCAAGGGAACCAGCATTTCCAAAAGAATAAAAAGGACCAGGACTCCCATTGGATGGGAATCCTTGACTGGTAAACCCAGGAAATGTTTCAATTGACCTCACCCTAAGAATCACTAAGGAATATAACTTTAATCGGGAAGAATCCATGGGCAGTTAATTTTATAACATTGAAACAAGACTATGCCTTTTCATGTTTTAAGAGTTGAGAAAAGGACAAAAGGTGACTCTAGTCACTTTCGGATTTAATGATCTCGAAAGGACAAGTGCTCAATGATATTTTCAAATTTAAATATTCACTGAAGACAAAAAATGACTACTTAGGGTATTCTAGGCATAAAGGGTGTACCGAGCTCCCGTGAATTGAAATATACACCTTGGTGATCAAATGAAAGAGAAATTACCAAGGACTTAACGTATGTGCAGGCAGTCTCCCTGAATGTTGTGTTCGGTGTATCACGGTTACAGGGTGGTAGACTCGGCTTCCTACGGATAAAGGATTGCAACCTATGAAGGTCTCCCTTTATATACGAGATGGTACAAGGATCACAAGTCCGTACTAGCACTGTCTAATGCTAGATGGCAAGAAAAAGTTGCTAGGTTTAATGACGCTGAAATACGTCACTAGCCTAGACCTTTAAATGTGAGCGTTAAGTTTCAATGCTTCCTTAGATCAATTGAATAAATTTTATGGTTTATCTTGAATTATGTTTCAATTCCAAGGCCCTATCGCTGTCATCAAAAACTTCAATATGCAACTATATGAGAAAAGAAATCTTTCAATTTGATGAATGCTATCTAGTTAAGGGAAGAGTCTCAAACAATGATGCAACAAACAATAATATTGCAACTGAAAATTTTTCCTAACTAGATGACTTTCACTATCCAAAAGTAATCTAAAACATTCAAAGATGCGAATTATGTGATGTAATCTATGCAAAATTCTCTTTTTGAAAACTATGCAATTGTAATATATGCACAATTTCCTTTTTCTTTTGAATGAATAAGAATGCACTCAATGCATTTTTCAATGAAATGAGAATCTACTTAATGGATGCTTTTAATGAAAAAGAATGCACTTGATGCAATTTTTAGTTTTCAATCATTAAACAATGTAATATAAGTTCAATGATAAATTTCAAACATGACTTTTCAATGCAACTTTATCTAATTCATTTTAATGAAAAGCAAACTTCAAGACGAAAACCAAAAGAATGCAAATTTTCTGAATGCAAAAGGGATGCAATCAACCATTAAGAATACAATCTCGTTTTGAACACTTTGTAACGAAATTCCTCAAAAAGCTACAAGACACATGAGTTCAAGCACAAAGAGGACTTCCGAGGTGTGGGCTCAAAACAAGGCATTCATTCCCTTTTACATCAAGTAATCATAGAAAGAAGACTTCTCAGCTGAACTGTGAGCAATGTAATCCATGATCACAAGTGAACAAGTGGACCAAATGAACTCGGACATACACTTGAGACTTGATCACTCATTCAACCAAAAAGAAAAAGAAAATCAACTAGAGGTGGTTCACCAAGAAAGGATATTGAATCAATCAGTAGGGAAATGTCCTACGAAGCATGCAACTAGGAAATTAATGCATAATCCTAGAAATACCTAGGATGTTAGGATGCACGACCCAACAAAAAGGACAAAAAAAAAACCAAAAACCAAGCCAACGAGCTAATCAAACCAACTTGAGTGAAGGGGAGAAAATTTAAATCATACAGAGAAAAGGACCAGAAGGGCAAGACACACTGGTGAAATATTTAGGGATAAAACCTTAATTTTTTCACACACACAGGAATGGGCGTGACTTTTGGGGCTGAAAATAGCACTGAAGGACCAATTGGTGCGACTATATAATTGACAACTAACTTTGATCAGCCTAACCGGTGTGATTTTCAGACAAATAAAAGCGTCGATTTATGAAAAAGAAAAAAACAAAAAATTTCCCCTAACCAGGACCAGACTCACCACTTCAAGCAAAAACTAAAAGATTGTAATTGATGAAAATCATAGGAACAAATAGGGAAATGGTTGTTCGACTAAACTCATTGAATTACTAAGACCTCAAAGTGACAAACTCAAAGGAAACTCCGTAGTGGAGTCGCCAATTTTTTGTGAAGGAAAATCCCCTCTACGAACAGAGGTGATCCCTATAGCCCTAGGGTGAGTCTAGCAACAAGGGAACATACTAACATCTACCTTCCTAGATTGTAAATGAAATTCAAAGAAAGTAAGATGAACTACCTTGTTCTGATGCTATGTTGTTGTGTCCTGTCGAAGCTTCTTGATCTGTCATTCTTCTCAAGCTTGATACACACTGCTACCAACGTTCGATTACCTGTAAAAACAATCAAGACACCACGACAAGCGTAAAATCATGACAAACATAAAACAATTACAACATATCGAACTAATCAAGGAATGGTATAAATCTCATTATAAATGTAAACAAGAGTGGAAGATAAACATCACTTGCATTTTATTATGATAAATACAAGGGGAGTTTACAACCAAGCCTTGATGTTGAGGCTCTCCTTTGGCAGGTCCGTATCCAAACATGTTTGCAACACCCTCATACACAAAGGTCCAAGATCTCACTATGTTCCTAACACAAAAAAACAATGACACTCTACTCTATTCTCCCAAAGCTATAATTGCTTCTCCTCTCTATGATTGTTGCTTCTAACTAGCTAACTAAGGCAGTAGAGGTGAAGGAGGTCTCCTTATATAACAATGGAGGAGGAGGATATGGGCCCTCAAATAATGGGAAAGAAGCTTATCCTTTGGAGTGGTTCCTATTTTATGGGAACAAGAAACCCAAAGGGGAATTCCTCGGCCATATCCTCAAAAAAACTTTCAGCTCTCTGCTTCGCGAAGCTTCTAATCATGGAAACTTCGTTTCTATTTTAAAAAAAATTCCAAAAGAGGATCGGAGTGGGTCAGACATTAAGACAAAGTGTCGATCGTCACGGTTCTCTGTGAAAATCTCTGCTATTGGCACGAGTCAGAGACTAAGACAAAGCGTCGACCTTGAAAACTAGGTTTTTATAGGGATCTTCCAGAAAAATTGTAAAGTGAGATGAATTGGCAGACAAATTGCTATTTAGGGGTATTTATTCCATGCTTGGAAAATACACAAGGGTCACTATATGGGTCCTCTAGGATCAAGGAATAGGGAGTACAGGGACAGTGAAAAATTGCTGTGTAACACTTGTCAACACATGACAAGGATCTCAGACATCCAAGGTTCATCACTGCTTGGTGGGATCCACTTGTCAACACATGAAAATGATTTCACACATCCAAGGATCATCATCCATGACCGCTCTCTTTAATAACGGTCAACTTTTTCAATCCAATATTCTATCTAACAACCAAGAACTTCCCTTTCGGTAAAGGCTTGGTCAGAATTTCAACAATATGATCATTAATTGTTATATGATTGAGTCCCACTGCTCCTCTTTGCACCATATTCTGGATATAGTGATATTTTATCTCAATGTGTTTCGATTTGTCATGGAACACAATATTTTCAGCAAGTCGAATCCAACTCTTATTGTCATAGTAAATTATTTTAGTATCCAATACTTACTCAAAAAAATCTCCAATGTGCTTCCTTAGAAATACTTCCTCATAGCTAGCCATTCTAGCAACAATGTAATATGCTTCGTTCGTGCTAAGGGAAACAAAATTTTTCTTTCTGCTCATCGAAGATATCATGATAGATCCTAAGTTGAAGAAACACCTTGATGTCATCTTTCTACCAGTAGAGTTACCATCCCAATCAACATTAGAGTATCCATGTAGCCTTACATCTTCGACAATAAATCTCAATCCAAGATTGATGATCCCATGTAGGTACCTCAGGTACCTCTTAATCATGTTTTGATTGAAAAACATATATCTAGTCTAGTGTTCACTAAGAACATTGTTAATTTCTGCTTATGTTCTATGCCATTTCAGATTAGGGCACAATACTGAAGAAGATAGAACATACTAATAGATCGATAGAAGACAAGCCAAAACAGAGATAAGAAATGGTGGCGTTATGGCGATTAGCAGGATGCTTCCACTAGCAAAGTCTTCAATAGGTCATTCAGCCAAGCGTGTCACACATAACCCAGAACAACCCAAACAAAGAATATTTCATATATATATCACAGCTCCAACGCTATCCAGAGAGAGAGAATTCCTCCACAACAATTGTGTCAAAATGAACTCTAAGTCTCTCCAATATATAGGAATATTTGGGGGTGTGTGACACGTCCTTTAAGACATTTAAGTCTATATTTTATTCCAGGCCAACCTAGCACATAAGTGGAATAAATTCAAAGTACATGTTCTGCTCATATGATCGAGATGATCTTTAGATCAATCTTACACCTCTCCAAAAGAGGAATCCAATAAAAATATTGGGATCGTCATCTGAGCAACACAACCTGGAGTTTGGACCTAGTTGTCCAATTTTAACACTCCCTCTCAACTAGGGAGAACTCCGTCCACAAGTGCAATCCAAACATTGTGCGTCATCCACCGTAACTTTCTTTGCTGGCCTCTTTATTTCAGAACAGAAGTGGTTCAGTCACAAATAAATCATTCCTGGCTGACAGATTCAGCCCAGAGGTAAAAACCTCTATCGGACTCACAAAGAGTCTCCAACCAACCCGAAGTTGGTTCATCTGACCCAAAGTCAGGCGGAGGTCCGAAAACTCACAAGACTTGATCTCAAATCAAGTTGTTGGACCGTGCCATCCTAGATAGAGAGTATGGAAATCTCTGATGTGTCCATCAGTCTTTGCTACTAGTCTCTAGCTTTTCCCACCTCATTGGCCAAATGAGAGGTACTTCCCATGAGCCCTGAACTCAGTGGGTAGGATGCATTTGGGGCACAGATAATGAGAGGTGAAGCAACTCAATAATCACAACGGTGGGGTCCAAGCACATCAACAAGGTTTGGAAAGCCTAGCCTTGTGGTTGCTCATAGCTCCGAGAAGCTGTCCCTAAAGCCCCCCAGAGCTCCTCGAGCTCATCGTCCAACAGGACCCACATCATAGGGTCGTTCCATGATACCAAGATTCTCACGGAAGGTTAGGAACATGACCTTCCCCAAGGGCATGGGGAGAATATCTGCGACCTGCTCATCAGTTCCTATGATCGAGCCTTACGACGCCTTGCTGTACCATATCCCGGATAAAGTGGTACCAGCCATCAACATGCTTGGATCCAATGCGGTAGACAACGGGATTCTATGACAAATGAATCCCCCTGCGGTTCTGTCTAAAGCATAATGGTGACATCAGCATATGTGAACACCAACTCACGACTTTCGCAACAGAAGTGACTTCTAGCGACCTTTATCTTTTGTGTATTCGACCTTAGCGGTGCTCAAGGCTATCGTCTTTCGTTTCTTGACTGAAGCAGATCTACTTGTGAAGTTGCATCTAGATGTGCTCTTACGATCCACCACACTGCCAGCCCAATCGGCATCAGTATATCCATGAAGTGTCATACTCCAGGTAGTGTATCTCAACCCATGGTCTATCGTGCCTCAGAGATATCTCAAGAGTTTCTTGGCACCAACCCAGTGAATGTTATGATCAACGATATGTTGACTCAAATTGTTCATTGCACAACATACGTCTTACGAGTTGATGATGTTCAGTAGGATGTGCTAACACGGGCCCAACAACGTTGCCGCTAAACTTCTTGAATTTGAGCTCCATCGATGTCAACATGGACTTACAGTCCACCATACCAAATCTTTCCAGAAGCTTCACAATATATTTTACTTGAGAAAGAAAATCTTGCCAGGTCTTTGCCAGACCTCCAGTCCTAGGCATCAGTCCTAGGTATTTCATCTTGAACTCAGTAGTGAGCTCCCTCTTTCACTGATGAATGAGAGGGTCAACACCTGTCAGGAAGAGGTCATCCCCATACAATACCCGAATGAGAGGCTTTTCTCTATCAACCTTGAAGTAAAGGTTCAGATCAACATTATTATGAGTGAAGCCCAGCTTCATTAGGTAGCTATCTATCCTCTCGTACCAAGTTCAAGGTGCTTGCTTCAACCCATAAAGGGATTTCTTCAATCTGCAGACATGGGTGTCCCTAACTTGGACTTCGAACCCCAGAGGTTGCTCAAGATACACCTTCTTCCTTTACCACACTATGTCAAAAAATGATCTTTCCATCCATCTGATGAAGCTTCCATCCTTGCGTATCAGCAAGGGAAATAATAGATTATATCAGTCCCAGGAAACACATTTTCCCATCAGATCCACGCTTGATCTTATATCTAGGTGACAACAACTATGATTTATTGTCTAGGAACCATATCCAAAACATCACCTTTGCATCCTAGCAGATTTGATGCTTTAGAGCTTCTTCAAATGATCCAGGCTCATATTGTACTCATGGCAGCTAGATACCCCTGGTATTTATATGGCTTCTTAGTTTTCTTTCGGAAATTCCCCCTTTGAAGCCATATTTCTTTGAGCCATGAGGATCTTATTTTGTACAACAATGATATTAGCTCAGGAGTATATACAGAGACGTATTCTCCCTCTTAATGCCAGCTTCTCTTGAGAGAGAAAAAAATCTATTTCAAATGAGGGCATCCCAGACATCAACTTGGAAAGGTGACTTAATCTTCCACAGTCAAATCCATCCAACAGGCTTTGCTGATTATGGTTCAAGATCTGAAAGCTACTGAAACACATTTTACCATTATGCTTCAGTGTGAGACTGCTACTGTCACATGTTGACTGCTACATAGGTGTCTATCTATGTCACTATCCAACAAGGAGAATATATCAACAAGCCTCAGCTTGTTAGAAGTTGCGTTATTATGAGGAGGTCTGCTATAGCTTCCTCAACCAGCCCTCTTTACTCCAACCCACAGAACTAGGAATCCAAACATGATTCCTTCTCTGCACTTGAGAGCTTCATCTACTTCATCTGACCTCTCATCCAACACTACTTCTTATTTACAGATCTGGCCAAGACTGCAGATCTCAGTTCTACAATTTTTCTCCTGAATTTCACAGATCTAGGAACCAATCATACAAATTTTATACCCTTTTCCATGTCAGTCCATGCAGATCCAACACAGTCATAATGGTAACCCTACTCATAAATGTTTTTTCCCAATAGGATAAATCTTGGACAAGACACTTTCTAAGGTCAATGCCAATGGATTAAGTTCAGGTATATGCTGGTTCACAACCACTGTCACTAGTCAACTGTGACAATATCATAATACTGTTAGATGAGGCACTGTATTGCCCCTCAAGTCATCAATACATATTACATGTGTTCTTCTGTTTATGCACAAATCTGGGCCACTTAGGGATAGAGATTTTCTAGCTTCCTTTACACTTAGGAGACCCTCAGTTGGGCCATCATTCTGTTCTAAGTACACATAACTCCTAGGCCATTAGGCCTTCTATGACATTCTGATATGTTGCCTTGCTAACTAGACAATACTTTCCAAACATATCCTCCACAGTTGAAGCTTACAAGATAGTGTCAGTACCAGTCTTTTGATTTTGAGGCAAGCTCCCTGAAAGTGGAGATAATCGTTGGTTCCTATCTCTGAGCATCTTATTCTCTGCCTCCAAATAATGATCCTCTTCGAGAGCGGGAATTATTTCGACTTCTGCGCCAATATTCCAAGGCTGTAAATAATCCAACCATAGATCAATAATATGTGTAGTCTTCTTCAGACAAGCACCTACTGGCCAATAACTGAAATAATATAAACCTGTACAAAGGCCTCTGTAGCAGAAGGGACCATGTAGCAGGCACAACCAAACTGCTCGGTGGCAAAGAAAAAAAAAAAACTCAATCTCTAGGTATCCATTTGTGATGCGGCTCCCCATCCAGAATTCATCACAGTTTACATATTTTACCAGTATTTTCACAGCCTCCGTGATTTCTATACTGGGGAGAGTATACTTCTGATATCGATATTAACAGGTAACAAGATACCAAAAAAAATGGCAAACTCGTGAAGGCAAGGGAAAAAAATCGTCATTCACCAACCAAAACTGTACAAAAGTATGACTTACAGGATCCTTTATGTCAAATTTCTTCGATGTTCAGAGCATTTATGTTTTTCTTCTATCCACACTGAGCACGATTGCACACAGTCTTTTATAATTTCAGTCAAAAATTAATTTTTCCTAGCATGGGAGCTTAGGCCAGCCCGACGATGCCTCTCGCTATTAAAAAACTTCTGCTTCTGAAAAAAAATTGAAGTTGCACTTAAATAATTCACAGGCTTGAGGCACCGAGCCCGCAGACGTCACGGCTTGAGAACCCCGTGCAGCCATGAATCGGATCAAATCACAGAATTACGTATATGATCGAAGATGTATAATAAGAGATCCGTTTCAAATTGATTGTATATGAAACAATATTTCGATGTTATTCGGTGAACAGAATCGTTGTTCAGTGTTTTTGGAGCTGGTTTTGAACCTGCAGAGCTGAATCGTCAAAACTATCTTGCTCTAAAACGATTCAATCATCGAAATCAGCCCTTCCGTGTTATAAAATCAAGGTATAAAAAAACCTTTTTGAATGCCCACAAAATGGGGAAAATGCTCATCACCATGTGCGATAGTTTGGTAAGTGGGTTCGTTTCCCACAGACGACGCCTAATTCTTCGACCATGGTCTGTTTTGGTGAGGTGAGGCCTGCGACCTACCACAGATAGCTGTGGCTTCCATCAATCAGAATCATTATGCCATGATAATAAAATATACACTCTGTTGCCGCAGAAGACACAAATGCGTATGAAAAGCTCTGGATTGAGCGTAAACCCTGTTCTACCAAAAAAAACGAGTTTTGTCCAGTGATTACTAGAGCGACCATAGGAGCCCCACAATGGCCTTGGTTTGTCACAGAAATCCAGACAACATCAAAAGCTCGACATTTTCTGGGTCTCCGGCAAGGGCTTCATTCACGCCAATAACCAAGTCACCATGCTCCACCAGTTGACATTCTAACTGTTGTTCTAGATCGTATTCCTCTTCTGCGACCATATTTTACATTAATTTGGCACCAAAATTCCAAACCTGCGGTCACTGTAACATCAAAAGCATTATGGTTCAAATGGCGGTGACTGCAAACGTTGATCATATCAAAAGTATAAAACTTTATTGATATTTTTCTAGATGGAGAAAACAGGGAATTACATGGAGTTTGTCCACTGAATCCAACAATGCTCACCTATGAAAAATTTCCACGTGTTTTTCAATGATTTTCAGCCCTTCATAACCACTATGCAACTGACCTTCTATTCGACAGATTCGGCACCTTGAGCCACTTGGCTTCAATCTCCAAGTTGATTTTGGCTGGTTATCTCTGCGCTAGTGTCTATCGATGTTCATCTTAGCCCGATCACTACAAATTCTGGTATCGACTCCGTAAACGTAGCCACTTCTAGGGCACAAGAGAACTTCCTCTTCACCAAATCATTGCAATTCAACATAAATTGGGCATTTTCTTCCATAATGTAGCTCTGATTCCATGTTAATTTCTGCTTATGTTCTATGCCATTTCATATTATGGCACAATACTAAAGAAGATAGAACATACTAATAGATCGATAGAAGACAAGCCAAAACAGAGATAAGAAATGGTGGCGTTACGACGATCAGTAGGATGCTTCCACCAGCAAAGTCTTCAATAGGTCATTCAGCCAAGCGTGTCACACATAACCCAGAACAACCCAAACAAAGAATAGTTCATATATATATCACAGCTCCAACGCTATCTAGAGAGAGAGAATTCCTCCACAACAATTGTGTCAAAATGAACTCTAAGTCTCTCCAATATATAGGAATCTTTGGGGGTGTGTGACACGTCCTTTAAGACATTTAAGTATATATTTTATTCCAGACCGACCTAGCACATAAGTGGAATAAATTCAAAGTACATGTTCTGCTCATCCGATCGAGATGATATTTAGATCAATCTTACACCTCTCTGAAAGAGGAATCCAATAAAAATATTGGGATCGTCATCTGAGCAACACAACTCGGATTTTGGACCTAGTTGTCCAATTTTAACAAACATCAATGCTCCATTCAATTGATGATACTCAGAAGGATTAGACAAATCAAGTCATGTATTTTTACCACAAAGCTTCTTGAAATTCATTTCCATTGGAGTATCCATGGACTTACACTAAATCATCCCAAACCTTTATAGTAGTTTGATAACATATTTTCCTTGAGAAAAGAAAATCTAACCATAGTTTTTCCATACCTCTAGGCCCAAAAAGCAGTGCATCAAACCAATATCTTTCATTTCAAATTCATAATCTAACTACCTCTTACTGAGAATAATAGATTCACTGCCGACTATAAACAAATCATCAACATACAATACCAAAGTCAAAGGCATACCTTGGACTGTCTTAAAGTCATTATTTGGATTTGCATTGCTTCTAGCAAAAGCAAGCTTCCTCAAGAAGCTATCTATGTGAGCATACCAAGCTCTTGGAGCTTGCTTCAAAGCATAGAGGGATTTCTTCAACCTACATATGGGTTTTTGGATCATGTACTTCAAATCCTTGTGGTTTCTCCACAAATGCTTCTTCTTTAAGGAAGCCATGCAAAAAAAAAAATCTTCACATTCATTTGGTGGAGATATCATCCATGGCTAGATGCTATAGCTACAATATATTATATGGTGTTGTAACAGGAAACATGTTCAAAAATTTCATCATAGTATATTCCCTCTTTCTAAGAGAAACATTTAGCTACAAATCTAACTTTACATTTTTATACTGCCATAACACCATGTTTATTTTATACAACCATTTAGAAGATACAACAAATTTACCTCGAGGTCTTGTAACCACTTCACATATATCATTATGAATGATGGATTCATATTATTCATCCATTGTGTCTTTCTACACTTGGGCCTTTACAACTTCTTCAAAAGTGCACTATTCAGATTGAATAATTTTGCTCATGTCTACAACATATCCTTGGAATCGTCATTGTTTCTTGCTTTCTCTAAAGTTTCCTCTAGGGGTAACAACTTTATCAACATCTCGAATATTGTCATGAAGCCATCATAAGATCTCCTTTTATAAGGAGGATCACATGTAGGAAGATCCAAAGGGTCCATCGGCTCCATGGGTTCATCAGCAATATTAGTTTTAGCTTTAGGATCTTCTTATATTTCAAATACATCATATTGAATATCAACATTAGTTGGAGGAAGAGGAATGTCTCTTGTTTTTCTAAGAGTTTCATCTTCATCAAATGTTACGTCCCTGTTAAATTCTATATTTCTTTGACCGGGTACCTATATTCTATAATCTTGAGAATTCTCACAATAACCAACAAAGGTATCTTTCTTACCTGAAGCTCTCAACATGTTCATTTTCTCTTTTGAGAATGGAAGTAGATAGGACAACCAAAGATCCTCAGGTTCCCCACTTGGGGATTTTCTCCAAAGAAGACTTCTTTTGGAGTCTTGTTGTTTAGGGCATGGTGAGGAGATCTATTTTGGACATAATGGTGACAGTTGTGTTTGCATCTTCTCCCCATAGAAACTTTTGCAATTTTTTATCATGCAACATAGCTTTAAACACTTCAATGATAGTTATATACTTTCTCTCGACCACACCATTTTGTTATGGGTTATAAGGTACAATGGTATTTTTTCTAATTCCAAATTATTTGCAGAAGTCAGTGAAATCATTGGAAGTGAACTCTCTTCCATTGTCAAATTTGAAGATTTTGATATGCTTTCTAGTATTTTTTCTACTAGAGATTTGTAATCTTTGAACATGTTAAAATCTTAACTTTTATCTTTCAGAAAATAAATCCATGTTTTGTGAGAAAAATAATCCACAAAGACAATATAATACAAGTAACCACCAAGAGAATTTATATGCATTGGTTCACATAAATCAGAATGTACAAGATGCAATACCTGACTGGTTCTGCTTTTGCTTGAAGGGAATGGTTCCTTCACTTGATTTCTGTTTGCACACCCTTGGAAAATGCCATCTTGATCAGATATGATTTTCAGCATTCCAGAAACCATTTTTCTCACATGAGTTAATTATTTTTAGTGCAAGAAATCTTCGGTGCCAAAGTTCACTTTAATGATTAATGTCATGGATTAGTGCATGACTAGGTCTTCCATTGATTTTGTATAGAACTTCACATCTAGATCCCAGAGTGAGGGCATCTATCATGTTGGATCTCGATGATCAAGTGAGAAATTTACCATTTATGAAAACAAATTTCATTCCTTTATCTTCTAAAGTTGTTATAGACACAAAATTCTTCTTTAAATTAGGTACATATAAAAATTCTTGAAGAGTCAAAGTTTTACCTTGATCCAGATGGAAAGAAACATAACCATACCCATTTATGGGATATATAGGGTTATCTCTAAGAATGATCTTAAAAACCTCAACTAGATTAGAGAGTACTTCTTTGTAACTGGTAAAGTGTCTTGAAGCACCACTAGCAACCAACCGGCTATCACAAGAATCTGCAGGAGATGAACTAGAAAGAGCAGAAACAAGAAAGTGATTTGATTGATTCTCAACTACATTATTATCATACCTTCCGTTTGTTGAGGAACAATAGTTTCCTCTATGAGCATAAGGAGTTTCTCTTCTTATTTTTTAATCAGATTTGTTGGCATGATTATTGAAGTTGGATTTTGATGCTACTTTGTTTTATGCATAGTCACGAGCATAATGGCCATGCTTGCGATAATTTTGGCAATGAAATTTTAATAAGTCTCTGGGCCATTTAGAAGAGTTGTTGGGAGCAGGATTTCTCGAATAGTGAATTTCTCTTCTTCCTTTCTTCTTCTTTCCTTGTACAACAAAGACAGTAGGTTCTTCTTCCTCATGTTTTGGAATTCTCCCTATGGAAATCATTATGGCTTCTTCTTGACCACACTTTCACAGAAGCTCATAGAATGTGAAAAACTTATCATTTTTGTTGATGGTAGTAATAAAATTCTCCCAATAAGAAGGAATACCTCCAAGCGTAATCAATACAAATTCTTTGTTATGAACAAATTCGCCAGAATTTGATAGTGATATTTGATTTTTGATATTCTCATGAATTATGCTTGAATGGTCTCTCCTTTGTTCATTTTAATATCCTTGAGTCGATTCTTCAAGGAAATAATTTAACTCAATTTTTTCACTTGATACATTTCAATCAACTTGTCATACATTTCTTTGGATTTCTCCAGGTTGGAAACAAAATTGATGAGGTGGTCTCCAATAAAGTTAAGGATAATCATTTTAGTCTTGATTTCTCCTTTCTTGAATATGGATTTGAAAACAAAATTGGATTTTTCAGTTGGTTCTAATGTATCTCCCTTAACATACTCAAGAAAATCATGTTCCTAAAGAGTACTACCCAATCTGGCCTTCCAAGAGAAGAATTTTGAAGAATTAACCAACTTCTCTTCATTCTTAAATTAAGAGGAGAAATCTTGATCTGCTCAAAATTTCAGCAGCAAATAGAGAGGGAAAACAAGATATATATAAGCAGAAAATGGGCTGCAAAAAGAGTGGGAAACACTTGATATTTCAACAGAAAAATGAGCTACAAGTAGATTGGAAAACAACAAGAAAATGAGTTGTAACTAAAGTGGACAACAAGAAAAAAATGAGTTGTAAATGGAGTGGACAAAAAGAAAAGAATGAGTTGAAAGGGAGTGGAAAATAATTTATATATTAGAAGAAAATAGGTTGTAGAGAGAAGGAACAATAAGATATTTTCCAGTATAAAATGGAATGGATAAATACTACTCTTCTTGAACTTGTCTTCACCAAAGCTTTGATACCATGTTAAAAATCACGCGTTCTATGTTGTTACAATCACTTAAGTCCATAACTTCTTTATGTTGCGATATAAGTTAATTAATTGTAGATATAACATAAATCATATGCACAATATAAGACAACGAAGAACTCAATGAGACATAGAGAAGTTAGGTCAATGGCCAAAGCAAAATCCATAAGGGGAAAAGCCAACCAAATTATCCTTCTATTAGAAATCAATTTTTCAGCAAAGATACAAAATACAATGAGAGAATGAAAAACTACACCCAAATCTAAAGAAGATCTTTGATAGAAGTAGTTGATGCAAACATTGAATCACTTTGGTTCTCCAAGATTTTCTCTTGCTCTTCAAGACTCTCTATCTCTCTTTGTCCCTTTATCTCTCAGTATTCCTCTAGACTCTCCAACTCTCTCTCTCTCTCTCTCTCAAGTTCGAATTCTTATTTCACAAGTACAAGTAAGTGTCTCAAGTGATGGTGAGAGACACAAATATATAGAAAGAACAAGGAGTTTGAATTCATAAGGGAGTACTCCTATGCCTTGAGAGGAGAAGTTAGACATGGAAAAATAGGAGTGTAACTTATGCATTAAAGAGGTGTAAGAGGAATCTTTTTATGATGAGTCATTAAAGTGTGTAAGAGAGTGTAAGACGTGTGTAAGAGCATTAAAGAGATAGAGGAATGAATCCATTAAGAGAGAGAGAGAGAGAGAGAGAGAGAGAGAGTAACATATGCACTAATTGAGTGGAGTTACATATGACATGATTGTGAAATTTTCTAAAACGAAATTCTACTGCAATATCCTATATTATTTCTCCTACTTATTATTCAACAACAAGGTATTTATAGAAATTGCTTTAGTAAATATTGAAATAAATTCAACTGCAGTCTTCAAAAATAAAATGCTGAGAAAAATATAAAGAAATACAAGCACATGAAGGACACGATTATTTTTCGATAATTGTCCCCGAAAAAACCCAATGCGGGAAAATTGGTGCAACATATGAGGGTTTATTTATTATTCTTCATCAAAAAACTCTCGTAAATAAAATGAATAGCTCAACAAAAGAGAGATATTATGAGAAATTTACAATCAAATTCCTCACTTTATTTTCAGTGAGTTTCTGACCCTAGAGAGCCTATCAGTCCCTCTGTGTCTCATTGCATCAACCTCTGCGCAGTGGCTATACAGTTCCAACGTCACAACTCCTGCGGTGTCACTGCCTCTGTGCTGCTTCTCTCTGTCGGATTATGTACACTCAACCCTTGCTGATCCGTCTTTGTCTCTACCTTGCAACTCTCCCTCTGAATCAATTTCTCATGTCAAACTTCAGCTAGTGAGAAAATCGATCTTCTTGGGCAACTGATTATCTCCCCTGAGTGCACTTTACAAATAACCCTCAAGTATTTCTTTATAGTCTTCTCATTGAGACTTCAATGGTCGAGATTAGATCTCCAATAAATGGATAATATTACATTTTGACTTGATCTTATTTTTCTAGAAGATTCACCCAAAATTTATATTAATACTAATTAATTGTTTTAATTTCCTAAGTTAGACTTAGGGTCCTCATTAAAAATAATTAATTTTGATTATAAAATTGTTTCTGGGTGGAATTTCCCAAAACGATTGATGGTTTTTTTTAATGCATGTGTCTAAGCCTCTCCACATAATTTGAGACTGATATCATATATGATACTACCAAAAATCAGCACTCCCTCTTAGCGAGGAATGTGCTCTAACATATATGCACTGCTGCACATTTTTCTTACTCTGAAGCATCTCCCTCTGCGTTGCTGATATTTTCCATCAACCATTGCGATGCTATTGCATTGTACTGTTGTTGATCCTACCATAATGAACACTACATCCATAGGAAAACTCCCTCTTAAATGTTGCATATGTGGCTAAGAAATTACTTGTTTATGCTACTAAAAAGGATTATCTATCATACCCATCTGAAGGGAACAAACATCGCTCTTCCTAGAGCTTTGGTGAGTATGTATGCCACCTGATTCCCCGTGGGAACATAATATAACTATATTACTCTCTGAACACAGTCTCTGATAAAATGGCACATGATGTCAATGTGTTTTGGCTGATCATGGAATACATGATTCTCAGAGAGTTTGATTCAACTTTTATTATCACAATAGAAATTGGTCACTTACCTCTTCTTCCTAAACAAGTTCACTAACAGTTTTCTAATCCATATGGCCTCGCACGTAGTTGTGCTTGCTACCATGTATTCTACCTCTATTGAGCTCAGTGCTACGGATTTATACTTCCTACTGCACCAGGAGGTCATCCCTGATATGATGCTAAAACAATATCCTGAGGTACTCTTTCGATCTACTGAACTTCCTACCCAATCTGTGTTTGTGAACCTGCTCAACCTGACATCATCTCCAGGGCCATATTTCAACTTGTATCCGACTGTTCCTCACACATATATGGGAATGTGCCTTGTTGCTTCCCAGTGCACCCTCTTTGGTTCAAACATGAATTGACTGAGGGTGTTGACAACAAATCAAATGTATGGATTGGTGTTGTTCAGATACATAAGTGACCCAATGAGTTGCATGTACAATGTGGGGTCCACTTCCTTGTATCCTAATGCATCTATCTTCTTCTAGTTGGTTATCATGGGCATTTCCATGGGCCTGCAATCTTGCATCCTGAATATCTTTGGGATTTTTGAGGCATATCTTCCTTGTCCTAGGAGTATTTCTCCATTCTTCTGCCAAACCTCCAACCCTAGAAAGTAATGCATCAACCCCAAGTCCATCATGTTGAATTCAACTTCTAAGTTCTTTTTGCAGTCCTTCATGAGCCTAGATGATCCTGTAAGGAATAGATAATCCACATACAATACCAAAATAAGTGGATCATTCTCTACAACCAAATAGTATAGATTGGGATCCGTGTCACTCTTGAAAAATCCCAACTGATGCAAATACCCGTCAATCCGACAGTACCACACTCTAGGTGTCTACTTGAGCCCATATAGAGCTTTCTTTAGTTTGCATACATGAGACTTATTTTCATGAGTCTCAAAGCCTTTAGGATGTTCAATATAAACCTCTTCTTTGACCACCCTATTCATGAATGTTGTCTTAACATCCATTTGGTGAATTTCCCATCCCATATGCGCAGCTAAGGATACAACAGATCTGTTGAAGGTGTATCTGGCAACAAGGGCGAAGGTCTCTTCATAATCAATTCCTTCCTTCTGTGCATACCCATTAGCCACGAACCTAGCTTTGTACTTCTCTATGCTACCATCTATAGCATATTTGATCTTGTATATCCATCTTGAACCTAAAACTAATATGTTCATTGGTCTAGGCGCAACTTCCTAGAAATCATTAGTCATGATAGAGCTATACTCCTCTACCATGGAATCCACCCAGACCTGACATTGTACGACCTCTTGGAAGTTGGAGGGTTCTTCAACCTTCGCTACCAAGGCTTGGTATTTTTTGGGTTGTCTACGCTTCCTCTTATCGGTTATCAGAACTCCTAAAAAATATTCTACATCCCTCAACGTTTTTTGTACTCCTCTGTTTATTCTACCACTGGTGGTGGGTGGCTTGGCTATTTATTCTTCCTTCCGTATCATCTGCTGTGAACTACCTCATTTTTCCCCACCTGAGGAAATATTTTTGTTGGTTACAGTGCTCGATCCATATGTTTTTCCACCTGTTGGTTCTCCCCCGTGCTACTGCAGGACAAGAGGAACATCCTTTGACCTCTCTCCAGGAGGCATCTGTTGAGATTTCCTAAAAGCTCTATCTTCTATGAACTTTTCATCCCTTCTAACTATAATATTCCTGCTCCCAGGAATGTAGATCATGTATGCCTTTGAGGTCTTGTTGTATCCTACGAGGTACCCCTTCTATGCATTCTGATCTAGTTTGCTTCATTTTTCATCTCGAATGTGACAATATGCCACACTTCCAAATATCATAAAATGACTCACTTATGGCTTCTTTCTTGTGAAAACACTTTTGAGTGTTGTCTTACCTAAAGCCCTATGCGGATTCATATTTTGGATATATATAGTTGTGTTGCATGCCTCATCCCATAAGAATATAGGCAAATCTTGATCATACAATATGTCTTTCCCTGCCCCAAAAATGGTCCTATTCTTTCGCTCTGCAACCCCATTCTACTTTGGACTATACAGATATGTCCACTCTCTCTTGATGCCCTCTCTTTCGAAGAAAACTGTGAAGTCCTTGTTTGTGTACTCTCCACCATTATCTGAGCGCAAAAATTTTATCTTCTTCCTTTTCAGGTTCTCAACCAGAGCTTTTAATTCTTTGAACGGATCAAAGACCTCATCCTCGGTCTTCAAGAAGTAGATCCAAGTTTTCCTGGAGTGGTCATCAATAAAGGTGATGAATTATTCACCACCACTAAGAGCTCTGGTAGACATTGGTCCACAGATATATGAGTGGATTATCCCTAACATACTTGGATCCCTCTTGATGCTTCTAGAATATGATGTTTTCACACAATTCCCTAGTGCACATTCTTTGAAGACGTCTTCATGCATGGTACTCAGGACTGGAACCCCCAAAATGGTTTCTTTGAGCATTCGTAGAGCTCCATGGTGTATATTCCCCATTCATCTATGCCATAGCTCATTCAGATATATTTCTCCACTGAGATTGTTGCCTACCAATGTCATTGGAGACTCAAGTTGCAACATGTAAAGTTTGTTGCTTCGAGTTCCAATTTGAGCCTTCTTCTTCTAGCTTGGATGCTTAGCATATAATTTTCTTCCAATGAAGTAAAAATCATTTCCCTTTTCCTGCAAATGGGACACTGAAAGTAGATTCATTCCCAATCCTGGCACATGCAACACATTTGTGGCCTAGAGGTTATCTCCTAATTTTGTCTAAAATGCTATGGTCCCTCTTCCCACTAGGGTATACTTTGTTTTGTTTCCCATGGTAATCTAGAAGTTCATCCTTTCTTCTTGATAGCTCGAGAAATATTCTCGAACCCCAGGCATATGTGATGAAGCCACGTATCAATGTACCAATCATCAGCTAATGTTGAAGTAGATAAACAAGAAAATTCCTCTTCCAACTTGGAAGATAATTATGAGATTTCATGATCTCTCATCGTGCTTCTTCCTTCTTTCGCAGCCCTTGTAGAAAACTGTGTAACCCTTCTAGGGTTCGATTTTTTGTACGATACAACACCATGGATTCCCCTCAATGCAAATTATTTTGTTCCTTTTCCCAATCTAGCTCTGATACCATGTGAAAATTTATAAAATGAAATTCTATTACAGTATGTGATCTTATTTCTCCTACCGATTATTCAGCAACAAGTTATTTACAAAAATTTCTTCAGTAAATATTGAAATAAATTCAGCTGTATTCTTCACAAATAAAATGTTAAGAAAAATATAAAGAAATACAAGCACATGAATGAAACAATTATTTTTTGACAATTTTCCCTGGAAAAACCCTATTCGGGAAAATTGGTGCAACACATGAGGGTTTCTTTTATTATTCTTCAGAAAAGAATCTCTCGTACAGAAAATGACCAATAGAACAGAAGATAAATATTATGAGAATTTACAATCAAATTCCTCACTTGCTTTTCAGTGAGTTTATGACCTTAGAGAGCTTCTGAGTCCCTCTACGTCTCACTACGTCATCCTCTGCGCAGTGGCTACGAAGTTCTAGCTTCAAATCTCCTACGTTGTTAATTCTACTGTTTCAATGCCTATGCACAGTCCTTCCTCAACGTTGCTTCTCTCTGTCGGATTATGTACACTCGGCCCTTTTTTATCCCTCTCTGTCTCCATCCTACAACTCTCGCTTTGAATCTATTTCTCATGTCGAAGTTCAACCAATGAGAAAATTGATCTTCTTGGGCAACTGAGTATCTGCCTCGATTTACTTTACAAATGACCCTCAATTATTTCTTTATAGTCTTCTCATTGAGACTTCAACGACTTAGATTGCATTTTGACTTGATCTGCTTTTTCTAGAAGATTCACCCACATTTTATATTAATATTGATTAATTATTTTAATTTCCTAAGTTAGACTTATGGTCCTCATTAAAAATAATTAATTTTTCTTATAAAATTGTTTATGGGTGGAATTTCCCAAAACGATTTCTGGGTTATTTGTAATGTGTATCTAAGCCTCTCCACAAAATTTGAGACTTAAAGCACATCTGATGCTGCCAAAAATCAATAATGATTGAGAGACTTGAATTTCTTTTTAATAATAATATAATAATATCATAAAGAGGATAGTAGTAGTAATACTAATAATATTGATGATTAAGTTAAAAATTAAACAATCCAATCATCAAGAATTTGATGAACATGTTGAACATGGGGATCGATACGATGGCCTATGCGACTGTTAGGGTTTTCTGCTACGGGACCCTCTGCGGCGCTGGGTCAGCCGCCCTCCTGCGCGTTGAAGCCTGGAGGCTTCTCACATTCGATAACTCGTCGTGCATCCACAAACCCAGATTTCGAGAGCTTCCTGCAGATTCAAGCACATCTCAAGCCGACCCCTTCCTGGGGTTTCGATTGGCTTTTGCAGCCCAAGATTTCTGCATGGCATCCCGCGACAAAGAGGTTAACCCTTTTTATTCAGATCTGCTTGCTATCCTTCGTGCGTTCCTGTTTTTGATTGCAGATAGATCTCTAAAGGACTGCAGAAATTGGCACTTGCTTCTCATTGACACAGAGGTGGTTGTTGTTAGCGCAAGCCCATCTCTTGTAAACGCCTTTGGATGCCTTACAATAGATGCCCTTGCACTAGGGAGAATATTTTCAGCTAGAGCCCAGTATTGGGGTTTTTTTCCTCCTCGTTGGGCTTTTGCTGATTCTGTTGAAAGCAAGGAAACAAAGGTTTTCACTATTGATTCAGCTACAAATGCTAATGCCCACCTCCATGGAAAAACGATAGCTAGATGCCAGTCAGAGGATGCCTCAGAGCATGCGTTCCAGATCCAAATCGTTCTCCTTTCTGGCAAGACGATGATGCAATGGGTTCGTGCTACAGATTGTGTGTAGGATCTTCTGCAAAAACTCGAAATCCGGCTGGGGATCCCCTCCTCCTAGCAGAGATTGATATATAAAGGTAAACAACTAATGGATCCCCTGCCCCTCTCCTTTTATTGTATTCAAAAGGACGCTTCCATTGTGGTTACCTTTCGTTTAAGAGGTGGTTCCTCTGGGCAGACCTCCTATGTTCCTCCTTTCTCTTATAAAGATGCAGTCCACAAAAACGCTGCCCACACTCAATCCTCGGTGAAAGCAGCTCTACCAACTATCGCCCACAAGCCATTTTTGGTGGATAAATCTGAGGAAATTCCTTCTATTGCTTTCTCTCATCCTGCGATTGACGATCGCTACCAGGAATTTGCAGAATTTGCAATCATATGCAGATTTAATGGGCTATGGCCTCGCACAGTAGATTTATATCAATGGATCCATTCCAACTGGACTAAAGATGCAAGATCTTCCTATGCTCTAAAGGATTATTTATTGTGGTTTTCAACTTAATTGAAGACTACCAGAAAGCCTTAACGGGAGGCCCTTGGTTCTGGGGTTGGGCTGGGATTTTCCTCACCCCTTGGTTTCCAGACTTCGACCCTTCTACAGCTGTCATCATCAAACTCCCCATTTGGGTCAGGCTCTCGAATCTTCCGGCACATCTATGGCATGTCTCTGTCTTCATTTCCATTGGAGACACTTTAGGGCACTTTCTCGCCACAGATTCTTCAAGAAGGGAGAATGGACTCTACACCTATGGCAGAATATGTGCGGAAATAGATATCAGCAAAGGACTGCCGAAACAGATCAACCTCAAGATTGGAGATTTCCATTGGACAAAAACATTATATTATGAAAATACCGCCTTCCGTTGCCGCCATTGTCACCAAACGACGCACCTCCAGAATGCATGTTCTTAGTTCCTCGACAAAAAGAAGAATCCGAATCGCAAACCCAAATCCAAGAGCTGGAAGCCTTGTTCTCCTCCTCCCCCTATGGATGATTCAGACTCCTCCATCTCGGATGAGGAGGAAATTGAAGCAGATGGGCAGAATGATGAGATTCCATTGGAAGCTCCCTCAGCTAGTCTGGCAGTCCCCTCTGCCTCGCCCATTACTCAGAAACATTCTCATGTCTCTTCGTCCTCTGACTCTGATAAGGACATTCCGCCCCCAGAGCAGAATAGTATTCATCTTGTTATGGCTCATCCAAACTCCATTGGCTGGGTCAAAGTATGCAAGAAAAAAGGGAAAAAATGTCATTTGGCAGTGTCTGCCCACTCTGGGTAGACACCACAGTTTAGATCCAGCTTCTCTACATTTCTATGTTCTCCTTTGCTCATTCCTTGCTTGTCTTCCAGGAGCGAGGTTGATAGCCTATCACCTACAGCTCCCTTGCTTTTCAGCTACGCTTGCATGCAAGCTTGATTGTACTATATGTTTCTTATTTTAATAGATTTAGTCTTATTCAGAAGAAAAAAAAAGTTAAAAATTAAACAATTAAGATTGATTAAGGACAATTTAAGTGTTTTTCCATCATATATATATATCATTAGGAATTGATGGAAGGTGGTTTACTATTCTTGGAAAATCATGGTTGCCAAGATAGAAATGGCTTTCTATTTTTATAAAGTCACTCTAGAAAGGCCATAAATGAAATTTTATTCAAGGAAATGCATCCCATGGTTGCCAATTTTCAACAACTAGGATACACAAGCACTAATTAATTACAACAATTCCACACATTAGACATTATTCAAGAGAGATATTCAAGAAAATAACACTTACAAGATGACAAGAGATATATCCATCCAAAGAACAAGAAGTGGCTCCAAGAAAGAACACAAATTTCAGCCTCCAATTATTATCGAAATGCATTAATAGAAGTCTCCAATAGTCACCCAAGAAAAAGTACGAAATTATTCAAGAAAATAGATCCAAGTGTGATGATGATGCTCTGAAAAACATAGGTTTAAAACTAGGCCAGTTCGACTCAGACTCGACTTGGTTTGGTAACGGATTGAGCGAACCTAATTCGGGCAGACTTGAAATCAATTTTTTTTATGCGCTCACAAACATAGGTTTAAAACTAGGTCGGATTGACTCAGACTTGGCCTAGTTTGGTAACTGACTGGCCAAGCCGAAGCTAGGAATACTTGAAATCATTTTTTTAAAACTATTTCCTAGCCTCTTTACCCTCTCCCATGCCTATAAAGGTGGCCCACCCCCCTCATAGTTCCTCACATCTATCTCATTGAATTTGTGTGAGAATTTGTGAGTATTTTGTGAGTAGTTGGAGTTGGTGTTTGGAGCAAAATTGAGGAGGTTCTTGGGCCTATTAGGTGGTTAATAAATAAGAAGGTTAATCAATGACCCTATTAGGTGGTTTCAACCTCTAAGGGAGTGACAGTTCCATAGTACATCCATTACGTGACAGGTGTCATGTGATATGATGATGGAATGGAGTGGGAACAGAGGAAGGCTCCAAGTCACATGCCATGGTACAAGGGAACATATGATGAGGGAAGTCCACACTTGGGTGTATATATGTAGGAGGGAGAAATCATGGTACATGAGTTACCATGACCATTGTTTTTCTTGCTTTATTCATATTACTTTTTCCCTTTATTGTTTTTCCTTTATAACTGCTCGAGGCTCCAGGGGATGAGATCGTGATGTGAATGATATAGCAGTGAATACCCCTTTAAGGTTGGGAAGCTCATCGCACACAAGGGATTGGGACAATCATGGTTTCCTTAATGATGCAGGGGGCTAATATAAGGGCCCTAAGAACCAAGGCGATGACCATGATGATATGGGTTAGATATCATGTTGGATTTTTTCCACATGCTAAATTGGTATGTCTCAAGCATATTTTGCATTGCAATACAATTTCCTATTAAGATTGTCCAAATTATGATTTTTACTTTTATTTTAGTTGAATCAATATTTGAGGCGTCTTTCCATGCCTAGCCCAAATTGTGGACAAGGGGAGGGGAGGCTAACTCCTTGTGGACCCAATGGAAAAATGTGGACCCGGATGGGAGATAATTGAAAAAGGGTCATAATGAGTGGAGGGGAGTGATGTATGTGGTTTCGGGAAGTAGACCTATTATCACACAGGCTAAGTCCACTCTTTCCTCCAAATCCCCACATCAATCAATGCCCATAAGTATCATGATAAGTAAACCTAATACTCAATTACCAAATGAAAAGACATACCTTTGCCTTCGAGATGCCCACCTTCAAACATACGATCAATACAGATGGGTGAGGGACCACATCGTTGGCTCAGGTAGCAGAGAAATGGAACAACGAGCTAGTAAGAGGTTGCAAGGGGTTGCTGGATGTCGGCTAAGGTCCATCATGGAGAAAATTTTTCTCCTAGGGATATCACCCACAAAGTGGTGGGTAACATTTGGCTCCAATTGGGATGTGATATCTCAAAGAAGTGGGAAAAGCTGCTTGTACGAGAGGTTACAAGAACTCCAGAAATCTCTTGGTCATCATAGACCTATTATCTACACATGTTTTTATGAGCTGACATTAAGCATGGGTGATCATAAGACACCATGAAAAATATGCAATTTTAATCTAAATGCAACTAATCTATCATGAAAAATATCATATGCAGCTAGTTGTAATGAAAAAAATAATCATGCAATGCATCCTACCCTAACTTGCATATATATATGCTACCACTATATGTAATCATAAAGCCAATGCAACCAACATATCATCATATCAATATTAATATACTTATGCTTTCCATTATGACTACTCATGTAGAAAATATTAAATAGAATGTGGTCATAGTCACATGGGGGATGGAGAGGGTGGGATGTAAGAGAACATAATATCCCTCCGAGATAAAAGGAAGTCCTAGAGTAAAGAACATAAGTCGATCTAGAAGTGTCAGGATTCCCCTCCAAGTACATAATGGAGGAATGTATTATCACTCTCAAGAACTCCCTATCACGATTATTGGTTATAGTGTTACGTTTTGTAGATGCCACAAGGTCGTGATGAGAGAGAAAGGAAGAGTGAGAGAAAGAAGGGGTGCAACAAATAGGTTGTTCCTGGTGATGGTCACATTGGAGAGGGAAGTTTATAAAGTGCCCATAACGACAAGGGCATGTTGAAGGAGGTAAAGTATATTCAATGAGGGGCTTCTCCTTGAAACTATACTTAGAAGGGGGAAATGTCTCATGGATACTTGAAATCATGTGATAAGGGGTAAGGGAAACACTTTCGAGAGACTCGAGATGATGAACAATAAAAAAGGGCAAAGGGGAAGCGACGTTTCAATGGGCCCCTTTTCTTGGGAATCCATCTCTAGAGGTTCAAGTGATTGAAACGCACTCTTGGAAGCATAAGGAATGTAGGTATGAGCAAAGGCTTTATCCATCCTATCAGTGTTGGTATCAAAGATAGGGCCTTCCCAAAAAGGAAAATTAGTTATCTCCAATTTCTCCTTTTATTGTAAGGGAAAATAATAATTCTCCTTCCCAAGGGTATCAATGGATATGTCCTCATAAATAGTTCCTGAGAGGAAGGGGAGGCCAACATCAGCTTCATCCTCCTTATCAATGTCATAGATGGTAGCATAATCAAATGAAGGCACAACAATCTCCCTTTCCCCTTTTCGATGTAGAGATAATCTTCAATGTTTTCTTCCAAAGGTCTCATGGGATCACCTTCCTCAAGGCTTTCAGAAGGAGAGTTTTCAGGGGTGACATATTCAAGAGATGTAAGGTAAACCTCAACTTTACTTTCCATGGCCTTGTCATCCTCAATGCATGTGTCCTCAAGATTATCCCATTCATCATGTAGCCCCAACAAAAACTCATCTTTGATATATTTAGGGGTGTCTTCATTGTGGTTAATTGACTAGTGGAGGGAATATTCTTCCCTCTTCTCTTGAAGCACAATAGCTAAGGTATTTGTTACATGATTTTTGTAAGATGCTTCTAGGAGGAGAGCATTAGTGGCGTTCTCTTTATACTCAGATTTCATCCTATGAACCTTCACCTCTTCTCCGTGAAAATGAAAGAACACTTAATTAGAAATGCATTCCCTTACTAACCCTATGCATGACCTACTATATTCTTCCATTCTTTCCTATGTGATTTTGAGGCTCAGAGGGTCCAAATATTCATCATCAATGGAAGAGATATTCCATTTTTCACTGCCATTATTTCCCACATAGGAATCTTTACGATACTCCCATTTTTCATGAGGAATTCCACCCCATATTTCCAATAATACATATTCAAAATAGTAATAATTAGTGGCAATCTCATGGGGGAGGCTATGATACCAATATTTAGCTTGGCCTACAAGTGATAAGTCTAATAATCTCATGATTATGTCATCATTTTCAATCCCTATGAATGCTAGAGCCCAAGAGAAATTGTCAAAGTGGACATCAGGGTCTTGATCAGGAGTTCCCTTGAATTTGGGCATCCAATCTTCCACCCATTTCTTGATTTTAGGATGTTTCAAAAATTCCTCAGTGTTATCATAAGGGGAAGGAGGGGCCTCGAAATGATCCATTTTTTAGGATTTTTACTCATTATAATTTCAAATGGAGTCACCATGGTGAATGTAAATGCCTTGATAGACGTTTGCCTCACCCTACAAGCATAACCTTAAAGTTCAATGAATAACTAGGCCTTTGTTCTTCCAATGGAATCACCAATAATAATATGGCAATATGTCGTAAGGGGAACAAAACACACGTCTCGTGTTCCATGGAAACATCACCAAAAATGTTACTGTTAAAACTAGCATGGGACCTAGAGCAGTTCCTAATAGGGAAATTGCTAAACCCAGGGAAAAAACTGAGGCTTAGCCCATTGTCACCACGACTAAGACTCCCTGATCTTTATAGACTTTCACCAATGGGAGGAGTCTCAGTAGTGTATGAATCACTTGTAAAGTATATTTCAATGGATAGGTGGAAATTGACCCTGACAACCATTTCCCTAAGATGGATTGAAGAATGAAGCTTTCTTGATCTTCAAGCAAGGGGCTTGGTCCGCTAGGGGTAAGGGATGAGGATTGGAGGGTTGAGGTGAAAGGAGGCTCACAAACAAGGTTCCCAATCGCTATAATCCTTGGGAAACTTGGATTCCCAAATGGTCCTTGACAAAGAATATTTGATGAGATGCGGGACCACATGGGGCCAAGTGGACTCAACCTAGGTTCGAAGATGGAATATAGCAACCAACAATGATCCTATCCTGGACAAGGTGAGAGGAAATAACCAGAAAACAATATTCACTCCAAAAGGTTAAATTGATCCTATTGAGGTTTAACATTTTGTTTCCTAGGTAGATTTCGATCCTAGAGCTAGGGCTCAGGATTCTCAGAGATCCCACAGTTGGAATTTCTTGAAATTTTGTGGAGAGGTAGGGGACCCTCCAGTGCAATGCCTCCTAGGAGATTGAAAATTTTCCCTTGCTCAATTCCTAAGAAATTGATGCCCTAGGTGACCATTAAGGGTTATACCTTGGAAAAAGTGAAAAAGGGGAAACTTATGGATAAAATGATCACCCTTCTATGGATCGTTGCCTTAGTTCATTTGGGGAGATGGAGTCAAGGATGATTAATGAGTAAGAACTTGGTTTCTTGGTCAAGGAGGTTTGAAAAATCAACTTCCTCCAATATTGTTGTAGAGAAAGAATAACAGACTTTCGAGCATTTATACTTCAATCAAAGAGTGCACACTTATTTATAAAATATATATATATATATATATATGATATTTGTTTCATATTACATTGGCCCATACATTAAAATTTTCTAAAACATGCTCAATTCCACATTACATTCATGTAGCAACTGGCCCTAGTTATAGTGTAAATCATTAGTATGTAGAAACAAGAATATTAACATCAAAAAATCACTTACAATGCCATAAAGTATATCCAACTAGCAACTCTTTTGCAATAACAAAGCTCGAAGAGAAGAGAAATAGTTGAAATCCATACATCAAAATTCATCCATCTCCAAAAAAACTCCTCCAACGAGAATGTATGAAATTCTTTATGAGAGAGATATCCAATCCAAAATGTGATGATGAAAATGAATGGAGCTAAAATCAATATATATGATCCTAAGGAGCTCGAATTATCCTAAAGCCCCTAATAGTTGTAATAATAAAATAATGTGAAAATAACACCCCTATTGGTGACAAGCCCACCAATTTACCTCATAGGTGTAAAAATAAACCACAATAGGGCCAATAATGATGTATACATGTCGTAGGGCCCTCTAAGAGGCCTAGTAACATCCTAAAGTGCCATAATGAGGAATAAATCCCTCAGAATATGATGGACAAGGGGGTGGCCCCTTGATCTCCAAGTAGTAGACTTGTGGTGCTCCCAGTTGGCATCGGGGCACACAAATGACCCCATGCATCTCCATATGAATCAAAGGTTCCTATTGATGCTCTCTTAAGGCTCATATGTTGGAATAAATATCATCGGATCCTCATACAAGCCCTGGGGCACCCTTGTGTGTGGTGCACTTGTGGGGTTGGTTGGGCATGATGCATATTACTCGTCCAAGAGTGGATCTCTAGTAAGCCATGAACATCTGAAGGGGTCCATGGAGCATTGTTTGCTATTGTGGAGGACCATACCTCTTGATACACACCCTATGTGTGCCAATGTAGCCCTCGAGGGTTAAGATCCCATATAGGGAGACCAGACCCAAATGGAAACCACTTGTAATCCAGCATAATATCCAATGTGCCCCCCTAGGTTTCTAGTACAACCAATCACTAGAATAATCTGGTAAAGGGCTTACAAATCATGGATAACAAAGTGGAAACTTCATAATGGCATGCCCTTCAATAGCGGACTTTGGCATGTGATAGTGTCTCCATACTCTAAAGGGTGTTAGCGATGTACCTTATTAAGTTGTTTCAGCCCTTAAAGGGGATAGAAAGTGGAAGGTACATCCATTGAATGGGGTTGGCAAGTGATAAATACGTGAAACACAGTAAGAAATGATAGGGGAAATCATGGGTCATATATCAGGGCATAGGGGTTTCCAAATAAGAAAAATCCCACACCAGGGTATGTAATGTGTAAGAGGGAGTAGTCTATGAAATTTTTTGAATGCAATAATACAGAAATCCTACTATAGTATATTGATTTACTTCTCCTACTTGATATTAAATTATAAAATTATATTCAGAAAATACCAAAGTAAACACAACTAGCAGCCTACAAAAATACAAATCATTTACTGAATATTACGTTCATTCAACAAAGTGACACATATATTTTTTTAAACAAATGTCCCTGGAAAAACCCAATGCGGGAAAACCAATGCAACATATATGAGGGTTTATTATTATTAAGTAGAATCTGAGTACAACAAATTTGGGAACATTTTTGGTTAACCTGACAGAGAAAAAATAGATCTGCAAAAATACCTATTATTCTGGAGACTGAAGACTGGACTGATTCACACCCTCAAATGGGATTTACAGAACTCGGCCTTGTTCTTTCTCTAGAAACCCTAGCGCTGCCCTGAAGCTTCCTGTGTCAGCCCTACTAGCCTATGTGTGCCCCTGCGCTGCTCAGAAGGGGAATGTGTAGCCCCAGACTGGGTGATGTAGTCCTTACGCTGCTCTGGATGGCATCTTTGTAACCCTGAAAGCCTCCTGAAGCTCCAGCCCTTCCCCTCTTGAGTCTACGTAGCACTTGCGTAGCAGATGAAACCCTCTGTGCTACAAAATTGCTGCATAGCCTCAACTTCCTCTGCACTGCTCCTGGTTTTTTCTCCTCTGCCTCTTGCTGACTCTTGGCTCCGAGATCATATCATCCCCTTAGCCAATACTACCCCTCGCTACAACATAAATCTTCTGGAAATTATTAGCAAGCCCGCCCTAGAATTCCAGCTTAGTCTCTCTCAATTCTATCTCTTATAATTTTTCATTGACACATCAATGATCGTGATTTAATATCTTATCGACAACTTAGATTAAAACACTACTTGATCCATGTCACTTAGAAAATTTCATCACGTGTTTAATTAATTCACTTTAATTTTTCTTATTCCCTAAGTTAGACTTAGGTTCCTCATTAAAAAAATTGATTATTTTAATATCTCACACATAAGATGAATTTATCGAAACGATTTATGGGTTTTTGAGGTCTTGTGTGTCTTAGCCCCTCCACAAAATTTCAAGGCTAGAGCACACGCGATGCTACCTCAACTCTCAAAATCTCAACATAGTCATGGTACATGAGGTGTCCCGATCTTGATTTTTCCACCCTTCTTTATATGTATTTTTTCTTTTATGAATTTTCTTTAATTAACTTCTCGGGGATCAAGGATAAGAGCATGATGTGTCAGATACAATAATGATTACCTCTTTAAGGTAGGGAATCTCATTTCCCTTGAGGGGGTTGGGACAATCATGGGTTCTTGTATGATAAAGGAGGCTTATCTAGGGCCTATGGAACCATGTTGATGGCCATGGGTGAGGGGTAGAGCTCATGCTTTGGATTTTTCCCACGTGCTAATTATTTTTGTCTCGACCATTTTTTTCATTTTGTGTTACAATATCTTGTTAAGTGTGGCCAATTATTCTTTCCCTTTTTCTTTTAGTTGCTTCAACCTCGTCGGCATCGATCCAGGCCTGACCCAAGGTGGGGGTAAGGGGATAAGGAAGCTTACCCATGTGGACCCATGGGGGATATGTGGATCCATGTGGATAACTGATTAATGGAATTATAATGAGTGGAAGGGGAGTAATATTTACGGATAAAGGAGCGATAACACATCCAATTCGAGGTTTCCCAAGTAGTACCACCATAGAACCAAATGATCAATAAAGGAGATCCCACGAGACTAAAGTGAAAAGGTAACACCCAAAATAGATCAAGGGGACAGGAGCACAGACTAAGTCCACTCGTTCCACCAAATCCCCACATAAATCCATGCCCATAAGTATCCATGATAAGTAAAACCAAAACTCAATTACCAAATGACAAGACATACCTTTGGCTTCAGGAGGCCCACCTTCAAACATACAATCAATACAGATGGGTGAGGGAACACATGGGTGTCTCATGTAGCATAAAAATTGCACAACGATGTAGTAAGACAAGGGGTTGTTGGCTGTCGGCTGAGGTATATCATGGAGAAAAAAATTCTCTTAGGGATATCACCCATGACGTGGTGGGTAACAGGACCACGGAGCGAAAATTGGGATTTCCCATGCAGTGGCACTCCTCAAGCTAGTAGCCAATAATTCAGATCCCATAGGAATAATATACAAGGTTAAACACCAAATTGGACAAGGGGAAAAGAGTACAAACCAAGACCATTATTTCTATCAAATCCCCCCTTTAATCCATGCCTATAAGTGTCCATGATAAGTAAGAAAAAATACCCAACTACATAATTAAATACATTACTTTGGGGTTAGAATGCCTAGCTTCAAACATATTATCATAACAGATGGGGGAGGGCACGTAATGGTTGGCTCAGGGGTTGGAAAAGGTGGTACATCGAGCTATCCGGTGGTTGCAAGGGGTTGTTGGCTATCGGCTGAGGACCATCTAGGAGAAAATTTTCTCCTATGGGTGTCACCCACAAGTGGTGGGTAATATCTGAGTCCAAGTGGGACATGATCTCTCTATATAGTGCATAGAAGTAGTCAAACATGGACGTCATGAGAACGCAAATAATCTCTTGGTAAAATAGACCTGTTACCTTCACATCAAAGACTAAGCACACAAGGAAAAATGTTTTTTTGGTGTATAATAATCTTCCATGCTTATGTTAGGCCATACAAATTAACAAGAAGTAAATTTATTCTAAATGCAGTTTTAATCTAAATGAAACTATGATAAAAGCATATGATGTTAGTTCTGATGAAAAATAAACATGCAATGCATCCTACTCTATCATGAATACAATACAATGTCAAGTATCAAGGAAAGGGGTGATACGAATTAATTTGACCGATTGTGGTCAAAGTTTGTCATCAAGTTTAGCGATGTAATAATAATCTTCACCAACCTTTCTATGAATCTTGATGGGAATGGGATTCTTATCAACCAACACAACATCCCCATTTTTGAACACCCTTTTAGGCCTCCATTTCTTTTTTTTTCTTTGATTGGGCCTTTTAAGGATACAAACATCTTGAGAAGGAAGGATATGGTATGGCTTTTCAGCCTTAGGGATCTTGTGATATGGAATTGGGCTCAGTCTTACTACGAGTTGGATAAAAAGGTTCTCTATAGATAATGAAGGGAGTTTCATCGGATTTTGGGATCATAACATAAGATAGATCCATTTGAAGTTGACCACCCATGGTAGCACCCCATTTCCTAGACAATAGCATTCCCCACACATCCGATATGTATATGAACACAACATCTATGAGAAAGGATATGCTCAAATTCATAACTAATGAAACCTTGAGATCCTTTATGAGGCCCTTTGCTTCAACAGGCTTGAAGTTGAAATGACATACACTTTTTTACTTCTAGGTGATGCTAATATTTAGTCGCTTCGTGACTTTTAATGGCATGATATTTGTGAAAGCGCTTGAATCCAAAATACAATTGTTTGAGAGGAGGCCATTAATGGCTAAGGTGAGTAATAATGGCTCATGTCCTGGGTTAGCGTTAATGACGTGTATATTTTTCAATGTGATAGGAGTATCCTCTTCTTATATCCCTAAATATTTCTTGGCTTTCCATTGTTGGCATGGGAGTTTCACTAGCTCCTTTAAGGGAACCTCCATAGTCATATTTCCTATGGCAACACCTACATCAACATCAAGCTCAACCTCCTTACCTTTGTTTATATGCTTGGATTCCCCTTTTGGAGGATCCTTTTTGGGGTTATCTTTCTTCAAATGATATTTCTTTGGAGGTTCCTTAGGAGAAGGTTCTTTAGGAGGAGATTATTTCTTGTTAGGTTCTTCTGAGCTTAAGGGGTTGTCCTTATTTTTTTTACATGAACATTGGACCCCTTTAAATCTCCCATTATCATCAACATTGAGGATTGGCTCATACTTTTCTTCTTCAAGGGTTACTTCATTAATAAAAGGATGATTGTATGTGCTACCTAGCATAATGTTGAAGGCGTGGGATTCCACAATGTTAGCTTGCTCATCACTCTCCTCATATTCATCACTTTGCTCACTTTCATAGGATGATTCTTGTTCCACAACATTAGTTGGGGCTAAAGTATTAGGAACTTGAGATGAGCTTGGCTTGCCTTCATCATTAGTTTTCCTAAGAAAAGGCTTATTTTTGTTAACAAAGTTTGATTTTTGATCCTTTTCAATGGTGATGAACTTATTCAGGTAAATCCTATCCCTTGAGTTTATTTCCTCAGATAGATTGTCAAGCTTCTTAAGGACCACCACAAGGGTTTCCTTGGTTTGGTCTTTGGAATTACTCTTCTTAGCTTAAACCATAGCTTTAGAATGCTCATCCACATCCATTTTGGATGTTTGTAGGCTTTTCTCAACTTCCATAACAATCCCTTTGGCCTCAACAAGGCTCTTAGGTTTCTTATCTTTTAATGCATATGTTAGATGACCAACTACAACCTTAATGAATTTATCAAGGATATTTGCATTTGGAGGCCTAAGGTTATCAAGGATGTCTCTAACTACCTTGTCAAATATTTGGATGAGCTCTTTAATATCTTCCCTCCCATTATGTGGTAAATATTTTCAATGTTCAACGACCCTTGGGCATCAGATGACCACCTTCTCATGAACAATTATTCAAATTAGTCAACGTCATCTATGCTACCCATAAGGATACTAAGATATCATTAATGTTAGTGTCTACCAGTCCTGTTAGTCACCAGTGATCAAATTATGCTCTTTCATATGGTTGATAGGGTCCTAGGTCTATTTTTTATAGTTTGAAATAGGTTTTCAAATAAAAATTTGATCATTGCTTAGTATATATAGGTCATTACTACTATCTCCATTCTCATGGTCAATAAATATTATCATGTTCAGATCATTATTCCTTGGAAGAGTGTGTTGGTCATCTTGGTCATCATTATGACTATGATTCCATATAGTGTCATCATTAGGTCATATTATCAAATGTCATGTAAATAGGACTTGTCATCATCTAAGGTCACCATTAAAGGGAGTGGTAATAGGGTAAAGTGTTCTATAATGATCTCTAAAATTCATTTTTATCTTTATAAAAATGTAATTATGTATCATAAGGTTTGAAGTTGCAGTACACAATAAATCGAGTCAGTTTGTGAAAATACAAGGTGGGGCCACATCACCACCTAAGAGAAAATTGATCCTCCAGCCTATGAGAAGACAAAAGGAGCTCATATTTTTCTCATTTCTCTCTCATAATACATCACTCCACCATTGAAATGCATTCTAGCCCTCAGAGCAACTAAATTTCACCTTGAAAAACTAAATTTCCCTGCTATGTTGTGCTTTTCTCAGCTGCGTTGTGCTTTTCTTCATGTTGTTGCATTTTTCTCAAGGAAGCACAATCTTCAGTTTCCAAAGATTTCTTCATTAGCTACAAGTTTGAGCTCATAAAAAACAATTAATTGGGTTACATGTGTCCCTCATCTACCTCTCTTTAGCTTGATTTCATGCTTGAAAGTTCAGAAAAGCACCCTCTCCTATGGTTTGCTTCGTTTTTGGTATCATAGTGTCTTTGGTCCATTTGCTAAGAAAAACCCTAAAATCCATTCTCATATACCCTCCCTCACATTCCATACACCTTCCTTTACACTTCCCCTCATCCTTTTCCCTCATTTTCTTCATTTCCCTACAAACCGTAGCCTACACCACACTTTCCTAGGCTAGGACTGTGTTTTTCATTTTTATACCCTTTCCCCTCACTCATTTCCCAAATTTTCACCTCCCTACACTCCATAAAATCTATCCCTACCCCCTAAAGTTTCCCAAGAATTCAGACACCCTCAAACCCCTTCATCTCCCTCCATTCCTAAAACTCCCCCAAATCCCTTGTTTTCCTAAACTAAAACCCTAATTTTCATTCCTAGTGAGCTAGGGTTTCACATGGATTCAAAGATCACTAACCATAGGAAGCATAAAGGAGGTCAAATAATTATATATGAACCCACTAGAGTACAGGATATCATGGCTTCACCATTTCTCAAGAAGTCATTCTAAGATGCAGGTTGGCTTGTTTTCTGCCAAAAGATTGAAGAGTTAGGTTTTAATGATAAATTAACAAGCACCTTTGCTAACAGTCTAAGGAGAGATAAGGTAACTATTATAGGGGTTGTTTTTACTATTTCAGCAGAGGCCATTTCCATTTCCACTAGGATCCCTATCCATGGAGAAACCAGGTTCAAAAGGAGAGACCTAGATATTGAAAATTATAAGACGTTTTTGAAGACTCCTTACAAAGTTGCTCCAAAGCATATTTTTCCTTTTAGACACTTTCTTGATAAGTGTTCCCCTCTCATGAAGATGATCATGAAATATTTCACATGTGAGGGTAGGTTTTCAAGGATATAATAGTACCATGTTATATTACTGATGCATTTCACAGGTGTTAAAGCTCTTAACATACCTCACTACCTCTACAAAAGCTTGGTTAAAATGGCAGAAAAAGTACATAGAAAATGGAAAAATCATCCTGAAATCTTGTTCCATCATGGCTTGGTGAAAATCATTGTTTTCCATAAGCTTACATAGGTCAACTTATCTTTGGAAGGATTCATGCATTCAACCTCTCTTTTTCCTACTCCAATTCAATCAAGCAGTCAGTCTACACCATTGACTTCACCAAGAGAACAAGAAGTGGGTTCCATAAGAAAAATTACAAAAATAACACTTAGGGCTAAGGTGAATAAAACATTTACCAGAGGAAAGAGGCTGATGTTTTCTCCTGGTAGTGTGGAAAGGGCTCAGCCTACATTAGTGGAAAAAGAGACATCATCATATCATCATGAGCCACCATTGCAAGAGGAAGAACATGTACATTTTGACACAGACATGGAAGACCTAGAGATGCATGAGGAGGAAAAGTCGCCTGAGCAGATTATAAAAGATAAAGAAGTTGAAATCAGAGACCTCAAGGAAAAACTATTAAAGGAAAAATTCGTGATTCCATTTCTTCAACAGGAGAACATGCAACTCCAAGTAAAACAACTTTTTCTTAGCAAACCCAAGGCAGATTTGGAGAAGGAGGATGGAAAAGGTAGATCAACGAAATATGTTTATGAGCTTGAGGATAAGGAAGTGAAAATCAAACCAAGGAGTCCAAGAGGTGAGAAGAGCAAGAAACAGAAATATCTCCATCACTAGGTCAAGAAGATTTTGATGATTTGATTGTAGCAGAAATTGAGAAAGATAAGTAATTTTGGCTTGAAAAGGTAAATTTTCACTTGGAAAATCTTCTATAGAAGACAAAAAATAAAAACAAGCTTCAGAGGCATATGGCAATGCATTACTGCACAAGGAATAAGATTTGTCAAATTAGGGTCAAAAGCTTGAAAAAGAAAATGAGAAAAACACTAATTAAGAAAAAGAAGAAGGATAATATTGATTTATTGATTGAGGGCTCTCTCATTTCCTAGCACATCATTTCACAAATTAAATGGGAAATTATGGACCATTTTTGGAGGAAATTTTGAGAAATTTTGAAATTTTGTGGTTTTTGGCTAAAACAGGAAAACACAGTAAGCCATAAGCACGATGCGTTGACGTTGCGATTTTCCCTGACTGCTAAAAATCACCAAAAATCTACATTATTAGATACCTTATGACCTACACATTTCAACTATCTAATTTTTGTGCCATGTCAGCTTTTTGGGTGGAAGAAAAATGCAGAAAACAAGCTAAAAAACCACATTTTTCCACTGTTTTCACCTTGTCGTTGTGCTTTTAGAGTGACCTTAGGAGAATCGATTTTCTTGGCCTTGGATATGCCATTTTTCTCGCTTAAGGAATTTTTGAGGCCGCGAAAATCGATGCAACAACATCGAGGAAAACCACCTAGTCGTGGACTTAAAAACCATCCCTTTTTTGTTTGGAATGGTGGCTCCAACAGGATTAGTGGGACGAGTTTCCCAATTTAATATAGTTGGAGTGAATGGATGTTTTTATATATAAGTGGAATTTGATAGATGGGAAAATCAGAAATCTTGCAATAAACAGTAAATCTATCTATCTATATCTATATATCTAGATCTATCTCTATATATCCCAGGATGAAACCTTTTCTTTATGTGATCTACAAAATAATCTTTCAGTGGATGCAAATAAAGATCATAAATTAAATTAGAGATATGAAAAAAATTTAAGATAATTGATTTAATTAAGAAGTTAATTAAATCAATTTAATAAAACTTATATCCCAACTTTTACAAAATGCATGTATTGCATATATACATAAATGATAACAACATAACACGTTCAAAAGTGAATTGATGTTAAACTGTGTTCAAACAAATATAAGAAAACACATCACAATATTAGTGAACTATTTCTCATTTGAAACTCAAATTAAACATATAAGATAAAAGTACCATATATATATTTACTCAGCTCATTTGATAAATAACTCTCGGTCTAGCCTTTTCTATTCAGAAAACTTTAAGAGTAAAAAAGTGCAACATTAGTAAAGTCTTCTTTTCAAAATTTCAGGACCCCTTCTTAAAAGACATCAAGGGGTTTAAATATAAAAATAATAAGTCTTAAAATAGTCATTACAATAAAAACTGAGGAGTTTTCAAACAAATCTCCTTAAAGTAAGTAAAATTAAAACATAAATAGAAATTAAAGGGGTGATTTTTTGGAGGACTATCCTATTGTCCCTTCTTCCATTATGCTCCTTGAGTTGAAGAATCTTAAGCATAGGCCTAACCTCGGGAGGTTGGCCTGGCCTAATGTGTTGGTGTCCAGTAAAAATAACATCAGATAATGGAGGTAGCATGTATGAAGACGTACAGTGTAAGAAAATAAAGCATGAGCCATTATCTGTGAGGTTTCACTAGATATCTCCAGTATCTTTCCCAATTCAGCTTTTCAATCTTCATAATATGCTCCTCTCTTACTTTTGAAACTTCTTTCCATTGTCTTATCAAATATTTTACCAAATTTAATGCTCCAGAAGGACATCTATCTATGAGATTTTTTGTGATCAGGTTCTAGCTGATAGTTTCCACAATTTTTGTAGCAATGTCTTTGGCTTTGGTTATTTCCCTTTCTACATTCTTTAATTGTATATCCCAATCTATGAACAATATCTCTTTCTTTGATTATTCAATTTTGGGTAGGTTTGCCTTTTGGCCATCGGAAGAATCTTGCCAAGTAACAAATTGGGATACGCTCTCATCTATGTCATCGAAACTAATACTCATATCAGCAATGTGATTCACAAGTGAATCCCTTTGCTCACATAGTTCAAGGATTCTTGTTAATTTTTGACAAAAGATAACCTATTGTTGTGACAATAAGGTGTTTAATTCTAAAGCTTCTTTCCTAAACTCATCAATCTTTGGAATATCTTTCATTTTCTCAATGGAGAGCTGTAATTGATGAATTTGAGTATCTTTAGAATTAATTTCACTTTGATGCTGAATTTTCAATTGGTGCAGGCTCTCTTGAAGATGTGCGATTTGTACCTGTAGCTGCTGAATAACACTTTTATTTTCTGCTTTTAACTTTGTTTCAAGTTGAAGGATCTTTTCATCTTTTTGTTTCATCGGTTGATGAATCTCTGATGCCTTGTTAATAGTTGTAGATGCATAAGCTCCTACAAACTATGATAACTGAGTTAGATCCTGTGAAGGATCTGACTCGATGTCTTTCCAAAAAATTTCCATTGTCATATATTCTTGAGTTAGAGTATGGGAATTCTTTGTTTTTCTCCTTTTCTTTCGCCTTCTAACAACTACCTTGTGCTTAGGACTATAAAAAATGTCCAAGGGAGGAATTCCTTGAATATTTAGAACAATTTTAGAGGTTGGGAAGGCCAAGATGTATTCCATTCTCTCTGTACTTACTTCTTTGTCAGAGGGCCCAACAGTAAACGAGTCCTGACTTGTAGAAGGAGGAGTTTGTACAGTCTATTGTTGGTCAATAATCATAGCTATTTGTTCTTCTTGGATTTTTAGGTCAAAATATTTCTAAACATCTTTGAAATTTCTCAGGAAATCCATATTTATTGTTTGAACTTCAATTGATTTCTCTTGATCTGTTGTATTAAGGACTTCAGTATCCTTAAAAGTTGATTCACTTTCTTTCTAAGTCATTGTTTGAGAGACATCCAAAATCTTGAGTGGAATTGTTTCCAATCTTTTATTTCTGTATTGTTGAAAATTGAGTAGTTGTGGTGGGTGAAGGTGTAAATTTTCCAACTTTTTAACTACAACATAGTTTTTGACAGAATCAAATAAGTCGTCAAAATCATCATCTTTGTGCACAAAGGGTCTGATTTTCACTTGAGTAGTGAAATTATTGGCCACTTCCAAGGGATCATATTGCATGTTTAGAATTGTAAATAATTTCAAACACTCAATTTCTCCAATTTTCATTATAGCATGCTTGTATTTGTCCAGTCCATACACACCACAGTTAATTGGAATGGAAGGCCATAATGCCTTCTTGGCTTCTTTCAAAAATCTGGTCAGACCATTTCCAACAGTTTGGTATGCATTTTCTCTCGCGAGAAGATTATCAGGAACATACAGAGGTAAGACATGTGGATGAGCTAGGCTCCCAAATATTCATACATAGGTGAATGAATCCTCACCAAACTACTTTCCTATAGAAGAAAATTTGGCTTGGGCCTCTTTCGAAAGTCAGGGGGCTTTCTCATTGAAAAAAACTTCAAAGATGGGTAGTATAACTCCATGATATATTTTTTAAAAACTGACTTTCATATTTGGATTTCCACAAAATATTATGAAATACATGAATGGGAATGGGATCTTGGGTATTCCATTTCCAACCCATGGTTGGAAAATCTAATTTAAAACATACAATATCCATAATATAGCCAGTCATATAAAATGGAGGAAATTTTTTAGAAGAGATGGAATGGTTCTTTATATAATCTAAAATCTGGGTGGCAATATTATTTGACATAATATTGCCCTAGTCCATAACATAAGCATCTGATGTTGCTTCCATAAGGGGAACCCATTCTACTGAAAATCTAGTTGTGTTCGACTGACCAAAAAGTCTAGACATCATAGCAGAGATATAGCCATAGGGACTTGTAAGAGATTATACAAACCCTTTCCATCGTTCTTGTGTTTGTTAGGATTTCTCCTCCACTGCTTTATTGGCGTCGATTTAAGTTCATTTTCCTTAGCGGACTATGCAAGAAATTCCTTATCATAAATATTATTAGGGTCTAGAATATGTTACATTTGTTTCAAGTATTTTTATTTAAATGAACCAATCATTGTTCCTCTACTGGTAAGGAAAGTTCTATCCCCGATGTTAAGATTGTCGATAATCCACCTTACCATATTAGTATATGGTAGTATCTTCGGCATTTTTGCAATTCAGTGAAGAAAATAATTGGCTGTCTCCAATTGTAGCTTCAGGAGAATTTGGGGCATCAATTGTTGCCTTTCTCTGGATTTTGTGAGGTTTCTCATCTTCAAACAACTTATACATAGATTCCCATAGAGAGGATCCACTTTCAGTTTTTAAAGTCATATATGTAAACAAGGACAACATCTCTGTTCTCTTGGAGGTAGTAGGCACATGGTTAATTAGGAGCCATATGCTTCTTTTCTTTCTTCAAAGCCTTAAACATTTCCAGAGAACTTTTCTTACTCAAAATTGCCTGTAAATAAGTAAGAAAAAATGAGTGGGAAGAAGGAACCTTTTAGTTTTACAATACGCACAGATACCATAGTAAATAGAAACATTTCAAATGGATGAAACTTCACATGCTAATGGGATATGAATTGAATGCTCATTGTAGCAAAATGATTATGGTGGTATGGGTGATAAAATAGTTAATTTATGACATTGATAACTAATATGGGTTATCGTGCCTATATAATCATTTCTCAATTAAAACCAGATCTATCGCATTACATCGTGACTCGTGTGTAATATCTTCATTAAATATTAATGAGCTTAGCTTTTCTATTTATCGCGACATCACAATCACAATATCGGTGAAGTTGATAGTATGAAAAATATGTTTGTTTTACAAGCGTGCGATATGCGATGTGTAACGTGTGATGTGATATGCTTTATTGCATCAACGATTATGAGTGGTAACAAAATAGAATGGTTAATATTTTGTGATTATGTGATGCGACATGCTTTATCACATCGGTGATTGTGAGCAGGAGCAGATAAGACTATCAGGAGGAACTGTGATTTGTGAAATACGATAGGCTTGCGTGGTATAAGTCAGTCCCATGGGTATTATTTATCGGATTTACTTATAAATATCTCTTTTTCCTCATATAAAATAGTTTTTTTTATATTCATTGGATCACAAATATGTTTTAAATCATTATTTTTGAAGTATATACGATTTTACGATGATTTTGCGATTTGAAAAATGCGATTTATCTTCGCTTAAGTATTTGGAAAGCTAAATTTTAAAGTTTTCATCCCCTTTTGACCCCTATTCCTATTAAAAGAAATAATCTAAGGATTTATTTTCTTAAACTCTAAAAAATTAAAAGGGTCCCCATTATTTTCTGAAGTAACTATGGCTTAAAATAATGGGGGTTGTTGATTTACCGTAACATGACTCTATGGACAACTAGACATCCTAAGATTTCCAATGGTACCTTCATATCAACATTTGGAGCATAGGAAGTCACTCAAAATTTCCCTGTAAGTTGGCATTGTGTTTTCCCAGATGGTGCTACACGTTTCCCTGAATGTGTTGTGCTTTTCCCTGCAGGTCAAATTTTCCAGTTTTATCAGTCAAATTCAGTTCCCAATGATGTAATTTCTCTTGTTTTGAGTTGACATGATGTAGATGAATGTAATTAAGCTTTTTAATGTAAATTTTATGTAATTATGAAAGTCATTAATGATATAAAGGTCATTCAAGGGCTAAAAGGAGAGTTTGTTTTAACCTCCCTAGTCTTAGGTTTGGTTAGATAAATTTGTGTGAATTGTTCCTATCAAGAGGGATTCAACCCTCGAAAGAGGGGAATATGGTTTTGGTCTATATGTAGTTGGTTTTCACTAAGATTCAAGGTTGGATATCAGAGAGTAGAAGGCTTTTAGCTTTTTTTACAATTTATTTTTGCATAAATACAAGGCCAGTTGCAGCTATTATATAGGGATTCATGTGGTATGATTTTGTGGTAGTTTTTTTCTTCTATAATTCAATTTTATGAATTATTAGTTCATCTCCTTTCCATTTTTCTTTTAGTGATCTTCCTATAAGTTGTTAAACATAATCCTTTAATCTTATGCTCTGTTTTGGTAGGAATTTCATGTTTATTTTCTTCATCTTCTGATAAATGAATTCATGCTTGTCATGCTCATTTTGAACCTTTGCTTTTCCACCCTACACTACAATTGACAACCTCAAAGTTTCACTGAACATACTTGCCATGCCACTTTGTATCCCTGCAACTGAAATATTTTAGATCTGACCTAGTTTCCTTGGCCTCTCCTCCTGATCCAGCTGAAACCTAAATTTTCAAAACAATATAGCTCATACCGAGCCTAATATATTTTCCCCTCTTCAGTAACCTTGTTGACTGTAAGATCACAGAGAGAGCCCTCTCTGATTTGGTAGGGCTAACTGCCAAATCCTAAGTGGTTTGAGGTTACATTCGTCAATTTCCATTCTTAGCCTTGGGACACTGTGGAGGATAACAATTTTCTTACTTGTCCTTCAAAAGATAAGGTAAATAGCATCATTATATTTTCGTCATATTTTATAAATATAGGGTAAATCATCCAATATAAATCATCAACATGATCATGAGCACTTTTTTTAGCATCTCATTTAAATTTGGGTAACCAATCATTATACTTCTCAGGAAAAGGTTCGAGATTATAAATCAATTTCAAAGCCCCAAAAACACTAAATAAGTGCCTCTTTCTTCTTAGGGATTTGGGTTCGTTTTGGTTTTGGTTGGCATTGGAGTTGGTATTCATATTGGGAGTTGAATTTCCAACCTTTTCAAATTCAGAGAGAAGGTTATTTCTAACAAGTGATGGAGTTTGTTCTCCCCTTCTTGCAGAAACCCTAGTGAGAGGAGGAATGTTGTCACCTTCAAGTAAACTAGGGGATTGGACAATGAATGGAGTCACTAGAAGAATTTTTGAAATGTCACCAATGAACCAATTCCTCAATGATTCACAAGGGAAGCAAACTTACTTCCTCCCCAGCAACAACACCAAAATTATTATTGCTCAATTTAGTAGGGGTACTAAGAGGGGTTTCTATGGGACTACTACTAGAACAAGTGGAAAAAATGCGACAATGATCCACTATCACCTTAGTTGATGTCCCTAGCTCTTTATATACTTTCATCGATGGGAGGAGTCTCGGTGTGAGGGAAATCACTATCATTGATAAGTCAATGATCATATTGATAGTGATTTTAAGAGCCCATTTATAGGAGAGACTCAATGTAGAAATTATATGCACTAAGCATGCATATGTCCAAGATCCACCTGATCTCAGACTATTTAAATTTATGCAAGATACTGAATATATTACACTTGTTAATATTTTGCGGAAAAATTAATTGCACACACATGTGAAGTATAAACAAAAATATTCAATCGCACATAAAACAGTTTTTAACCGGGAAAGCTTGAAGCTAAAAACCCCAACTATATATTATGTAACATGGAGATCATGTGACAATCTCATACAAACATACAAAGCTTATCACAAGCCCTCAGTATAGTACGATCTTTATACACTAATTAGGCCTAATATTGCAAATCCATGTATCGATCTTTGCCACCTGCTAGCCTGCCTCCACTGTGCAATATCTGATGAATAATAGCTCTGAATGAATTCGAATTACTCTATCCTTGATTGCGCAATCCTCATTGGAATATCCACTCAGTGTTTGATGCAATCAATGCATCACTAATAGTCACAATAGATAGTCTATCTTGCCGTTTCACCTATCTCTCCACTGGTCTCCACTGAAACTACCATGCACTATAGTTAACTGATGTATTCTTCAGTTGATTAATGAGTTATTATTTATGAATTAATCAACTAATTAATTCACTCCACTCTCACTAGTGTATCAATCAGTTAGACTAGATACAACTAGCTCAACTGAGTCTAACTGAGTTAAACTAAATACAACTCCATAACTACTTCTTCCAACTGTGTCATAACTCTGCCACTTGAGTTATAACTAAGTCTTCCATGCAATAGCTCTAGTAAACCCTTATGAATAGCGTAATTCCTTTTGTCAGCTGATATGCCACATCTGTGCACTGAACTGAAGTGCTCCAAGAGAATAAGTTGTTGTTTAGAGTCTGATTATTATTAAGAGCTAATAATAATCGACATGCATCTATTTTTAGATTGACGATCTATAAATAAACTTCGCCCAATATTCTAAAAATAGAATTTCATCTATTTTTCCAACTTGATCAACCATCCACAAATAGCATCCTGCAATTTCTAAAATATGATCGACATGTCTAAAAATAGACATAGTCTAAAAATAGACATAGTCTAAAAATAGAATTGTTCCAAAAATAGCCTGCGGGCCCACTTAGTGAAGGTGACTCTTTTCACTAAGGTCATCATCTTGTTGAATCTCAACACTCCCTCTCAACAAGATAGGGATTATCCTTCACCCCGATCCTGCCTCTATGGTATTCAAATTTGATCCTGGTGAGCGCCTTCGTCAGAATATCTGCATTCTGATCCTCCATAGGAATGTACTGAAGCAATATGATATTTCGTTGCACACAATCTCTAATATGATGATACCAGATATCAATATGTTTAGATCTATCATGAAACACAGGATTAACTGAGAGTTTAATGCAACTCTAATTATCACAATGAATCACCATGGGATCTAAATGTGAACCGAACAAACCAACCAGAATCTTCCTCATCCAGATAGCCTCACATACAGTTAAACTTGTTGCCATGTATTGTTCTTCCGCTGAACTGAGTGCCACAAATCTTTGTTTCTTGTTGTACCAAGAAACTGCTGTAGATCCAATACTGGAAATCCCTCCTGATGTGCTCTTTCTGTCTGTTGGGCTTCCTGCCCAATCTACATCCGTGAAGCCATGCAACTTCACCTCATCCGTCTATCTGTACCATAAAACATACTCAGATTTTCCCCTGAGATATCTCAGGACATGCTTGCCCGCCTTCCAAAAGAGCTTGGTAGGCTTAACCATCGCTTGTGAAAGCTGGTTCACCGCATAGCATATATCTGGTCTTGTATTGACTAAATAGATGAGCGAACCCAACAACTGTCGATAAAAAATGGCATCCACTACATCTACCGATGTAGCATCCTCTTTCTTCCAATTTCCTGGAAGAGGAGTGTCGATAGGCTTGCAGCCTTGCATGTGAAACTTCTCCAGTATCTCTCAGGCATACTTGCCTTGAGACACAAACATTTCACCTTCCCACTGCCATATTTCCAATCCAAGGAAATAATGAAGGAGGCCTAAATCCTTCATCTCAAAGTCCTTTGCAAGATTAGCCTTGCATGAGTGTATCAACTGCTCATCACCTATTAGTATCAAATCATCAAAATAAAGTACAATGATCAAAATCTTACCCTCAACCACAATCTGGTACAGGTTTGCATCCACCTCACTCTTGGTGAAGCCAAGTCCAGTGAAATAGATATTGATCTGAGTGTACCAAGCATGGGGTGCTTGTTTTAGCCCATACAACACTCTTTTGAGCCTGCACACATGCAAATCGCTGTTGAAGATCTCAAATCCCTAAGGCTGCTCAATGTACACCTCTTCCTTAATGATCCCATTAAGGAACACAGTCTTCACATCCATCTGATGAATGTGCCAACCCATCTGCGCTGAGAGAGCAAGGATGGTCCGTATGGAAGAATACCGTGTGATAGGTGCAAAGGTTTCTTCACAATCAATCCCCTCAATCTGTGAGAAGCCCCGGGCCAAAAATCTTTCTTTATACTTCTCGACACTCCCATCAGCAGCTTGCTTTACATTGTAGATCCATCTTGATCCTACAACTGATTTTCCTACCGACCTTGGAAAAATCTCCCAAGAACTGTTTCTGACAATGGAGTCATACTCCTCCACCATGGCATCTACCCATGTGGGCTCCTATGCTGCTTCTTCAAAAGAAGATGGCTCTATCACAATAAACTTTCCCATAAGAGCCATGTATCCAGTATATCGGTCAGGTGACTGTCTCTGTCTGCGCTGTGATGTAAGAACTCCTACATTATATGCCGCATCCACCTTCAGTCTCTCAGCTTCTATGGTACGCTTCTTGCCTTGTCTGATGTTTGGTTCTGCATGAGTGGACTCCTCCACTCCATGAATCTCCTCTTATGGTTGATCCACATCTGGAGGCTCATCTTTCAGAAAAAGCAGTTCCTTCACTGCATGCAAGTCTAGCTCCCTCTCAAGCATAGCTCATGCAGCACCCACGATCGTTCTATTCTTCCTCTTCGCGACCCCATTCTGCTATGGGTTATGAGGCACTATAAGTTCTCTTTGAATTCCTTCTTTGCTACAAAAGTCTTTGAATTCACCCAAGATGTATTCACCACCATTATCGCTCCATAGAGCTTTCACTTGCTTCCTCGACTCCTTCTCCACCAATGCCTTGAACTCACAGAACTTTGAGAATGTTTCACTCTTCTTCTGCATGAAGAAGATCCAACATATACGAGAAAATTCATCAACAAATATCACATAATACCTATGTTTCGCTGTTGAAGCAACCGAGAATGGTCCACACACGTCTGTGTGAATTCTCTCCAGGATCACCAAAACACGGTTCTCCTTCTCATGAAAGGTGGTCTTCAAAAACTTACCCATTTTACATCCTTTGCACTGATTAGACTGTGCAAGAGTACCATTGAGAAGTCCAGTAGAAATTTGCTGAAATTTTTTCAAAGCGCCATGGTGAAGATGGCCCAATCTCCTGTGCCATAACTCGCCCTCATCCCAACTCACCACTTATTCTACTTTTCCCAATAGTGCAGTGCAGCCATCTACCTCTATCTTGTAGATATTCTTAATTTGAACCCTTATCTTCTTGGTTTGACCCGTTGTTTTATGTCGAAGGAAGGCTTTTCCCTCATTGAAAACAACATCATAACCACTGTCTTCCAGCATTGCGACTGAGACCAAGTTCTTCTTCAGACCTGGAACGTGCATGACATTCTTCAACAAGAATGGATTATTGGACTCCCTCTCAAAGGTAATTGCCCCAATGCCTATTGCACTGTACCTACCATTATCACCCATCTCTATATGCATCTGGAGGTCCTTCTCCTCCAAGTCACTAAACAACTCTTTGTCTCTCGTCATATGGAAAGACGCACCACTGTCAAGATACCACAACGATCCCATGCAGCTTGAAACCAAGCATGCGATCAAGGAAAAATCTAGCTCAAATTACGAGGTTAAGGCCTCTCCAGCTGCAGATCTGGCAGCTTGCTTATTCTTCTTCTTCTATGGACAGTTAGTGGCAAAATGTCCATGCTCGTGATAGAGAAAACACTTCACTTTTGACAAGTCCCTCTTCTTTCCTTTCACACCAGATTTAGAAGGATTTTTCTTCCCCTTCCCTTTCCTTGCTTTGGCAGTCAAAGTGAAATTCTCTTCATCTTCATTCTTCGATGAAGATCCATCCTTGGTACCCCGCCTTATCTCCTCCTGCACAAGATCCGACCAAAGTTGCTCCCATCCTGGCAGTTTCTCCCGTCCATTGATAGAGTCTTCGTAGCTATGCCAACTCTTCGGAAGCATAAGGAGAGCTAAGCTCACCAAGTCTTCTTCATCAACAGTAACCCCCACACTTCCCAGCTCATCCTTGTAGTGGACAAACTTCGTGAGGTATTTTGGAATACTATCGCCTTTCTCCATTTTTATTTTTTTGAGCTTGTCTTTAAGCGCCAACTTCCTCTGGTCACTTCTGCTTTGGAACAAGTCTGTAAAATCCTTCCACATTAAAAATGGAAAGGATTTCCTGTGAAGGCTGGACATAATATGGTCCTTCACACCTTCCAATAGAATCCTCATCTTCTTTGCAGTCTTCTTTTTCCAAGCATCAAGTAATGAAACATCGCTAGATCCCGGCTTAGGAACATCGCTATCGATGAACTCCTTCAGCCCATTATCCTCCATCACCGCCTCCATCTTGTCCTTCCAGGCTATGTAATTCAATCTCCCATCAAGGGCATACTCCAATCTCAACCCGTTGAAATACATTTCAATGTATACTCGATTTCTGCACTAAGAATCTTCTGTAGCAAATTCGAATTGTCCACCAGCACAAACTCACTTCACAATTGCAATCTTCAATCAACAATGCTCTGATACCATGTAGAAATTATATGCACTAAGCATGCATATGTCCAAGATCCACCTGATCTCACACTATTTAATTTTATGCAAGATACTGAATCTATTCCACTTGTTGATCTTTTGCGGAAATATTAATTGCACACACATGTGAAGCATAAAAAAAAATATTCAATCGCACATAACACAATTTTTAATCGGGAAAGCCTGAAGTTGAAAACCCAAACTATATATTATGTAACATGGAGATCATATGCAAATCTCATACAAACATACAAATCGTATCACAAGCTCTCAGTACAGTATAATCGTCATACACTAATCAGGACCAATATTGCAAATCCATGCACCGATCTTTGCCAACTGTTAGCTTGCCTTCACGACGCAATCTCTGCTGAAGAATAGCTTTGAATGAATTTTAATTACTCCATCCTTGACTGTGCAATCCTCATTGGCATCTCCACTGAGTGTGTGATGCAATCAATGCATCACTATAGTCACAACAGATAGTCTATCTTTCCCTTTCACCTATCTCTCCATAGGTCTCCACTTGTTGAAGAGGTAAATCCCCTCTGTGGACAGAGGCGATCCCACTAGCCTGGATCAGGTCTAGCAACAATCAAGTCATGCAATGACACTAGTTCCTAATTACAAAAAGACAAAGATCGCGATGAGTGCCTACCTAAAATCCCACGTAGTTGTCGTTGAAGAAAAGGTGATGTTTCGAGTCCCTCGCTTGACAGATCACGATCCTTCCATTTGACATGTCCGAACACCTGTACACATGCAGGGAAACAATGACATACAACATAAAATCTAAAGCATGTAACCATATATCAGTCAGAGAGGATATAATTCATTGCATTACATAAAGAAATGAACACATGAATGGAACCAAAATCAGAGTCGCTTATATTATAAATGATAAAAGGGAGATTACAACCAAATGCTCTGACGCTATGATCTTCCTTCAGTGAGGCTTGCAGCGGAGCGCATCTCAATGAAGCCTGTCAGGAATCTATATGAAGCTCTCTCTCTTACGGGATTCTCTTCGGTTTGGCTCTCAATATTTGCCTGGCTATAGTTTCCTTCCTAGAAGTTTAGCTCCCAAGCATTCAACTAGCACATCAATGGAAGATGGTTGTATTTATAGAGGAGAGGAGGAGGTTGGGATCCCTACAATAGTGGAAGGGAGGCCTTATCCCTTGGGAGGTTTCCCCATAAGGTGGAAACAAGAGGGCAAAGGAGGAAGGTCGTGGTTATTCAGTCGAACCACTCCCTATGACTCATCCACGAAGTTGTTGTGATTGAAAATTCATCTCTTTTTTTTTTTAAATTCCATAAACAAATTGGCACGGGTGATTAATTGGGACAAAGTGCCAACTGGCGTAGGCTCAGTGTTAATTTTCCCCATTGGCGCGAGGGCATAATGGGCTACCAGCACCAAGGCAAAAATAGGTGTTTTTAGTGGTCTGCTCAGGAAATGATCAACAGAGGGAATGTTGTACTCATGGAAAGGGATGAAATGATGGTATTTGCAAGGCATGGAACTGTTTATTGGTCACATAAACAACCCTCCAATGTGCAAGGTGGGGATTGCAGGGATGGTGAAAAATTACTGTGTAACAGATGCCCCCCTAAAGCATGAGGTCCGAGAGAGAGGGAGGGGTGAAATACTTTATAAGAACGCGCCCAACTGAAAACACTGTCATCGGAAGACTTGCAAATATAAGTACAACTGATATCTCTGATACATGATATGTGGTATGGGTGCAGCCATCCATAATAGAGTGTAAAAAAACCGGGATCCAAGGTATGGACGCAACCATCCAGTAAATAAGGATCAACAAGTAGACTCAGGTATGGTCGCAACCATCCAATCAAATGAGTCATGTAATACATGATAATAATCCACAAATAATACACAACCTGGATATATATTAGACGAAATCTAGGGTCTTGCGCTCCAGCTTAACTCGAACAGTGTACAAGTTCGAGCATACGAATATGTGAGCTGAAGTAGAACATGCAAGAACATCGTCTGATTACCAGCCAATAATGAAAGCCATTAACAGACATGAGAGAAACCACCAATAATGAAGATTTCCATCAAGGTACATGAGGTACAATCCATGGAATGTGAATAGTGAGCTGGCGTCGAACACTCGCAGAATCATCCGATTGAAGGCCAATAATTGAAACCTTGCATTGAATGCAAAGAACCTGCAATTGATGCATGCAGGCTCCAAGGTACCTGAAGGGAGTCTCTAGATCAAATTCCTGGATAATGAGCTGAAGTCAACAGGAAGTGACCTTGATCGAAGGTGGGCCATCATTTTTTCCCACATCATTGACACGAGACAAAGGGACATAATTTTTGTGAATCAAGATCGAGAGAGAATCAGAGGGAGGTTGAAAACTACAGAGGCCAACTTCTCTTGAACATATCGGCAACATGACATTGGATTTGGCAGTATTTGACATCAAGGAATCTTAGGTCATGGTAACGTGGAAAAGAACAAATGAGCAGTAAAAAGAGATTACCCAAACCCACAGAGGTAAGCAGATAACAAGATGAGATGTTCCCAACCCGACACAAATGCAGACAAGTGCCATTTTCAAGAGCAGCATACTGCCGACACGACGGTGATACTGGTTCCATTTCCCCCCACCATTTCTGGCAAGTACCCCAATTATTTTTGAAAACAAGCTTGAAGGCGATAGCATATGATTGCAATATAATTTTGTCCTTCGGACAAATCCAACCTAGTACATTTAACGAGCTCTAGAAAGGAGGAACTCGAGTAACGTCATTACGATGGAGTCCGATGTCATCAGTTTTTAACGAGTCTGACAAAGGAATAACTCGGCATATTTTCATGTTTAGAGAGTTTGAAAAGACAATGGAAAATAAAACTCTTGCAGTCCCTTTTCGTAGATAGTCTCGCAGATCCGAAAAGGTAGAAAACTATGTCTGAGAGAACCCCCTAGTCATGATAGGCTAGGGTATTCCTTTTTCATAAATAATCTATCCCAGCCTAAAAAAGGGGTAAATGTATACTGGGTAGATGTCGTTTCGCAGCCAATTTAACAAGCTCAAAACAACAAGAGACTCGGCAATATTTTCAATTTTAAAGAGTCAGAAAAGAGCTGAAAGGTGACTCCTCCTGGAGGAACGAGTGGTATAAAGGGTAGCAACTAGTTTCGGTGATGGTGGAACTACTTTGAACAAGATAAAGGTCAAGAGGCTGGCTAACAAGACCACTCATTGCAGCGGTTCCTCAAGAATGGGTAAAACAATCAAGTGAAGGCGTATGATCGGCCGAGCAGATGGGGACGATGGAATGAGAGAACCAAGGCTCATATGTAAAAACAGGCTGACAAAATGGCAATCACAAGAGGTAAAATGGGGATGGTTTCATTTTTACACAAGCTTGAAATCAAGAAACTCTACTTGAAGTTGGTTTCATTTTTATACAAGCTTGAAACAAAGATAAACTATGCTTGAAACCAGTTTCATTTTTACACAAGCTTGAAACGGAAACAAACTATGCTTGAAAAATAGGCATGTCCCCCAGCATGGTGACTCAATTCGAGGTGCACATGCTCCCCAAACTTCATTCCATATGAAAGGCAGATGGAGTGAAGGTTCAAGTTACAAGATCAAGAGAAAGACTCGACTGGGATTTTACGAGATCTTGTCAAAGACTCGAATCGAACAGGAAAGTGTTTCATTGTTTTAATGAGGTTGACACATTAAAAGAACTATCCTCAGATGACCTTGTTTCATTTTTTAACGAGGTTGATACAGAAGACAAACTATCCTCAGACACCTTGTTTCATTTTTTAACGATCTTGACACAAGAAAACGAACTCTGCTTCAAACACCTTATTTCATTTTTTTAACGAGCTTGACAAAAGAAAACGAACTCTGCTCTGACGAACCTTGTTTCATGGTTTAAAGAGCTTGACACATGCAAATGAACCATGCTCTGAACACCTTTCATCATGATGAATAAGAAGACATGGCTTCCAAGAGTTCCACACCGGATGGGTGAACAACACCTCGGAAATCAGGACCCAATTCCCCCAGCACACGATGTACAATGATACTATCACTGAATATGGGCATAGGACAGGTAGCAACATAATTGACATGCGACAGAGAAGATACAACCGACGGATAAATATTCGACAAGGATTATGGTGGACTAACTGCGATATTCGAACCAAAGAACGCAAGTTGATCAATGGTCATGATCTAACCTTGGTGTGGAAAACACATCACATGAAAGAGGGAGGAGACAAGTGCTCCCATGGCATAAGTATAATCATGGCCCAAGAGTAAATTAAAGTCCAAGGGACCAGGAACAACCATCACATCCATATGGACAGTTTTCCCTCCCAAAGTAACAGACAACTTCGGAAGGATCCCTAACGGTTGACTAGTTCCTCTGTTAAATTCCAACAGATTTTGAGTAACGAGCACAAGCGGCGGCGAACCGAAAGCTTGCCAAGTAGTTGAGGATAAAATATTGAAAGAAGCGCCTTCATCTATAATGGTGTTGTGTACGACCAGATCAAAGGTCTGTACTTTTATCTCAAAAGGCACATAAGATGGAAGGCGGTATCCTGCAAATCAACCCCAATCGAAGGAAGCGACCAAACTACTTGGAGGGGGTACCATCGAACTGAGATGGTTTTCCCTTGGTGTTACAGGAGAAAGAGGAGCATCTTCCTTGATCTCCATCATGGATTCAGGAGGGGTATCCTCCGAGACCTCCATCATGGGAGGCGGAGGAGCAACTTCTTGAGGTATGGGGACAGGAGAATCTTTCTCCAAATCTGAGGAATCTGAAGAAACAAGAAGAACCTGAGGGATGTGAGATCCACTCTCAATGGAAAAGACCTAGTGCACTACAGACAGGGCCATCTCAACTGATCCCATGACCAATGGTTGTTCCGGAACGAATTCCTAAATTTGAATTTCCGGGGGAGCGGGATCGACCAAGGATGACTCTTGACCAATCATTGAATCAACTAGTGAAGAACTCAAAGAGAGCTGTTTGTAACCAGCTGGAAGGCACGGTGCAGAAACAGTTGAGTTGTCCAAAACTTTCTTGGCTTCATCCATATACGGACAAAGGTGAATGGCATGGTGCCCTTCACACAACTTACATGGATTGGTGAGGTTACCCTGCTTCTTAAGAGCTTTACCAGCACTAGCTGAAGACGTGCCCCCAACCTGACTCCCGGAAGCTAAAGGAAATGGGGGACAACCGTTGGACCACACTTAGAGCACCTTGGGAATTCCAGGGCAATCTTGAAGAATATGGTTTCCCTGTCACAACATGCAAGGGAACTTAACTTTCCGTGGAGGGTTATCAAAAGGACATGTTTTAGAAGCAGTAGCTGCAGCCTTAGCCTCTCTCTTTTTAGACTTCTTCTTCTTCTTCTTAGCCACCTGGTTACTCAAATCTATACTTTCACCAGGCGAAGTAGAAGAGGAGGATGCAGAAATAGGCAAAGAAGGGGAGAGGTCCACCTTGGAATCAACATGATGTTGTTCAGGCAGAGGAGCTGATTGAACAATAGCTAGGACATTCGGGACCACATAGGTTGAAAACAACCAAACATGCAACCCAAAAGTTAACCCAAGGAGGGATAACGTGGCCATATAAGGAGCACCGACATTCCCAAAAGCAGGAAAAGAACCAAGATTCCCTTTGGAATGGATTCCTGGGTTAGTGAACTCCCAAAATGTTTCCATTAGAAACAACTCAAAACAACACTCTAAGGAAACTAACTTTAACCAGGAATATTTCGTGTGCAGTTAATTTTAAAACACTGAAACAAAACTCTACTGTTTCATATTTTAAGAGTCAAGAAACAGGCAAAATATGAATCTATCACTTTCTGTTTGGAAAGAAGCATGAAAGGACAAGCGCTTGACTATATTTTCAAATTTAGGGAGTCAGTAAAGATCAAACTAACTGCTATGGTAATCTAGGTAAGAAGTGTACCAATTTTCTATGAACTACAATATACACCTTGGTGATCAAATGAAAGAGAAATGACCAAGGACTTTCTATATGTGCAGGTAGTCTTCCCGAATGCTGTGTTCGGTGTATCATGGTTACAAGGCGATAGACTCGGCTTCCTATGGATAATAGGATTGCAACCTAGTGGGGTCTCCCGTTATATACTCGATGGTATGGGGAGCACAAGGCCGTACCAGTGCTTTCTAGAGCTAGATGGCGAACGACAACTACTAGGTTTTAAGATGTCGGAACACGTCTCTAGCCTAGAACACTAAAATTTTTCGTTAGGTTTCAATGCTTCCTTAGGTTGATTGAATAAATTTTATGGTTGATCTTCAATTATGTCTTGTTTTCAAGGCCCTACCACATGTCATATGATAATCTCCTATATGCAGCTATATGAGAAAAAAAATCTTTCAATTTGATGAATGCTATCTAGTTAAGGGAAAATTTTCAAACAATGATGCAACAAAAAACAACACTGCAAACGAAATTTTTCCAAACTAGATGACTTTCACTATCCAAAAGTAATCTAAAACATTTAATGATGCGAATTATGCAATGTAATCTATGCAAAATTCTACGCACAATTTCCTTTTTCTTTTGAAACGATAAGAATGCACTCAATTCATTTTTTGATGAAATGAAAATCTACTTAATGCATGCATTTAATGAAAGAGAATGCACTCGATGCTATTTTTAGCTTTCAATCATTAAAAAAAGTAATCTAAGTCCAATGATAAATCTACAAAAAAAATACTTTTCAATGCAATGTGATCTAATGCATTTTAACGAAAAGAAAAATTTTAGACGAAAACTAAATGAACGCAAATCTTTTTAACGGAGGGATGAATGGAAAAAGGATGCAAAACCACACTAAGAATGCAATCTTTGTTTTAAACACTTTGTAACGAAATTCATCAAAAGGCTACAAGACATACGAGGTTGAGCACAAAAAGGACTTCCAAAGCATGAGTTAAAAACAAGGCATTTATTCCCTTTTACATCAAGCAATCATGGAAAGAAGAAATTTTAGCTGAACAATGAGCAATGTAATATATGCTCATAAAGAGAAAATACCGGAAGGGAAAGACACATTGGTGAAGGATTTAGGGAAAAAATCTCAATTTTCACACACCCTGAAATTGGCACGACTTTTGTGGGTGAAACTAGCACCAACTGGTGCGACTTGCTCACTAACAACTAGCACCAATGGCCAATTGGTGTGGGTTGCTAACTGACAACAAGCGCCAATGCATAAAAATGAAAAAAAAAAAAAGAATTTCTCCCAACGAATACCAGACTCACCACTTCAAGAAAAATCTAAAAATAACGCAGAAGAAAAAGTACTGACCAAAAAAACTCCCAAACAAGGGAAAACCCTAGCACCTACAGGAAATGGTGCGACTGTCTGGCTGTAATTAGTGCTAGACAGGGGATGGCGCGGGTGATGAACTTGAAATGTGTGCCAATGGGCGTGACTGTCAGGGTTGAAACCACGCCAATCAAGACAACCATTAAAAGATGAAAATTTCAGAAAAGAAGAGGTCAGATCTGATCCTCTGGCGCTGAATAGGGGTCTAAGATCAAGGAAGGTGAACCAGAAGAGAAAATAAATCAATCAAAATCCAAGAAAACAATCCAAACGGAAGGAGGACTATCTCCCACTGGTCCCTAGCAGAGTCACCAATTTTTTGAAGAGGTAAATCCCCTCTGCGGATAGAGGAAATCCCACTAGCCCAGATCGGGTCTAGCAACAATCAAGTCATGCAATGACGCTGGTTCCTAATTACAAAAAGACAAAGATCGCGATGAGTGCCTACCTAAAATCCCACATAGTTGTCGTTGAATAAAAGGTGATGTTTCCTGTCCCTCGCTTGACAGATCACGATCCTTCCGTTTGACACGTCTGAACACCTGTACACATGCAGGGAAACAACGACATACAACGTAAAATATAAAGCATGTAACCATATATCAGTCAGAGAGGATATAATTGATTGCATTACATAAATAAATGAACACATGAATGGAACCAAAATTAGAGTCACTTATATTATAAATGACAAAAGGGAGATTAAAACCAAATGCTTTGACGCTATGATCTCCCTTCGGCGGAGCTTGCAGCGGAGTGCGTCTCAACAAATCCTGTCGGGAATCTGGACGAAGCTCTCTCTCTTACTGGATTCTCTTCAGCTTGGCTCTCAATAGTTGCCTGGCTATAGTTTCCTTCCTACAAGTTCAGCTCCCAAGAGTTTAGCTAGCACATCAATGGAATATGGTTGTATTTATAGAGGAGAGGAGGAGGTTGGGATCCCTACAATAGTGGAATGGAGGCCTTATCCCTTGGGAGGTTTCCCCATAAGGTGGAAACAAGAGGCCAATGGAGGAAGGCTGTGGTTATTCAGTCGAACCACTTCCTATGACTCATCCATGAAGTTGTTGTGATCGAAACTTCGTCTATTTTTTTAAAAAACTTTCCATAAATATATTGCCGTGGGTGCTTAACTGGGACAGAGCGCCAACTGGTGTGGGCTCAGTGTTAATTTTCCCCATTGGCGCGAGGGCATAACGAGCTACCAGGCCATGGCAAAAATAGGTGTTTTTAGTGGTCTGCTCAGGAAATCCTCAACAGAGGGAATGTTGTACTCATGGCAAGGGATGGAATGATGGTATTTTCAAGGTATGCCACTGCTTATTGGTCACAAAAATGACCCTCCAATGTGCGAGGTGGGAATTGCAGGGACAGTGAGAAATTACTATGTAACACCACTGAAACTGCCATGCACTGTAGTTAACTGATGTATTCTTCACTTGATTAATGAGTTATTATTTATGAATTAATTAACTAATGAATTCACCCCACTCTCACTAGTGTATCAATCAGTTAGACTAGATACGACTAGCTCAACTGAGTCTAACTGAGTTAAACTAAATACAACTCCATAACTACTTCTTCCAACTGTGTCATAACTCTGCCACTTGAGTTCTAACTGAGTCTTCCATGCAATAGCTCTAGTAAACCCTTAGGAATAGCGTAATTCCTTCTATCAACTGCTATGCCACATCTGTGCACTGAATTGAAGTGCTCCAAGAGAATAAGTTGTTATTTAGAGTCTAATTATTATTAAGAGCTAATAATAATTGACATGCATCTATTTTTATATTGACGATCTATAAATAGAATTCACCAAATATTCTAAAAATAGAATTTCATATATTTTTCCAACTTGATCAACCATCCACAAATAGCATCCTGTAATTTCTGAAATATGATCGACATGTCTAAAAATAGACATAGTCAAAGAATAGACTTGTGCCAAAAATAGCCTGCGGGCCCACTTAGTGAAGGAAACTCTTTTCACTAAGCTCATCATCTTGTTGAATCTCAACACTCAAATGATAGGGTTTGTTTTCTTTTGAAGCAAGGTGCGGGGCTCTCCAAGAAAGGATAAAAGGAGACCTAGACCTAGGTATTAGAGATATTTTCTTGATAAGGGATTCCATAGACCTAATATTCCTAAGGGAAGAAGGTTTCTAGGTGGCCTTTGTGAAATAATGAATGATGAAGGTATGGGACCATAAATAAGCCCAAGTGGACCCAAGCAAGGGGGAAGAAGAGGATCAATGAAATCATATTTTACTTAAGTTTTTAATGCAATGACCCTTGAGGAAGCCACCAACCAAGGAAACCTAGGGACAAGAACGAAATTGGATTTAGGGCTGGAGATATTTCCAAATATAGTCGTGGAAAATATTTCAAAGTTTGTGAGGGCCTAGGGAAAACATCATCGCAGTTGTAGTCCAACTCGCTCTCATATTGGATGGTCCTAAAGGATTTCACTTGATTCCCTAGGATACCTCTAGGGTTAGGGATTAGGAAAAAGGGAAAGAGGTGAAAAGAAATAGTCTTTAAGGTGATCACCAAGGATAAGATCAATTCCTAGCTTATTGGGAGAATGAATTCAATGTGCTTTCAATTTTGGAGTTCTTTTTCACAATCAAGGAGCCCTATGGAAACTTCGCATAGCCCTAAGAAGCGGAAATCAGGTTACCAAAGGAATTTATACTTATTATTGCATAATTTGATGACTTTTCAAGGTAGTTATGGATATAATTTACCCCTAGGAATATTAATTCACCATACCAAAATATGTAACATATGAAATACCTTCAAAAATCATTTTTTTACAAGTTTGCATTCAATTATGGCACACTTTCATATTTCACTAGGGAAAATTCCATACATTATTCTTGTATAGAAGAGAGATAGAGAGAGAGAGAGAGAAACCAAGAAAGATCACTTAAAAATATATTGAATATATCCAATTATCAAATAGAGACAAAATTGAAGCTCCAAGACCAAGAAAATATATCCAAACATTTAAATGCATCAATATTTCTCCAATTCATCTGTCAATAGGTATAGTGAAGTTCCCAACATGAGATCGATACAAATCCAAGTGATTATGAGGAATTAAATGATCCTCTAAGTGCCTTTTCTATCTCTGCTTTTGAACAATGGTGTTACAATCTAATGAAGAAGAATCATCATAGGGGAGATACATCCATAATCTTATACACACTTAGGGGGATCCACTTGTCAACACATGACAAGGATATTTGCACAACCAAGATTCCTCTCTAATTGGGGGGATCCACTTGTGAACACATGATAAGGATCTCACACATCCAAGTCTCATCACTGCTTTGGGGGATCGACTTGTAAACACATGACAAGGATCTTGCACATATAAGGCTCATCACTGCTTGGTGGGATCCACTTGTCAACACATGACAAGGATCTCACACATCCAAGAATCATCACTTCTTGGGGGAATCCAATTGTCAACACATGACAACGCTCATCATCTATGACCGCTCTCTCCAGGATGGGTCACCTCTATCAATCCAAGATTCTCTCTAAAAACCAAGAACTTCCCTTTCAGAAAAGGTTTGGTAAGAATGTAAACAATATGATCATTAGTCACTATATGATGGATTCTCACTACTCCTCTTTGCACCATATTCTGGATATAGTGATATTTTATCTCAATGTTTTTGGATTTGTCATGGAACACAATATTTTTAGCAAGTCAAATCCAACTCTTATTGTCATAGTAAATTATTGTAGTATCCAATACTTACTCAAACAACTCTCCAAAGTGCTTCCTTAGTCATATTTCCTCACAGGTAGCCATGTTAGCAACAATGTATTATCCTTCGGTTGTGATAAGGGCAACAAAATTTTGTTTTCTGCTTGTTAGGACCTCACTATGTATCATTTTTACTATATATTTTGACACCACCTTACCTTTATAACCATGTTTAAAAAGGATTCCATCATCATTTTCATTTACTTTATCCCAAGGTATATAAAATCCTCTTCTTTATTATATATTTAATCTGTTTACATATAATTCCATATTACTCTTATATTTTATCATTAATCGAAGTAGATTGTTGCTAACATAAGTCTAAAGGATCGCAGGTAAGTTATATGCTGTGCTGGAACAATCGACCGTTGCTGAAACAGTCAAACTTTGTTGCTGAAATAGTCGACTCCGTTGCTGAAACAGTCGACTCCGTTGCTAAAATAGCCAGCAGGCACGCAAATTCCGCCACTATTCGTAATTTGCGATTTTGGAAGAGCATTTTGTGGAACAATGGCAACAACATGAAGACATGGTTACACGGATCATTCTGAATATAGCACTCTTTTTATATCTGTTGTAACAATATCTTTTTATGGAAGAACAGAATAGCCTGTTTTAAGAAAGAAGAACAGATTCGGTATAAACGTAGATTTTCTCTCATGTAATTGTAAGAGATGTCTCCTCTTTAAAAAGAGGAGACATCATCATTAGAAGGGAGTTCGAGTTTGAAAGCTACAGGAGAACATTGTGTTTAAGAGAACTAGAGCTAGACTCCATTTGTAATGTATCATTTCTTTTGACAGATGAATAAAACTTCCTTTTGAGCGCTCCAATTTAATTCTTTCCCTGGGGAATCTTGTGAGAGGGAAAGGGCCCGCCTTCCTCACAAGATTCACCCGACTGTCCCTGTAGTTTGTTTAATTTCTTTATGCTATTTGCACTTTACTTTAATTCTGTTGCTGAGACACCAGTTACACAGTTCTGTAGTTTATTGAGTATTCTGTTTCCTTAACACTGCATGAGTTTAGTACATTCATTCTTAAGAAGTTGAGAGATCTATTTCTATTATTTGTTTGAATGTATAATGCTGGGAAGCAGGTGCTGAAGGTTCCTGTATAAAGGAATAGGGTCCTGTTTCCATTGATTACCTTTCTTTTCCTGCAGTGTGATTAGAAACAGGAGACAGGTGCTGAAGGTTCCTGTTCATGGGAATAGGGTCCTGCTCTCTTGAGTTATCTTTTCTACAGAGTGATTAGTGTCAGGCAGCAGGTGCTGAAGTTCCTATTTAAAGGAATAGGGTCCTGTTCCTGTTATGATTGATTGGTTTCCTTTCCTGCAGATTGATTTCCCTTTATTTGGATTCTAAACTGCAATATAGGAATTACTTCTGCTATAACTTAAGTGACTTCAACTTTGATTAAACAGAGTGTGAATAATTAGATTTGTATGATTGGTAATTGTGTGGATTTTTACTACAACATTGTTTTTGCTTTTGAAATTGAGCATATCCAGTGCGTGATTGTCTTTGGAATAAACAGACTTCCTCCGGTTGACAATTTATGTGGAGCTTGAATTGTGAAAACAATTAAAGCGACCAACATTTTGGCGCCGTTGCCAGGGAAGGAAATTATAGATTTCAAAAGCATTAATATTTTCTTTTCAGATGTGCAGATTGTATGAGAGGACGCGGAAACCAGAAGAAAAATAACCCCACAGGTGGCAAAGGCAAAGGAAGGGGAGGAAGAAAGACTTTCATTGACGAGATTGTATCAAAGGCTGAATCATCACAGAGATTAAGTTCTCGAAGACCAAAACTTCAGCACTCCCCTCAATTAGATTACAAAACAGAGGAAGTTGTGGGTCCTGAAAATATAGAGGAGCCAGTGATTAAAGAACCAGCAGTCAGTGCTGGAGAGTCAGAAGAAAGTGTTAGCAAATCAGCAGAGCACATTGAGGAAATAATAGAGAGTGTTGGACAACCAGTGGAAAAAATTGAGGAGCCAGTAGAAGATCTTGACGATCGAGCAAGTGCAGTAGGAGAACATACAATGGAAGGAAACAATGAAGACTTCTTTGGTGGAGGACGTGTAGATCCTGAAGGAGAAGGAAAGGATGAAAATTCCCTCTCTACCTTGGGATTTCCTATCAGTGATCTTCCTATAGGAACAACTCCTATGAAAAACATTCCATTGTCTGCTTTACCTAACTTTCATGGTTTATCCTATGAAGATCCGGATGAATTTCTTTTTGAATTTGATATATTATGCAGAAGTTGTGATTATGTTACTAATGCTCAAAAGTTGAAACTGTTTCCAGCAACCTTAAAAGGAAATGCTTTAAGATGGTTTATGAGCCTTGGGAGTCAGGTAATCACAACTTGGGAGCAGATGAAACATAAATTTCTTCTTAAATATCAAGACTATTGCCGGACGAGAGAAAAGAAGGATGAACTATTCAATATGGCACAAAAGCCGGACGAGAATTTGGAGGACTATGTAGAAAGGCTGCAGTACAATATACAGAGATCTGATCATCCGAATATAAGTAAGGAAATTCGCAAAACAATATTACTTAGAGGTTTAAGGGATGATTGTTTAGACATGTTAAACATGCTTGGCAAGGGAGATATATCTAAGGAATCATATGACGAGATTGTTGAACTTTCTAAGAGGTGTTCAAGGGGAGCTGCAAGGAACAGAGTAAGTAATAGAGATCCCACCTATTCAAGAGTGCAGAAATCAGCCAGTGGGGGAGAAACAAGAGCTGAAATAGGTAATTTACTTGAAGAATTTAAAACTGAAATGTTGAGTTCTTTTGCTTCACAAATTGACACTTTGCAGGTTAAGAAGAAGCAGGCTGAAGCAGAAGCAACTCTGGCTGTCTTTTGCCCGAAGTGCAGAGAAAAACATCCACTAAGGGAGTAACGGGAAACATGTGCAAAAATTTCATCATAGTCTATTCCCTTCTCTTAAGAGAAACCTCTAGCCACAGATATAGCTTTAGATTTTTTGATACTGACATAACACCACGTTTAATTTTTATACAACCATTTAGAAGATACAACAAATGTACCTTGGGTTCTTGTAACCACTTCCCATACATAATTATTAATTATGGATTCATATTATTCATCCATTGCATCTTTTCACACGTGGGCCTTTACAGCCTCTTCAAAAGTGCACAATTGAACTTGAATAATGTTTCTCTTGTCTACCACATATCCTTGGAATCAACAAGGTTTCTTGCTTTCTCTAAAAGTTCCTCCAGGGACAACAAGTTTATCAACATCTTGAAGAGTGTCAAAAAGCCATATAGGTATCCTTATAAAAGGAAGATCACATGGAGAAAGATCCAAAGGGTCCATGGGCTCCATGGTTTCGTCAACAAGATTAGTTTTAGCTTCACGATCTTCTTTTATTTCAAATACATCATATTGAATATCAACATTAGCAAGAGGAAGAGGAGTGTCTCTTGTTTTTCCAAGAGCTCCATCTTCATCAATTGTTACATCCATGCTAAATTCTATATTTCTTTTATTAGGTATGTATATTCTATAAGTTTTAGAATTCTCACAATAACCACCAAACATATCTTTCTTACCTGAAGCTCTCATCCTGTTCATTTTCTCTTTTGAGAATGGAAGTAGATAGGACAACCAAATATCCTCAGGTTACCAAATTCGGGCTTTTCTCCAAAGAAGACTTCTTTTGGAGTCTTGTTGTTTAGGGCACAATGAGGAGATCTATTTTGGACATACACAATTGTGTTTGCATCTTCTCCCCATATAAAATTTTGCAATTTTTTATCATGCAACATAGCTTTAAACACTTCAATGATAACTATATTTTTTCTCTCGACCACGCCATTTTGTTCGGGGTTATATGGTACAATGGTCTCTTTTTTATTGCAACTTCTTTGCAAAATTAAATGAAATCATTAGAAGTGAACTCTCCTCAATTGTCAGATCTAAAGATTTTGATCTGATTTCGAGTTTATTTTTCTACTAGAGATTTGTAATCTTTGGGCATGTTAAAAGCTTGAGTTTTTTTTGTTTTTTTGTTTTTTTGTTTTTTTTTTAAATTTTTGTTTTTATTCAGAAAATAAATCCATGTTTTGTAAGAAAAATAATCCACAGCGATACTATGATACAAATAACCACCAAGAGAATTTATAGGCATTGGTCCACATAAATTAGAATGTACAAGATGCAATGCCTGATTAGTTCTCCTTTTTCTTGATGGGAATGGCCCCTTCAATTTCTTTCCGCTTGTGCACTCTTTACAAATTCCATCATCATCAAATATGATTTTCGACATTCTAGAAACCATCTTTCTCATGTGAGGGATTCTTCGGTGCCAAATTTCACTTTGATGATTGATGTCATGGATTAGTAAATGACTAGGTATTCCATTTATTTTGTATAGATCTTCTCATCAAGATCCCAGAGTGAGGGCATCTCTCATGTTGGGTCTTGATGGTCAAGTGAGAAATTTATGATTTGTGAAAACAACTTCCATTATGTTATCTTCTAAATCTGATATGGATGCAAGATTATTCTTTAAACCATGTGCATATAAAAATTCTTGAGGAGACCAATTTTTACCTTGATCCAGATGGAAAGAAACATAGCAATATCCCTTTATGGGATATATAGAGTTATCTCCAAGAATGATCTTCAAATTTCTCTCCCTCTCAACCAGATTAGAGAGTACTTCTTTGTAACCGGTAAAGTGTCTTGAAGCACCACTATCAACCAACCAGCTATCACAAGAATTTGCAGGAGATGAAATAGAAAGAGAAGAAACAAGAAAGTAATTTGCTTGAGTCTCAACTGCATTATTATCATACCTTTGGTTCCTTAAGGAACGGTAGTTTCCTCTGCGAACATAACAAGTTTTTCTTCCTCTTTTGTAATAAGATTTGTTGGAACGATTTTTGAAGTTCGATTTTGATGCTCTTTTGTTTTTTTCACAGTCACAAGCATAGTGGACATGCTTGAAATAGTTGTAGCATTGGAATTTTAGTAATTCTTTGGTCCATTTAGAGGAGTTGTTAGGAGCATGCTTTCTCGAATAGTGAATTCCTCTTCTTCCTTTATTCTTCTTTATTTTTACAGAAAAGGCAGTAGGTTCTCCATCCTCATGTTTGGGACTTCTCCCTCTGGAAATCATTATGGATTCTTCTTGACCACACTTTCCCAGAAGCTCATCAAATGTGAAAAAAATATCATTGTTTTTTATGGTAGTAATAAAAGTCTCCCAAGAAGGAGGAAGACCTCCAAGCGTAATTAACATCAGTTCTTTGTTAGGAAAAACTTCGTCGGAATTTGAAAGTTAATGTTTGATTTTTTATATCTTCATGAAGTATGCTTGAATGGTCTCTCCTTTTTTCGTTTTAATATCCTTGAGTTGATTATTCAAGGAAATAATTTGACTCAATTTGTTCACTTGATACATTCCAATCAACTTGTCATACGTTTCTTTGGATTTCTCCAGGTTGGCAACAAAATTGATAGTGTGGTCTCAAAGTGAGTCAAGGAAAAAAAATTTGGTATTTACTTCTCCTTTCTTGAATTTGGCTTTGATAATAACATTATATTTTTTAGTTGGTTCTGTTATCTCTCCCTCAACATACTCAATAACATCATGTTCCTCAAGAGTAATATCCAATCTGGCCTTCCAAGGGAAGAATTTTGAAGCAACAACCAACTTCTCTTCATTTTTAAAGTAAGAGGAAGACATCTTGATCTGATCAAAATTTCAACAAAAAATAGAGAGGGACAACAATAGATATATTAGCAGAAAATGGATTGCAAAAGGAGTATACAACACTTGATATTTCAACAGAAAAATGAGTTTCAAGTAGATTGGAAAGCAAGAAGAAATTGAGTTGTAACTGGAGTGGAAAACAAGCAGAAAATGAGTTGTAAATAGAATGAAAAACAAGCATAAAATGATTTGTAAATGGAGTGGACAACTAGCAAAGAATTAGTTTTAAATGGAGTGGACAACACTTGACATCTTAGCAGATATAAGTTGTAGAGAGAAGGAACAAGAGATTTTCCAGTAGAAAATAGACTGGAGCAACACTAGTGTTCTTGAACTTGTCTTCACCAAAGATTTGATATAATGTTAAAAATAAGAGGTTCTATGTTTTTACAATCGATGAGCCTTAGTATTGCAACAAGAATGCTGCAACTACTAAGGCTACCAATTTTAATTATCAACCCGGGGTTCGTACAAACTTAAGAGGTGTCGTCACTATATGTGCATCATAAAATGTGTCCTTTTTTAGCTGATATGATGTAATGGAGTGAATTTCATGAAATCAAATCTTAAACTGATTGTAGAAATGGAAATATTACTTTGAAAAAAAATTTATCCTAGGCAAGAACAACAATTTGTAATTGAAATCCTAAGAGCATGAATTTAAATAAATAGGTCTAATCTAGTTTGTAAAAATGCATGTCCTAAGGGGTTTTTATTATTGCTAAATCATGTATTTATATCCTAGGGTCATGATTCAAGGCTAAGAGACAAAAACCAAGCTTTGGGAGAAAATATGGTCAAGTTTACACGTGCTACAAGAGTGCTCCAAGAAGTCTCGTTTTTGCTAGAGGAAGTCATGTTTAGGAGATAAATCACCGAATGAATAAGTAAATAAAATGAAAATGGTATGGGAATTTTTATTATTAATTAGTATGTCTTATTTCCCCATTCCAAGTGTAATCATTCCAAAATACCCCTATTCACATGTGCTAAAAATAACACAAAATTACTACTATCAAAAATCGAAATTCAAGAACTAGTGAGCTATTTAACCTATCAAATGCCTAACCTAATCAAGTGAAAATGAAATGGGGTAAATTTTGTTATTAAATTGAATTTTGTTATGAAATAATCCAAGTGGAATCAACTCAAGTGAATTTCATTAACCCATTCTAAAAAATAGCATAAAATTACTACTATTTCGCTACAAGGCATTTCCAGAAATCCTATATTTGTGAACTAGCAACCAAATCCAAGTAGCTCAATGATGAATATGACCTTAAAAAGTTATTATAAGGATGAATAATGTTTTTGAATCTATAAATAACCTACAAAATAACTCACTTTAATCATTTAACTCAATCCTACAACAAGAAAATCATCAATACTAAATACAGAAATAGGCAAAACAAGAATAAGAGATGCATGTGAATAAGAATGGAAAATAACATATATAAATTGTGGAAGAGGGATATGAGGATCCTGGGATGGCCAAGCCCAAGGAGACTCAGAGTACTATGGAAGAAACCAAGATTGAGAGGCTATAAATGGCACCAAACTTCATTATTGAATCAATCCAAGTACATCCCTGCTAGAAATGAAAGTGGAGCTGCCAAAAAAAAGTTTTCTCTACAATAAGACTAAGAAATACATGCCCCTAGAGGCCAATTCGAATTGGTACTTATACAAAATCACGAGGAAGAATTCTCCTTGAAATGATGAATATTTACCCTCCAAAACCCCTCAAATAATGGATCTAGTTCACAACACTATGAATCTACATTAAATGATAAGGGACACATTCTTATATTTTCTCAATCATTGGAGCTCTAGAATTTGTCAATAATTTCATAATATTTTGTTCATTTATTCTCCAATCTCGATCCTCCTATAGTAGGGAGAAAGTCGCTAAATTATCTCCTCCTCCAAATCTTCATAATCTGCCTAATATTCTCACAATATTCTTCAAAAATAAATAATATTAGGCACAAATATGAAATTATATCTAAACTTTCCTAAGAACATACTAAATCTACAAAAACATTATTAAGTGCAGAAGGAGAGGTTTAATATATCCTTTATGTTCCTAAGAAATGTTAGATGGGTCTTAATTTGTGTCTAATTTAGAGGTCCATCAATAATCACTTAAATCCATAACTTATTTATGTTGTAGTATAAGTTAATTAATTGTAGATAGAACATAAACCATATAAACCATATGCGCCACAATAGAAGAAAACCAAGAACTCAATGAGACATAGAGAAGTTAGGTAAATGGACAAAGAAAAACCCACAAGGGGAAAAACCAACAAAATTATTCTTCTATTAGAAATCAATTTCTCATTAGAGATACAAAGTACAATGAGAGAATGAAAAATTTCACCCAAATCTAAAGAAGATGTCTGATAGCAGTAGCTGATGGAAACACTTAATCACTTTGGCTCTACAAGATCTCCTCTTGATCTTCAATACTCTCTCTCTCTATGTTGTTCTCTCTCTCTCAATCTTCCTCTAGACTCTATAACTCTCCCTCTCTCTCAAGTTCGAATTCTCCTTTTACAAGCACAAGTAAGTATGTCAAGTGATGATGAGAGGCACAAATATATAGAAAGGGAAAGGATATCGAATTCATGAGGTAGTAACTCATGTGCCTTGAGGAGGAGTTACAAATTCCAAAATAGGAGTGTAACTTATGCCATAAAGAGAGGAGTGTAAATTATTCCATAAAGGGGAGGAGTGTAACTTATGCCATTAAGGAGTGAAGTTTAACTTACGCATTAAAGAGGTGAAAGAGGAATATTTTGATGACATGTCATTAAAGTGTGTAAGAGAGTGTAAGATGTGTGTAAGAGAATTAAAGAGAGAGAGGAATGAATACATTACGAGAGAGAGAGAGAGAGAGAGAGAGAGAGAGTAACATATGCATTAATGGAGGGGAGTTACATATGACATGATTTAGAGACTTGAATTTCTTTTTAATAATAATATAATAATATCATAAAGAGGATAATAGTAATAATAATGATGATGATGATGATTAAGTTAAAAATTAAAAAAATAATATTGATCAAGGACAAGTTAAGTGATTTTCCATCCTATATATATATATATATGTTGTAAATATAGACGCGAATTTATATTGTTATAAAGTCACTCTAGAAAGGCCATAAATGAAATTTTATTCAAGGAAATTCATCCCATGGCTGCCAATTTTCAACAATTAGGGCATGAGAGCACTCATTAATTTCAGAAATTCCACACATTATATATTATTCAAGAGATATATTCAAGAAAATAACACTTAAAATATGAAAAGAGATGTATCCATCCATAAAACAAGAAGTGGTTCCAAGAAAGAACAATAATTTCAGCATCCAATGATATCGAAATGCATCAATAGAAGTATGCAATAATCACCCAAGAAAAAGTGTGAAATTATTCAAGAGAATAGATACAAGTATGATGATGATTCTCTCACAAAAATAGGTTTAAAAATAAGTCAGTCTGACTTGGAATCAACTTGGTTTGGTAATGGACTGGCTGAGCCGAAGCTGAGTAGACTTGAAATCATTTTTTTTTATGCTCTCACAAACATAGGTTTAAAACTAGGTTGATATGAATCAGACTCAACCTGGTTTGGTAACCGACTTGTTGAGCCGAAGTTGTGCAGAATTAAAATCATTTTTTTGGTTTAAACTATTTCCTAGTCTGTCTACCCTCTCCCACGTCTATAAAGGTGACCCAACCCCCTCATTTCCTCATAACCATCTCGTTGCATTTGTGTGAGAATTTGTGAGTAGTTGGAATTGGTTTTTGGAGCAGTATTAAGGAGGTTGAGTGATTGAAGTGTTTAGTGGTGAGAATTTTGTGTATTTTGTGAATTCGGATTATAAACCAGAATATCCATGTTTTTTGTGTCAATGTTTGGAGTCTATAACAAGAGTCGTTGTCAAGAAAAAAATCCATGGAGAAAAGCACACTGAAGGATATATAAATATGAAATTGAGGTCAAAAGAATGAGGAAGAGCGACAATGAAAAATTAATATAATATAAGGAATGACATTAATGATATAATATGTGATTTATTTATCATATACATGGGAATATTTATTTTATATTTTAATTGATAAAAGGAAATTTAATATATATGTCAAGGTGAATGGAGCTCATAGATTTAATAATTGTTATAAGTACTAATTGTATTATTAGTAATAATGATTAATATTAATGCTAATAATGAGGTTGATTAATACCATAATAACCTTAATGAGTGGTTAATTTTTATTAAAGTTGATTTAGAAATAATATTGATGAATAATTATTAGAGATGTAAAGCTAGGGAAGTTAATAGGGGATGAAATTTAATGATAAAATTTTATAACAATTTATAACGTAAAATTAGAGAAAATATATTATTAATGATGAGGGGTTAGGGCACTAGTAGAAAATGATGAAATTAGTGACTAGGTGATTAAAAACGTTACTCACCCCAATTATTTCAAGTGAATTAATACTAAATTTGAGCAATTTTAAGCGACCGAACTAAAAATGACTAACTTAAATGACTAATTTAGTTTAGGGATACAATATACGACTAGATAATAAGTGACTAAACTAAAAGCGACTTGTTGGGAAAAATACTGAGAGGGGGGGGGGGGGGTGAATCAGTATTTACTGCATATTCAAAATTTTACTTTTTCATTCCTTTAAAACCCATACGCTACTTTGCTGAAGTCAACTAGCGTATACACGCGGATATCCTTCATAAAACTCGCGTATACACAGAGATCTAATTATGCCATTAGTTATTCACTTATATCATTCCATCATTCATTCATTAGATGTTCTATAAACAGTAAACATGTGCAGTAAGAACAGAATAAACCATCACACAAATCATCACACATGAACACCAGGATTTTTAGGTGGAAACCCAAGTCGGGAGAAAACCACCGCTGCAAATGAGCCACCTTCAATATTTTATTATAGAGAAAACATCTTACAACATATGTGTCATGATCACTAAAGACGTTGTGCACCCACCGCTATGCTCGTCACACACTGCCTCGTGCAGACAGCGAGCTCCAACCCCCTGACTCGTTTACCAGCCTCTCCTGGAAGGGAGCTACGACCCCCCGATCTCGTTTACCAGCCTCTCCTGGAAGGGAGCTACGATCCCCTCACTGAAGGCTACAACCCTCAGCACCACCTTGGACCACGTTTCATCAATTTTTACACTGGATCCAAAAACTTCAATAGAACACAACTTGCAGGCCACGTTTCATCATATTTTCAGTTTAGACCCTTTTCATCCTTTCAAGCTCAACCATACAACCAAATTGATACAGGCAACTCAGAACAGTAGAATACAGATAGCAGCAACACAGCAGATTAGATCAGACATTTCTTACCACAGACTTCAGCAAACCCTAGTTTGCATACGCGCTTTCCTTTCACTGATGTCGTGTATATGCGCGCTTCCGTCCACATAAACTTGCGTATTCCTCTGTACAAATTATAAAGCCAATTTCATTGCGCATATGCGCCTTTTCTTCTCCTTCAAATAAGTCATAGGTGCAGGTGATATATGTGCTTCCTCACAGCCTATAGCGATAGATCTTCAATTACATAAAGAAGATACTTCTTCAGATCATCAAATTCTATTCAAGATTTACTCCTTTTTACTTTCAGATGTATGTTCGCCAATTCGATCTAAGCCTTCCATAATCAGATCTAGCAAATACAAGAGCAATTCAGATCTAGATCCCCTTCTTCATCATTGGTGCATCATACATTCACATTTATCATTCAAGTGTAACCCTTTCCATTCAGATATACTTCAGAGAGAAGTATTCATTCAAGCTCAGACATCTTGCACCCACACATATGATTTGCACAATGAATTTCTTCTCCTTATATAGGTTTATCCTTTTTCAATACCACGAGCCAAACCAATACCACGAGCCCAAAACTACCTGGACGGGGTCATTTAGGCGGATCATTACCCAATACAATGGGTCAATACCATGGTGGTTACCCTTGGTTTTGCACTTTTTGAGCGCTTTAGCCCATACGCGACTTGGCACGTTCATTTCCGCGTGCATACGCTATTTCTCGTAGGCCAATCCGCGTATACCAAGAGACATACTCTTTTTCATCATACTTTGAGTACATTCTGAATTCCTTTCTTCATTGCCTTTTGTTCACACTGTAGATACATCATATTTCCTTCATCAAGGACATATGCTGTCAAGCACAACTTCATCAAGTAAGTTGTCATCATCTTCATCAAGAGGGTTGCCTTTCAAGTACAACACTCAGCATCATATCATCAACAAACATCATATCACATCATATTTACATCATTTACCAAGTCCATCAAGTCAAGAATAACTTCATCAGGTGGATTGCCATCAAGGACAACACATGTCAACAGTCGCATGTCTTCATCTTCATTCAGTGGGTTGCCATCAAGGACAACACTCTGCATCATATTTCCAACAATCTCTCCCTTTGGACTTGATGGCAACCATGATGGTGTTTGGTTACCACAACAGATAGATACATTAAGAATACAATGACACCATGTCATTCTCCCTATTTTCCATGTCACTCTCTCCATTTTTGGCATCATTCAAACACCATGTTACTCTCCCCCTTTGACATCAAGGGCAAAGGGCACATCATTATCTTCATTCAAACACCATGTCACTCTCCCCCTTTGACATCAAGGGCAAAGGACAAAACCAGCAGATCAAAACCAACACACTCTCCCTCTTTGACATCAAGGGCAACGGGCGGATCAAAACCAACACACTCACCCCCTTTTCTCCTCATGTAGAAGAAGCGTTCTGCAGATCTGATGTATACTGAAGTGACCAAGCTCCCCCTGAGTTCATGTTGAATCTTCAAACATACTTTCCAATGGAGTACATGATTCTATGAATTTCCTATCATCAATGACTCATACTTACATCAAATATCCAACCAAGTGGATTTACATATGAGACTCAAGTACCCAACCAAGTGGGTTTACACATTTCAACTCAGCTACCCAACCAAGTGGGTTTACAAAAATTGACTGAGCTACCCAACCAAGTGGGTTTACAAATTTGACAAGTCCTTACATGACTGAATATTACAATTTTACAACATGAGTCTCAACAAGACCTTTTCATCAAACTACAGATATAACTTTTAAGACCAACACCAGAAAGTCCTCAAGAAAGAGAACATATTTCAGAACCATCATAATGCCAACACTGCATTATACTCAGCAAAGCTAATGCTCCCCCTGAATCTGTGCAACCAAGCAATATTTCCAAATGACTAAGGCTCCTCCTTAGTTTGTGCATCCTGAAAACTTCGACCAACAAATCATCAAGGCATCTTCATCAAAACATTAGAAACAGAATTATGAGAATTGGAACACCACCAGAGATACCAAACAGTATCAGAGATACCAAACAGCACTGCAGCTGTGCTGAAGAGAGTTGAACCAACCAAAAATTTCCAGCAACCAAACATACGCGGTTTTTTGTGCAGGAACTCGCGTATATACGCGACTGTGTTTCATGAAACCCGCGTATCCCAAGCCATCTTCTAAATTTCAACCAGATCTGATTCTCTGTGAGGCAAAGACAGCACCTGGGGCCTTTTTAAGAGACAACATTTGAATGCTTCCCTGGACTACATATAGATAGAACAGTGTAGTTGTGTCTTCAAGCGTCATCCAACGGTTGTAGCATCAGCACAATAGTAACCAAGCCTTCAGATTATTTGTAGCATCAATACAATGTTTCCAAGAGAGATTCTCATATCAGAACAACATCTTCACATAGGTGTCAAGCAATCATCCATGTGGTCCAACATCACCATGATCTTCAAAATTTAACATGAAGTAACATATGTAGGAAAAAGATCTCTCAACCATAGTAACAAACTCTGCATGATTTATTTCTGAATCAAATGACATCCAACTCATCCATGTGTGAGTACAAAAGATAATTATCAGCAACCAGGGCTCAAAAATTCATTATAATAAACCATGTACCAAGTCATCATCATTTGAGCATGAGTATCACAAAAACCAAAGAATAAGCAGTCATATTGCCAACAATGCAATCATTAGTATTCAACCTGCTGCTCCCCCTAAACCAGTGCTCTTCCTTAGCCTGTGCAATATGAAGCACCTTCAACAACAAGTCATCAGCAACAATATCTGCATGATCTGTCCTCATCTCTGAATTATAAGGCTTTCATCTCAACAACGAATGCTCTTCATCATAAAGCAACCATGCTTCATCCATAATCTTTAACACAAGAACCCATGTATCATTTCATTATCATGAGTATAACCGTAATAATGCTAACAAAGGCAATCATCACAGCCGCATCGATGCTCCTCCGGACCTCTCGCTCTGCATCTTCACTATCGATAACCCTTCATCATCAATGCACACGCGTCTGTGCACCGGAACTCGCGGTGTATGGCGACTTTGTTTGTTGCATCCGCGTATGAAAGCACACAGAAAATTTTCATATCTTCCTTCATTTCCTCCCTAGCTTGTACCGTAAAGCCCACCAATAACTACCATCACCGCTTTAAGTAAACATAGATAAATTAATCAAATCAACTGAGAGTGATCATGCATTGCTCCCCCTCCGTGACGCACATTACTAAATCTTGGCATGTATCCCCACATCATTCCCCGCAATTAACAAGAGTGCCGCCTTTCCTATGCGGATGATCGTAGTAGGGTCAAAATTTCACGTTCGACTTATCCCTCCATCTTTTTCCAGATTTGTTTGGACTTTCTATTTGTGTGCTGGAAGTTATCCAATTTCTCATATCTGTTCAACCTGCATTCCTTTTCTACATGCCCATACTTGTTACAAGAATAACATCTCATATGACCAGAGAAATAAGCATGAGTATTTCTAATCTTCCTCCTTTTACAATCAACTGCTTTATGTCCATACTTGTTACATGAAAAGCAATATCCCTTGAAGCTACTAGAGTACCTTTCTGAGTAGAACCTGTTTTTTTGTGGCCGAATTGTTCTGCTTCTGCAATTTGCTGCAACATGCCCATAATTATGACATTTAAAACATTCAATGTTCTTGAGTGAATTCCTTTGAGAATTCATGATTGTTGGTTGATATTTTATTTCTTTCAACACTTCAAGTTTTGCATTGACATCCTCTGAATTTTTAGCACTTCCTTGTGAGCTAGATTCACCTTTAACAGTTTCATGAAAACCAAGACCAAGTTTGATAGCAGGAGACCTTTGATTAATCAGAATATTGTCCAAAATATTAGTACTATCTTGAAACCTCAAAAGTTTAACCTTTTCTTCTACTTTACCTTTGAGAACGTTTACCTCAACCTCCAGGGTTTGACATTGCTTTGTCATGCTTTCCTCTTTCCTTCTTCCATCTTCTACTTGATCCTTCAGATTTAGAATCTCTTCTTTCAACCAATTTTCGTTTCCTTCACATGTTTGTTGCAGCTCTTCATTCTTCTTATTTGATTTTTCCAGATCTTCTTTGAGAGAGATGATTTCTACTTCAAGGCCTTCCTTTTCAAATGACAGAGGTTCTTCATTCTTCTTATTTGATGCTTCAAGATCTGTTTGTAGAAAGATGATTGCAGCTTCAAGTCCTTCATTCTTCTTGCTTGATTTTTCGAGATCTGCATTTAGATCGTTGATTTCTGCTTCTAGATCTTTAATTTGATTGGATGCATAAGTATGAAACCTTTGATACTTGTCCACCTGTCCATTCAACATTTCTATTTGATCTTTCATTTGAGAGGTCATCTCTTTGTAAATAGAATCTTTCGTATCAATTTCCTTTTGTTTTTCTTCAACTTTGATCTTGATAGCTTCCACAACTTTACTATCTTCACTATTGTTTGCACAAAGAGGAGTATTACAAGTGGCCTTCTTCTTTTCCTTCTTTGCCATGAGTATTTGTAGAGCTTCGTCAGAAACTTCTGGATCCATACTGTCACTTTCACTATCATAATCTTTGCACATGCAATTAAGTAAGAGACAAGAACAACGATTCATATCTGGTTCATCTTCTTCAATTTTTGCTATACATGATTTCTGAGGTATCTTCTTGTTTCGAGTAGCCTTCTTCTTTTGCTTCTTAGCCATGAGCACTTTCAGATCTTGGTCAGAATCTTCTTCATCTTCACCGGACACTTCATCATCATCTTCTTTTGCATAATAACTCTTTCTCTTTTCAAATTGTTTCCCTTTACCATGCTTTTCTCTATAAGGACATTTAGCAGCATAATGACCAACTTTTCCACACTCAAAACATTTGAAGGGAAGCTTACCTTTGAATCTTCCAGTACCTAGTTGGAGCTTTTTCACGAAATTCGCTTCTTCTTCATCGGATATATAGCTGGATTCTTTGACAACTTCCTTTTCCTTTCCTTTTGTAGATGCCTTAAAAGCAGCTTCTCTGATTTGGTAAGGACCTCCTTGTCTCATTTCAAAAGCAGTCAGAATACCATGCAATTGAACAATAGAAAGAGTTTGCAGATCTTGCCTTTCTTCAATAGCCGAAACTTTAGAGTCAAATTTAGAAGTCAAGGATCTTAAGACCTTTTCCACCAGAGTAGTATCAGTTATGGTTTCACCCAAATTTCCCATTCGATTTACAATATCATCCAGACGAAGAAAGAAACTGGCAACACTCTCATCACTATGCATCTTCAAATTTTCATATTCAATTCTAAGAGTTTGGAGTTTTGCACTTTTTACTTTTGTGTCTCCTTCATAGCTTAGAATGATTTTGTCCCATATTTCTTTTGCTGAATGTAGCTGCATCACTTTAGCAAATTCTGATTCAGACATGCTTCCCAATAAGACATTCACTGCTTTGGCATTGATTTCATACTTTTTTCTTTCAGCTGCATCAGTAGGAATACTTGCCGGGTATTGATAACCTTCTTCCACGATTGCCCATACATCTGCACCAAGACTTTGCAGATATGCTTTTGTACGTACCTTCCAGAATATCAGATTGCTTCCATTGAACAGAGGTGGCTTTATAGACATTACTCCTTCTTGACTTCCCATTGCGACGGATCTCCTTTAAGCGATCAAGCTTCTGCACAAGGACCTCCTCTGATACCAATTGTTGGGAAAAATACTGAGAGGGGGGGGTGAATCAGTATTTACTGCATAATCAAATCTTTTTACTTTTTCATTCTTTAAAACCCATACGCTACTTTCCTTCAGTAAACTAGCGTATATACGCGGATCCCCTTTATGAAACTAGCGTATACACAGAGATCTAGATCTGTCATTAAATCTTCACTTATATTATTACATCATTCATTCATCAGATGTTCAATAAACAGTAAACATGTGCAGTAAGAACAGAATAAACCATCACACAAATCATCACACATGAACACCAGGATTTTTAGGTGGAAACCCAAATCGGGAGAAAACCACCGCTGCAGTTGCTCAGCCTTCAATATTTTATTATAGAGAAAACATCTTACAACATACGTGCTGGCGCAGACTTGACCAGCACGCAGGCACCCACCTGCGCTCGTTTACCAGCCTCTCCTGGAAGGGAGCTACGACCCCCTGACTCGTTTACCAGCCTCTCCTGGAAGGGAGATACTACCCCCTGATCTCGTTTACCAGCCTCACCTGGAAGGGAGCTACAACCCCCTGACTGAAGGCTACAACCCTCAGCACCACCTTGGACCACGTTTCATCAATTTTCACACTGGATCCAACAACTTCAATAGAACAGAACTTGCAGGCCACGTTTCATCATATTTTCAGACTAGACCCTTTTCATCCTTTCAAGCTCAACCATACAACCAAACCGACACAGCAACTCTGGTCAAAGAGAACACAGACATGCAAAGAACACAGTTACATTAGATTATACATTTCGCCCGCGTACTTCAGCAAACCCCAGTTTTCACACGTTTCTTTTCACCGATGTCGCGTACATACGCGGCTCGTCCACAAACTCGCGTATGCGCGCTACCCATACAAACCAGGGGCGCTACCCATATTGCGCACACGCCTTTTCTTCGGGCCGTGGCCGTATACACGCGGCTTCCTCCGCGCGGCTGCGCAGCGACAGATCTTCAATTATTATGCCAGCATACTCTTCGTACCGCAATTTCGTTTCCGCATTGTTCTTTATTTTGATGATGTTCCTCGCCTGGTCTGATTTCAAACCTTCCATCAAAGAACATCTAGTAGATACAAGTACATTTCAGATCTAGATCCCTTCACTAACAGCATCATGCATTCAGATCTATCATTCAAATGTAACCCTTTCCATTCAGATATACTTCATAGAGAAGTATTCATTCAAGCTCAGACATCTTGCTCCCACACTCATGATTTGCACAATGAATTTCTTCTCCTTATATAGGTTTATCCTTTTTCAATACCACGGGCCCCTTTTTTAATACCATGAGCCAAAACAATACCATGAGCCTTCAATACCACGGGCCCCTTTTTCAATACCATGAGCCAAAATAATACCATGGTGATTACCCCTGGTTTTGCACTTTTAGAGCACTTTAGCCCATACGCGACTTGGCACGTTATTTTCCGTGTGCATACGCGACTTCCCTTAGACATATACGCATATCCTTGAGACATACTCTTTTTATCATACTTTGAGCACATTCTGAATTCCTTTCTTCATTGCCTTCTGCACACACTGTAGATACATCAGATTTCCTTCATCAAGAACATATTCTATCAAGCACAACTTCATCTAGTAAGTTGCCACTATCTTCATCAAGAGGGGAAGGTTTTCAAGTACAACACTCAAAAGATCATATCATCAACAAACAGTATCACATCGTATTTACACCATTTACCAAGTCCATCAAGTCAAGAATAACTTCATCAGGTGGATTTCCATCAAGGACAACACATGTCAACAGTCGCATGTCTTCATCTTCATTTAGTGGGTTGCCATCAAGGACAACACTCTGCATCATATTTCCAACAATTAGTGACTAGGTGATTAAAAACGTTACTCACCCCAATTATTTCAAGTGAATTAATACTAAATTTGAGCAATTTTAAGCGACCGAACTAAAAATGACTAACTTAAATGACTAATTTAGTCTAGGGATACAATATACGACTAGATAATAAGTGACTAAACTAAAAGCGACTAACATAAATGACCAAATTATTCTAGGAATAAAATATATGACTCGATAATAAGTGACAAAATTAGTAATGATTAACGTAAATGACTATTATAGTCCAAAAGTAAAAGTATGACCAAATAAGAAGTACAAGAAGCATATGAATTAGTCATTTATGTTAGTAATTTTTAATTGTGCCACTCTGGAAATGGAAAATTGTAATTTGATACCGAAGTGTTACATTTCACTACAGGGCTCTTTGAATCCATCTAGAGTGTTCAAATTTAGAGACAAACGGGTCTCTGAATCCATCTATGTAGAATATTGATTAGGTCCAATGATGAGGCTCCAAGACCCAATCATGGTGTGAAAAACCTCTTAATGGAAGACACGTCCCTCATAGAGGCCAAAAAATATCCCTTAGAGAATATAGTTAATGTGGTGATTTGAAGCATTTTTAATGGTCACTGACTATTTAGGACTTAAGTCCCTTTCTGTTTATTTCCTTCCTTGGCCATAGTAAAGGCCATGATACCTAATTTTATTATGCAAAACATACTAAATTCCCATATTCTCAACTATAAGTTTTTTTCATGAAAATTTAACATGACCTATTAACCTCTAACACTAACTTAAAAATAAAACACTTATAATTTATTTACTAATATTAAAAATAATTTAATTTGATTCATTTATCTCTCATTTTTACTTAGTGCAATTCTCATGTTTTCAAATTCTACCACTCATAAAAAAATAACTATGAAACATTATCACTCATAACATGCCATCCCTTATATTTACACTCACCTACTCCAACACTTTGTATAACTAAGAGAAAAGAAAAAAAACAACTAAGAGAACAAACACAACACAAATCTTGGAAGCCATCACCATCATGCTAGACCAAAATCAAATAAAACCAATAGAATGTCACCATTTTTTGAAATATCTTCTTGCATTATCACTGAAATACAATGAATTAGTAAAATTTAAATTAAGATATTATTGTTCCCTAATGTTGATGTTAGCAAAAGTGTTAGAGGGTGGGGCAGAAAATGAAGGAAGCATTTTTTAATATCAAAAAATAAAAATATGGGTATATGTTTTTTATCAAACTCTATAATTTCACTAAAGATGTTAATGCTTAGAAGGAGATTTCAGAAATAATTCCCTAGGCCAGTTGTTTACTCGATGTATTTAACACCCATTTGGCTATTGTGAAAGCCCAAGTGGATTTATCTTGAATTGAAAGCAATACGGTAGATGGTTATTTAATGGTCCACGAACTTTGCAGGGGTTTATGGTCTTGATGGTGTATTACTTATGGGGAGAGATTGGGCTTGACGTCTCTGGATGAAGGAATTCATTTGTTGTTGAATATCATTTACATGATATGGAGGTGAATTGAAGCATTCAGTACCAAATATTTTGGGCGATGGTGGATGTTTCAAAATCAATCTAAAATGTAGGTGTAGGTAGATATGGGATTCTTTGTCTCATACATGCAATTTATCACTTACCTTTATCTTTTTCTTAGCGTCATTTGTATTTTTTTGGGCTTTGGGGATGTTATTTCTTGGCTTACATTCGCTCCTTTCGAGAAAACTTCCATGATCCCTTTTGGTTGTCAAGAGGATAATGAAGGATATGGTCTATTAGAGTTTATCATGGAAGAAATTCATTAGCATTGCATCCTATTGAGGAGGTAAACAATCCTTTACATGCATGCTTAAGGTCCTCTTAATTGAATTTTCCTAGTTGGGAGATGACTTTGGAGATTTAGAATAACATCACTAATGAATTCATAATATCAAATGGATAATTTCTTAGATTATCAATCTCAACAAGAAGGAATTTCAAATGATAGAAGCCCAACCTGGCCTGTTGCTAATCCTATATTTACATGTGCCTTAGCTTCTTATAGTAGTTACCAGAGAAATTTTGTTGCAAATCATTTTCTCTATATTCAGGTTTGTCTTCTTCATTTTAATAGGGCCATCATAGTTTCTTGTTTTGGGTAATGACGTATGAATCCTTCAAGGTATTCCTAGTTACAATTTTTGGAGAATTAAATGTTTTAAATTATTTGAAATGGATGATGCCTTTGATCTCTTAGGAAAAGGTTTTTCACATTTTTTAAAACTAAAATTTTGCATTCTTGCTATCAGCCTAATTTTCTTTTCGTCCATAATATTCAATACATGGTATTTATTAGTAATTTTATCTTTTCTACTAAGGAAATAATATTTTCATTTCAAAGTGATCACTTGTAAAGGTGCTTTCATGTGCAAACTATAAAATATGGATTTTTATCTATCTGTGCCAACTTCTAGAATTTTTTCAACCTAAAATCTAGAGACCAATAGTATGTTTATTTTCGATCCCTAGTATATCATATTTCTCATGGTTTGATCCATGGGTCAACACCATTCATACAAACTTCCCTGTAACTATTCATTATAAATAAACAAACTTAAACTAAAAGATAAAGACAAAAAGAACAAAATTTTTCTTTCTTATGATAGTTGCTTATCTGGTACGTATAGATATTATTGATTACTAACTTCTTGATTACTGATGAGTAGCTGAGAAGAGTCTACCGTTTCTTTTAGGTGAGGCAACAAGAGGCATCGTTGATCTTGGTTTGCAAGAGGTGCACCTTTTTTGTTAGGGATTTTGGACTTCATATCGATTATACCCCCTTGAATATAATGGATATGTAAGCCATCTATCCCTTGGTCCACCAAAATTCTTTGCAGCCTACTACAAATGTTCAAATTATGGGTCTTCATGCTTTCTTTTAGCTATGCAATATTCCTATTTGAGGTGTCAACGTAAAATTTTATCATCTTTCAAATAATTTCCGACTGTAATTTTGAATTCTCAAGGACCACAAAGGTCTCCCACAATTCAACTTCATACCATCATCAATGACACGATTACATTATTTAGCTACTTCTCCATAGCCTCTAAGAAAATCCCTTGTTGGCAATATGATGCAGAGTGTTGTCCTTGATGACAACCCACTTGATGAAGATGATGGCAACCTACTTGATAAAGTTGTCCTTGATGGAATGTGTCTTGATGAACTTGTTAAATGATGTAAATCTGATGTATCTACAATGAGTACAGAAGGTAATGATGGAAGGAATGTCAGTATGAGCCAGAACATGATGAAAAGAGTATGTCTCAAGGCATACACGGATTTGTCTAGACAAAGTAGCATATGCACGCGGGAAATAATGTGCCAAGTCACGTATGGGAAAAAGCGCTCTAAATTTGTAAAACCAGGGGTAACTACCATGGTATTGACCCATTTTATTGAATGATGGTTCGCCTATGTGATCCCGTCCAGGAACACCATTGGAAGTTATGTGGTTTTGAATCATGGTTTTGATGAAGGGTAACCCTATATAAGGAGAAGAAAATCATTGTGCAAAGGGGTGTGCATGAGTCTGGGCCTTGATGAATACTTCACTCTGAAGTATATCTGTATGGTTGAACCCTATTCTTAATTGATAGATCTGAATCTATGATGCACCTATGAACATGATGAAGGCTCAAGATCTCTAGATCTAGAAATGGTGAATGTCAAGGATGATCTGAAAAGAAGTAAAGAAGACCTGGCACAATCCTGTTGAAGAGATTGAAGAAATCTGGGTAAGTTCATAGATCTGGTCTGTACTGCAAAGTTTATCTTTTATAGATCTATACGCAGGTTCGTTTCATGAAAAGCGCGTGTATACACGGGTATGTGGAAGGAAAAGCGCGTATGCACAGTTAGGGTTTTTCCCTGGAAAATTTACTGAAGTATACGCCGGTTCGTCTTCTGGAAAGCGCGTATATACGCGGGTCTGATTAAATAAAAGTGCGTATGATTTCTGAACTAATGGTTGCTGAAGGTTGAATGTGTTTCTGCATATCTATTCTGAAGTCTGGGTTATATCTGATATTCTGGTTACAGTGGTCTCACTGTTCTGTTTGAAGCAATGAGCAAGGTATGATTGTTGATAAGTGAAGGGCTGTCTTGAAGCTATTTGATCCAGTTTGAAAATTGATGAAACGTGGTCTGCAGTGGTGCTGAGGGTCGAAGCCTTCAGTCAGGGGGTTGTAGCTCCCTTCCAGGAGAGGCTAGTAAACGAGTTCAGGGGGTCGTAGCTCCCTTCCAGAAGAGGCTGGTAAACGAGACAGGGGTTGTAGCTCCTTCTAGGATAGGTCGAAACGAGAGAAGGTTGTAGCCTTCTCAGGGTGCCTCGTACGTCGAAGCTTGAGTCCCGCACCGTGACATGATTGTGGGTAGTTTTCGAATAACAAATTTTGAGGCTGAAACGACGGTAGCAGTGGTTTCTCCCAACTGGGTTTCCACCCAAAATTGTATGTTCATGTGTGTTGCATATGTGTGATGATTATTCGGTTATGGTCATTCTAAGAATTGCCACATTGGCTTCAATTTCTGGAATATCTGATGAATGAATAATGCAATGATCTGAGTTAAGACTCAAACACATAATTAGATCTCTAGACATACGCGAGTTCTGTAAAGGATATCCGCGTATATACGCTAGTTGCCTTCAGTAAAGTAGCGTATGGGTTTTTAAAAGGAAAAAGTAAAAGTTTGATTGTCTTCACTAAATACTGATTCACCCCCCCCCCCCTCTCAGTATTTTTCCCAACATCCCTACATTTATGTAATCTACACATAATATGTTTTACTCCTTTAACTAATACAACATTATGGTAGGTTGGTTCTGCTATCTACCACTGTGAATGTGTTGAGAGGAAATTTTCATTGTTCTCTTGGAGCTCATTCATAGACAGAAGAATGAGGGTTGATCAAATTTCTCCATGAGGTGGCACCTCTTTCTTACATGATTTAGCAATAAATTATGGATTGTGAGAATACTTGGGGTGGTATGGAATTTTTTCCTTGCAATGCCCCTCGATTCTTTGATCTCAAGTGACATTCACTCGATTTCAGATCATAGAATTTTAATAATTACCACTATCTTCATCACCTCCTGAAAGGTTGATGAGTGAGGGAGGATGGGTGGGGTTGCTAATTCATGGCTTAAGATGAATTGGAGAGGATGACTAGTTGGATCTCCCACCAATGCCCCTTGAATGATTTTTATCAACTCGTATAATTTTAAGGTTTTCCCTGTCATTGAATGTGAGAATGAAAGTATTTTCCATGTCCCTTAAAAATGATTCCTATGACTTGTTTGTGACCTAGGAGGTTAATCATGGCCTTTTGTGATCATAGGAGGTTAATCATTCTTCATTCTATTACGTTAACTTGAACACTAAACACAATTGGAAATATCTTTCAAATACATGAACATTAAAAAATATTGATTATATACTCCATCCAAAAGCCATTTTAATTTTCTTGATAAAATGTTAAAAATATTCTTAATTTGAAAACATAAACTAAAATGATTTTTATTTGATTAAATATTATTATTTTTTTTAATATAAAAAACGGATTAATTATTAAAAATCCAAATAGTCTTTTAAAAAATTGAAAATTAAATTCCTTCCAAGCAACTTTTAACTAAACCCAACTTTAAAAACAAAAATTAGTGTTTTCCCAATGATATTTTGGTTGCACTTAATACATATTTAAGCCTCGAGGAAGGGTTTATAAAAAAACATTTTTTTTATCGTTAAAATTCCCTGCCTTTGTAGACTTGGAAACCGACAATCATTTTGACGGTGATGATAAACAAAGGTTGTTGCCAGTGCAGGAGGAGATGCGAAGACTCTTTCCTAGAATGATGATAGACTGATGTCGTAGGTAGGGATTCCCAAAGTTCAGTCGTTATTGCAGGACTTTTTTAATGGCAAGGAACTCTGAGCAATTGAGCAAATGGAAGAGGGCAGACGGCCTAAGGTTGTGTTTAGTGAAAGATTTTGCAAAAGAAAGAAGACTTGGATGCGGAAAAATAACAAATGGTTTAGTAAATGGAGCATTTTCTTGAGCATGTTTCCTACAAATAGTAAAGAGATAAAAACTTTGTTATGGATAAGTTCCATAAACATACTTGGGAGAAAGAGCTAGCGAGAAAGAAGAAGTACTACATTGAAGAGTTTAACCCCACTCATAACGATCAACAAAAGGGGTACATAGGGGCCAATATTTCTTGGAGATCTAAAATTCTTATTGCTCAATTAAGGACTAGTTCTCATCAACTCCATTGTGAAACAGGGCATGGGAAAAGGCCAAAAGAAATGTGGGAGGAAAGAGTATGTATTTTTTGCTCTTCCGGAAAAGTGGAAATAGAAAAACATTTCATTTTAGAATGCGAGACCTTCAAAGACAGCAAGGAAAATTATGCAGGTATTATGGCAGCTAGTTCTTGAGATAATATATTCAGCGAAGAGTTTGTCGAGAAGTTGGGAGTGGTTATTGTAAAACTTCATAGGAAAAGGGCCGAATATAAAAGCCAAATGGAAAAGCAATATGTCCCATAGACTATTTTTTAGCCTCGTGGATGTTAAAAATACTTTCTTTATTTCTATCAACCCCAATGATGTCGTCCCATATGGAGCTGCCATGCAAGCTACTACTATTTTGAGTAGATAGAGTGATGAGAAAATTCGAGAAAAGCTTATTCTGGATGTAACTCTTCATTCACTAGGGTTTGATGCTGCAGATGGTCATTTGAGAGTCCTAATCCCGAGGAACACCCTTATCCCCACCAACAAAACAAGAATCGGGTACACCCATCAATGTAAATAAAGAAAGAAAGAAAGAAAGAATTTTTAATGTCCACGAGGCTAAAAATTGCCTATGGGATAGATTTCTTCTCTATATGACTCTTGTATTCGGCCCTTTTCCTATGAAGTTTTACAATGACCACTCCCAACTTATCGACAAAATCTTCGCTGAATAGCTTATCCCAAGAATTAGTTGCCAGAATACATGCATAGTTTTCCCTGGTGTCTTTGAAGGCCTCACATTCTAGAATGAAATGTTTTTCTGTTTCCACTTTTCCGGAGGAGAAAAAAATACATACTCTTTATTCCCACATTTCTTTTGGCCTTTTCCAGCACCTTGTTTCACAACGGAGTTAATGAGAATTAGTCCTTAATTGAGCAATAAGAATTTTAGATCTCCAAGAAATATTAGCCCCTATGTACGCCTTTTGTTGATGGTTATGCGTGGGGTTAAACTCTTCCATGTAGTACTTCGTCTTTCTCTCTAGCTCTTTCTTCCAAGTATGTTTGTGGAATTTATCCATAACAAAAGTTTTTATCTCTTTACTATTTGTAGGACACATTTTCAAGCAAATACCCCATTTACTAAACCATTTGTTATTTTGCTGCATCCAAGTCTTCTGTCTTTTGCACAATCTGTCACTAAACACCACCTTAGGCCATCTACCCTCTTCCATTTGCTCAATTTTTTCAGATACCTTATGACTCACACCATAGCAATTGCTTCAATAGGAGCAACCCTTGTTTCACTTAACATGATAGCATAAGGAACTGCACTTTTAATTTTGAATCTGTTTGTAATCAAACGTTTCTGAATTTTATCAATTTTTTTCCACTGCATCTTGGTTGTGCTGCTGGACGATAGTTCACAACCGTAGAGAATCACTAGAATCACTAGAAGCCCAAAAAGAGTTAGAGTGGTTTTACAGTCCCACAGCTCTGCCTCTCTACACCTGTTTTGAAGAGCATAAAATGCTTTCCAACCCCCTAAAGTTCTTTTCTTTCTACAACCATCCCAACTTAAATTTCTGTTGAAGTCAATTCCGAGGTATTTTTAGTCTGCAACTTCTTCCAGAATGCTGCCTTCAAAATAGAACTTATGTTGGTTATGCTTTCTTTTATTAGAGAAAACCACTACTTCGGTTTTGCTAATATTGACTTGCATCCCAACCCTTCTACAAAATTTCTCAAGGGAATGTAAATGCTCTTGCAAACCAAGAGCCGATTTAGCAATCAATATAAGGTCATCTGCATACAAAAGAAGCCTAATAACGAACTTGCCCAAATGGATACCGTCACCCCCTTGCGAATTTAGCCACTCTTCAAGCTTGCCAATATATAACCCAAAAAGGGTAGGAGACAATGGGCAACCTTGCATGACCCCGATATTGCTTCTAAAACTTTCAGAAATGCCAGCTGAAGTTCTGATTTTGACTTTCACCTCTTCATACAACCTATGCACAGCTGCTCTCAAATGCTTGGGAACCCCGAGTTCCTCCATTCTGCCCCAAAGCTTATCCCTAGGAACCATGTCAAAGGATTTTCTGAAATAAACAAAGCAACATAAAACTTCTTCCTTTTTTTCCCAAAATTTTTCAATGATGTGCCTTAAAGTTATACAATGATCAACTGTGGAATGTTTAGGTCTAAAACCTACTTGCCCTTTAGCATATTTATCTCTTTCTTCTTCCCACTTACTGATTTTCTTTTCTAACATGCTTCCAAATAACTTTGCAAACAAGGGGTTTATCATTATGGTTCTATAATTGGAGGGATTGTTGACGTCACCACTCTTGAAAAGAGGTATTTCCTTACTAGTTGTCCAATCTGTGGGGAACCCCTGCTGTAAGATGTTGTTGAAATTTTTTGTGATGTGAGGTGAAATAATTTTTAAGCCCCACTTTAGATACTCTGCTTGGAGTTCATCTAAGTCTTTTGCTTTTCCAGCGCCCAACCTCTTGATACCCATCTCTACCTCTTGCACCGTGAAGAGTTTTGTGTCTGTGTTGACCAAGGGAGGAGGGTCAACCTTGGGATCCTGCTCATAAATTTGTCTTGCATAGTCAAACTATTTAGAAGCTGTAATGTTGTTTTCAGTTTGTACCTTTTTCGATTGGAGCTCCTTCCAAAATAATTTGGGGTTATTTTTCTCGAGGAAGATTAGTTCTTCTCTCCTTGAAACCATGAAATCAATTTTTTTTTTTTTTACTGTCTGCTTGTAAGCTTTGAGCTTTATGTTATCCGTGTCTGATTCCTTCCACCTTCTCCTTGTCTTTTTTCATTCCTCATCAAACCAAGCATTAACCGGAAAACAATTTGTTTCAGACTTCTTAATTTTTTCTCTTTTGCACTCCGCAAGTGCGCTTTGAATTAAATGTGTTAATCTGTGACTATGAAGGACATGAGATGGGATTTCCTCCTTATTGAAGAGCCTCTCTAGCATTATTTTGAAGGTATTACAATTCTCTAGATTCAAGATAATTCTGCCCTTTGGGGGATTTTGTTGAACACACTGATTTTTTGACCCTAATTGCTTCTTTCCGGTCCAAGAGAAACTTAAATAGATTGGCTTGTGATCTGATTTTAAGTCCCAAATTTGATCTCCAATCAACACTTCCTCCATTTTATCACACAAACTATGCAATAAAATTACATAATCTACTACACTTGCTCCATTGTAAGTATTGCAAGTGAAATTACCGGACTTTTCCCATCTAGTCAAACCATTACAAATGACTAAATCGAAGGCCCCACATAGCATACGTAGTTGTTCTCCAAAGAGATTGCAGCCTTTATCCTTTGAAATTCGTTCCCACTGATGATTACTCTCTTCTGTAAGCTAGATAGGGTCACTCTCTTCTTTACAACAAATAATTCTAGCTTGTTCACTTGCAGTTCTAGCATTGAAATCCCCCACTATAAGGACTTCACCTAGCTGAGAATATATTGCAATATCTATTTTTAGTGCTGCAAAGGGATCTTTGTGGTCAAGCCCTCTACTTTTGTAGATTTTTGAAACTTGCAGTGCAAAATAGCATGCTGCAATTCTAATGTGATTTCCGTTTTCTGATATTTTAAGCCAAACAAATTTCTTATTTGGGTCTTCTTTTTCTAGCTGAATGAAATGACCTTCTTTTTCTCTTAGTAATACCATGATACCCCCGTGCCCTTTGCCATTCCCTATTGCCTTGTTCCACACTGCTATCTTCTGGTACCCTTAAAACAAAGGTGTCTTACACCCTTCATGCTCATGTGTTTCTATGAGGCAAATTATGTCTCTAACTTCCGCAATAGGCCCTAACCCAAGTCCTCTTCTCCATGGGTAACCCCTGCAGTTCCAACAAAATAATCTTAAGGAAACTTGGGTAAGACTTGATTGCTATTTGTTTTGACATGCAAGACTCACAGTTGAGTCTTTGTCCCTGCTTGCCCATAATGACCTTGCTTCCTCATTTCTTGCTAAAGAGTTTGCTGCCTCTTCTTTGTTATCATTTTGCTGCCTTGCTTTGGAAGGAGGTCCAAATTGCACAATCATGGCTTTACCTTTATAAATCCATGCTCTTTTTCCCTCATCTCTTGTTGCCCTAACTTTTGTCATTTCATCCCTCCTTTCCTCTTGTTGTCTTACAGTTAAATCTTCTTCTAGAAAAAACCGAGAACCCCTTAAGAGTTGCTTCTTGCTTAAAATGATATCTTTATCACACAAGTTGGGCATGATGACTTTTTTGGGCCTAGCTCTCTCACCGTTAAGCTTACCTACTCTCCATGCTTGACATATTTGTCCTTGCCATTGGAGCTTGTCTTTCAAGAAGTCTCTTGCAAGGTCAAGAGTACATTCATTTTTCCCATACTCCTTCACCCCTTTAATAATTATGTTTGTTGCTCTATCTAGTCTTTCCTTGCTTTCTCTATCTTGCATGTTGTTAACCTAAATGTTTGTTTCTCCTTCCCTCTTAGCAGAATTGCTAATAACTTGAGCCCAAGTTTTGGAAAGTTTTGTGGGATCTCCTTTCCTCCCTTCTATTGATGTTTCTTCATTGTTGTCTATTTGAGCAACTTCTTTCCCCTTATCCTGAGATGGCTTCGCATTCATCACCTCTGTATTATCCACTGCAAATTTCTTCATTTTTTGCACCTCTGCTTTCATGCGTTGCCATTCTGTTTTCCCTATTCGGAGAGCTTCCTGCAGTAATGACACTTGTTCCTTCAGAACTTTGTTGCTTTCTACTAAAGCTTGATTTTCAGCTGTTATTATATGGATTGTACAATCTCTTTCCAACTCTTTAGCTTCTACTACTTCCAACCTTTCTTTTACATTTAAGAGTTCTTTCACATAAAGATCAGATGACCAAGTGAGAGGTGTGGATGTGGGACTATATAAAGCATAATCATCACTCAATTTTTCTTTTCCTTTGGACTTGGTGCCACATGTTTGCGAAGAAGACTTGTTTGAATGTTGTTTCTTGCGAACAATACTCTCCCTTTGAGACCTTTTTTTCCTTGTATGCTCCCATTTTAGACGAGCTAGTCTCCTTTTTAAAATGCCCTGATATTGTTTGGCATTGACCCAAACCCACTTCCCAGTTTTCTTTGATGAGGAAATTTTCACTTGCCCTATATCATTTGTTTCCACGGGTTCTAAAGTTTCTTGTCCCATTATCATGATGATATTAAGGGAAATAAAAATCTCTGCCCAAAACTGACCCTTTGTTTTATGCTTAACTCTTCAATATCTGTTGGTCTGACCACTGAAAACTTGCTGCTCTGTCCTTGCTACTCTGCCCACTGTCCACTGAAAACTAGCTACTCTTCCCTTGCTACTCTGCCCACTATCCCTGTCCTCTGTGCTGCTCTCCCCACTGTCCACTACTGTCCTATGTGCTTCTTTTCTGGTGCTCTGAAGAACCTCTCTCTCAAACTATCTCTTGAGAGAAATTTCCATTACTTACAATTTCCACTTGCGGAAATCCCTGGAGCATTCCGAGGGTATCTAAATTGTCCATAACGGCATATGCCACTAGAACAAAAGCCAAGCAAAAACCAAACACCGCCGCTGTAGCAGATACCTCGTTCTGAACACCTTATTCGAATTATTCAAGTGTAATGATGTTACGGAGATATAGACTGGAAAAGACGAATCGAGACAAGGAAATTTGAGCAAATCACCATCTCGGTGCAGAAGGTTTCCCTAGTGTGAAAGGAGAAAGGTAAGGGTGAAAGAAGGTCAGGGGTGGTTTTTTCTCTTCTCTTTTTTAAGTAATATCCTGATCAATGTCAACAACGGCTAGTCGCGTAGGTGGAAGTCACACATTGTATAATGGAGCATAATCATAAATCTAAGCTTGAATCACAAATAAATGGCTATGAATCGCCATTAAAATGGTCCACACGATTCTTAGTACACACCCAGGATATCGTCTGAACTAGGTGTGTGTCGTTGGTTGCAGGAGCGGCATTCATGGTTGGTATGTATAGTGACAAATAAGTTTGTATTCACGCTCGAAATGTGGTCCATATGGAGGGAGAGACAGTGCTCTGCCGTCCCACTTCCTTCATCTCAACTCTTTCACTTTTCAGTCTGCACGTATTCTTGTTCAGTCTCCCTTTCTTCACTTTTTCAGCCTACATGTATGATTTTTCAGTCTCTCTTTTGGTGTAGGCCTCCAAATCACATACACAGAAGTTGACACGTGTATCATAGAGTAATTTATTTGAGCATCCTACTAACTCTATAAAATCCACTTGCTTAGTGCTACCGTTGTCCCCAGTCAGTTGTATGTGTAGCTTTGTCTAAATGGGCTCCCTCGATAGCCCACCTTTAGGTGTTGCAAAAAAAATTTGAAGGTCCAAAAAACCTTCACGTTCCAAATGGAGATCGCAGTTGAGTGAATACTGCATACCCCAACTTCACAACCTCACGGCATCGAAAGACAAGTTTGAGGCAATCGTTTAGTGCTTGCAGCACCGTATGATATAATTTTATCACCCTAGAAATATTCCCAACAATAGTGGGTATCACATTGGTGGACAGGTGTAGAACAATGGGCACAAGATTTGGAGGAAGAAAAAGAAAGAATTTCTCAATGCAATTCACAAAAAAGGTAACTCATTTTAGAATTATTGTAACTTGTATCCTATTATTATACAGGGGTGGAAATCAAAAATATTTTTTTTTATTATCTATAAACATGTTTTATTTTAGTGTTAATTTCTTTTCTTTGGTTGTTTTTCCCTCGTCGCCGGTAACAGAGTCCCGACAAAAGTGCCATGTGTTTTTTGCGCATTTTAAAAATTATGCATAAAGTAGGGGTTCACAATATATATGGTGTTATTAACCCATTAATGTAGGGTTGGATAGATTGATAGTTGTACTTGTTAAATTTAAGGACAGACATATATAGCTTTCACTTATTATTAATGGGTTAATAATGCAGTGTTGCATAGGTTGAGAGTCCAGAAGAAGAAGAAGAAGTTATTTTAATGTTCACTAGGATATATTTAGCCTATGGGACATATAAAGGTTGACTAGAAAGAAGACATATGACTAAATTTGGGTTCTTTTCATCACCAACTAATGAAAGAATGTCACTATCATCACTAAAATTTCAAACATAACTCGGTTGAGGACTAAATTTGGGCTACTTTCATCACCAACTGATGAAATAATGTCAATATCATAGCTAGCATTTTAAACATAACTCAGTTGAAAACTATGTATGTTACCAGATTGCTTAGTGCCACAAATATACTAGAAACAAGATGGAAGGTTCCTGCCAAAGATGGCTTGCAGCAAAAGCTTCAGTGATTTGTTTAGAGATTAGACCACACCACATTATCTAAGCCACATCCTTCATTGTACAAAAAAAATTTCTCATCCCAGTACATGAAAGAAAAATCTTAAAAAACACGACTAGATACAATAATTCACTTATGATATACAGTGTTGTAAAACAGGATAAATCCAAACATTGTTCACCTTTTATATATGTCAACTTGTCATTTTTTGTCAATTTGACATGGCGTAAATATTGAGGCTAAAAGTGATCTGTATGTGAGTCGCAACGATGATATCAAGATTAGTGGTTGCAAAATATACTTGATGAGCAAAGAAGAAAAGAAATTTCTTAAATAATGTGCCATTAACACTAGGTATCCTTATCAAACTTGATAATTATGTCCATATTATCCTCGCAATAAATTCCAAGAGGAGAGCCATGAACTGAGAGAAGAATTTCACCTCTCTTAGGTTGTATTTGAGTCTTTGGTGTGATGCCAATGACTGCTTGCATTTTGATATCCATGTGGGGTGTTTGGAATGAACTTTCTGCATCCATCATTTTGATTTCAGAATTCTCTTGAAATAGAACATTTGACATATGAACAACAATGCTTCGCAAGAAGCTATATTTCACTGTTGAACTGGTAAAATATAAGCCCATGGGAGTTTTGATGAAAACATTTTGATCGTCTATAGCAAGTGATGTGTGAGGCCCAATAGACCCATGAAACCCATTTGATGCTCGCCATTCTCTCTCATCTACATAGTTACCAACCACATCATTATTTCTAGACTTCCTCTCTAACTCAATAATCACCTATGATTTTTTTACTGGAATATTGTTGGGACTTGTTAGTGTCTAAATGTTCAGTGATCAAACATACTCTTTCAGGTTTACTTGGTAGTGGTCCTAGCTCAAAATTTTATGTTTTCAAACCAATTCTCAAATAAAATTTTGTTCATTGAATGTTTTCTAGGTCTGAAATGCTACTCCCTTCACTCCATTCATGGTCATCATCATTTCAAGGTCATCTCATCCATCAATCACCTAGGGTCATATATCAGTCAACATACCTCCATCTAGGTTATGGTCTAGGTCTCATTTGTTTCGCCACCACAATTTCCAATCATGTCATGAAAGAAAGCAAAAAAGAGTCATTTTCACCATACAAAGCATCCTCATTTGGAGTTACAAAATATAGGAAAATAAGTAAAGGAAAATTTTCTTTTCTCAAAGAAGTATGATACGTGGTCAAAAGAGCTTCTCTCTCATGCTCAAAACTCTCCACAACCATCCAAAGATTTGAAGTTTTCTATGCTTTTGGTTCCAAGCTTCAAAACAACCATCCAAGGGTTAAATCGGCTTGCACAAAGGTTCAGAGACCTCCAACACATTAAGTGAATGCTCTTCATACCTCATTCAAGTCAAATTCTTAATAAAAGAGTGGATTCCCTCCTTAGGGTTGTCTTCACTAAGTTTTTGGTTTCCTCCATGACTTGGTTGGTTTTAGTTGGAAAACCCATAATTTCACCATATAAAGACCTTCATACATCATCCATATACCTTATCCAAACATTACCTATCACTCATACCCCTCCTTGCCGCCATTTTCACTCAAACCCTAGTTTTCATTATGTTTTTGCAGGAAAACTAGGAAAACCCAGTTTTTTTACCTTTTGGGCACCTTTCACATGCCCATGTCCAAAAATTCCACTTGCATCTTGTAGCCAAATCATAACCCTACCTCCCCAATTTTTTTGGGATTTTTCCCTAACTTCCTTCCATCCCATTTCTGTCCCTAAAATCACTTTACCACTATCACATGTTTTCCTAATTTTCCACCTTCCCTATCCACTAGGGAGGTCATCATTCTAGGTTTGAGCCAACTCAAACCCATGGTATCATTTTCAGAGTTTTGTGATCAAGCTAAGGTTTATATTGTACACAAGGACAATTTTGCTTCAAAATCAGTTTCTGAAGTAATGGAGATGATTTTACAAAAGTGAAAGAGGCATTTGTAAATCATATTCCAAAGAAAAAAAAATTCCTTCAGTTTATGCACAGGTGTTATGATTTGAGAAAAATTCCAAAAATATAGTTGCTCCTGGTCATTTTCTGCACTTTTGAACAAGTTTTCTTCAAATCAATTTTTCAAGGGTTTGGAGCAGGGTTTTTCAGTTCTTGATGACTCCATTTTGTAGCATATATCTTAATCTTTCGAACCATACCACTTGCGTCCCAAAAATCCTCTGGGAAGGCCTCTAAAATCCCTCTCAAAGTGGCGTGACGCTTCTCCTAAGAGTGCGTTATGCTTCTGCAAATTTTCAGTGATAAACTTCAAACTTGGATTTTGAGAAAATGGGAAAGTATTTTGGAAAATTGGAGGAGATTTTTGTTGATAACATGCCAAAGAACAAAAAACTCTCTCAGGTTTTTAAAAAATTTATGGTTAGAGATATATTGATCCATCGTTAAGCCCTATTTTTGCATAATTTGTTTTGAAAAATCTAGAAATTGGGTCATTGCAAAAGCGTTGTGCAACGATGAGAAACTTTTTCTCAGAGCATCTAAATGGAGAAATTTTTATATGGTTGGATTTATTTTCACTTCTACATCATATATATGACCTCAGGTTTTCATGTCACCCTCCCATATTGAATAACAATCCAAAAAACACCACTTTGATCATGCTTCTGCTACCTATTTTAACTCTGCGCAGGGCTTCTGGAGTGAGGTTGGGAGAATGAGTTTTTGAAGGCCTTTCAGGGGGTATTTTCTCAGTTTTGAGGGTGTAGTGGAAAGAAGAAACACATGGATACCTATCCTAACTCTCATATTTGAAAATGGGTGCCTAAAATTCAGTCAAAATCATCTCCAAAGTGGCGCGACGCTTCTACTGGGAGGCACAATGCTTTTGTCATTGGATTCCTTTGGACAGTTTTCAAGCTAAAAAAACTCCAAAATTCGAGGTTTAGCTATCCCATGAGGTGTATTTTTTGTAGAAGAGTTTGTTTTTTTCCTTTCTTTGTGGAGGAATGATGTAATTAATCAAGGAGACACATACTCCTAGTTATTAACTAAATTTGAGGGGATGGTTTTTAACTTCCCTAGATTCGAGGTAATGACTCATAAATTGCATTTATGATGTGTTTTGGATCAGATTTCAACCCAATGAGGTGCCATAACTTCTATTTGCTATATTTATTCCAACTCAAGTAATTTCATGGGTTGGATAATTGTTATTTGTAGTGTGGAGCTATTGTACAAACTCTTTTTTAGTGAAATCAAAGAAATGTTGCAACTATAATCTTGGGACTCCAGTGGTATGCTTTTGATCATTGTTTCTTCTTTGTTACCTCATCAATTTGAATTTTATGTTATATTTCCAGCACATGTATGCTTCTGTATGTTAATATTAGGAGTCTATGAACAAAAATCTTGCTTTCTATGCTCTGTTTCATAATATTTTCATGAATGACGGTTTACTCTTCTAATGAATGAATTCATTGAAGATGCTCATTCTTGTTGAGAATTTAGAGGGATGGAGATTAATTCAAATTATATTCTTGATAATTACTTGTGAGCTTACTTGAGTTACTTATGTCTTCTCTTGCTTAGCTTATTTAGTATTTCATCAAGTCAATTACCAAAATACAAAACACACAAAGTTAGGTTCCTAGAGCCAGAGAAAAACCTCTCCCTCTTGGAGAGGAAAACCCACAAGAAATTCTTCTTATAGACTTTCAGATGACAAGTAATATGAACAAGATTCAAACCCTATACCTTTATATGCTTCCAATACCTTGTCATTTCTTCTTCATTGGCTCCTTCCTTCCTGCACCTACTTACACCGACCTGCACTTGTCAAAACCAAGGCTAGTGAGCTCGGTCTCTCCTCGTGTTCTTCCTTCTTCGGGTGTATATGGTAATTTCTTGAGATATCAACACTTTATATAGTCCCTAATACTATTTTGACATAATAGTATGATCTCTTCCTCATGCAGGACACTGCCTTGATCTCACATATATTCCAGACTTGAAATCGCACTTTAGTATGCTTGCAATACCTCTGTGATCCGCATCCATTTCAGACTTAAGACTTTACTTCAATATGTTGCCTTGTCTTCACTTCCACACTGCCTTAACTTCACTTAAACCCTATAATTGACCGAAGATGTATCCTTCCTGAAATTACAGACATGTCCACACTATTTTCCTGTTTCAGATCCGCACTTTGGTTGCCCATAACAGTCCGCAATTTCCTGTTATAGACCCACACTTTCCTGTGGAAATATCAGACAAAAATCTACACTGAAACACATGTAGGAAATCCACACTGAAGCACATGCAGGAAATCCGCACTGAAGCACATGTAGGAAATCGACACTGAAACACATGCAGGAAAACCACACTAAAACATATGTAAGAAATCCGCACTGAAGCTTAGATATGTCCAAAAATTTGTCCTCAACTGATCTGCAGAACTTGGGTATATATATAGATAGATTCATTGTATTGAAGCCAACCATATCTTTTGCTGTAAGACAAACTTGACATGATGTTGGGAGGCCGACTTGACAGATCTTTCCAGTGTTTGATTGAGGGATGATTAGAGCCATTATTCCATGTTTTCTAGGACAAGGTCTTGGAGCATTTCATGAGACTAGATCCTTCATATATATATATGACACTTAATTACATTTATCCCTAGAAGACAAAACGCTAGATAGACATCAAGAAGAATTTTATTAACCTATAATAAAATCTTGCTCATGAAACCCATGAAGAAAGTACAAAATACATTTTATTATCTTTGTCTTCTACGTTACATAAATCCATAATTACAAAGTCAATATGAAGACTAGTCCTAGTTACACTTTTCAACACTTCCTCTTAACTAGGGAGGTATTCATATAGGTACATCGTCACTTTCAAATTGAATAATATCATTAGAAGAATCAGATTGGTAATGGCATCTATATAACATCTTATCAACCATCATTGTCCTAGTGCAAGGCCTTCACTAACAGCCCCATCTCTCAACGAGACTATGGGCTACAACGCTGGAAAGACACATGACTTATATGCACCATATTCTTTGTCTCTCCAAGGTACATACTCCACCTAGGTGTTCCCAGAGTATGACCTTCTTTGACTATTCTTCTCTTGGGTAGCCAGTTGTTGGCTTGAGGGGTCCTGCCCTAGGTTAAGAGTTAAGGTTTGCCAATAAACCCCTATACTACTAGCCCTTTCAGTAATGACCTACTTTTACAGATCAAGGTCTCACCCAAAGTAGTATGGGTGGGTGTTGGAACCAGGTTTCAACACCTTGGGAGAGAGTAGGTAATTAAAGCAGATCCCATTGAGTTTTATTAGGTTCGCACAGAAACAAGCCTGTTATCGAGCCCTTGATAGTATAATCTTCATGTAAACATACACACAGCTACTATTATTAAAAATACCTGATCAACACCTTCGCATCCACGTGCGCATCAACAATTATCATCACAGAACATCACAATCGCAACTAATTCATATATCGCAGATATAATAATAGCTTATTCAAATAACACATAGGTACTCCAGTAATAAAAACAACCAATTCAGATAGCATAAAGATACTTCAATAGATTCTGAATTCATTAACATCCAAAATCAAGTTACAAACCCGTGCCACAGCGTGTGCACACAGCCAGCGTGGTCTGCACACAGCAGGACTGAGGATCTCCACGCACACAGCCAGCAAGAGTCCTTACCCAAAACTACCCAAAAGAGATCTCAAGTGTTCGCACGTAGCATATTACTTACTTTCTTACCCTTAGACTCAAACTATCAATCTATTTATATCATCATAGCCTGTGCTATCTTATGGTCCTGTTGATGGGAAGAAACTCCTGGCCAATAGTAGGGGATCTTCCCGGTAAAAAGTCCCAACTAGACTCTAAACAGTTTGTGATAGGGATCCTATCCAAGGTGTGGGTCCAGCTACCGCTGAATATATCTTTTCTCGGATGGAGAATGAGCCCTACAGACTTATGAATACAAAGTTACCCAAATGATACTAGACAAATTTTTTATGAATCCTCCTATAAATGAAACATTATAAATAGAAAAGTGAGTTTCAAAGCATGTAGCCAAAAGAAAATGTTGTTAGCAACACATCATTAGGGTCATGCTCATAAGAGTTGCTTGACCACAAAAGAAACAGTTCTCTATGGTCGAAACACCCTTCAATCCTTAAGCATTTTCCGAAAGATGAAGCGATATTAATAACGAAGTCATTAAACATATCTTAACTAAATATTATCATACCATTAACACGTTAAGTAATCTTAAACATATAAATGACATATGAGTAGAAAAACACAGACTAGTCAATTATAAAAGATAACAAATACATGAGACACAATATTCATAATGCTAGCATACATAAGTCCTCATCCGATCCAATAGTGGAATAAAAACATTAATTTGTATTCATTCATAGAAATATGCATTCGATGCTATAAAATTATCTCTGCACCGTTTCGAGTCCTGAAAAAATCCCTTTTACAATCTCCATGGAGGGAGTATTTATAGAGAAACATTGACCCTTGGGTGGCCCTGACCTTTTAGCTTCCTGACTGCTGGTATGGTCTGCGACCTATAAGGCATTTGTGACTTGCGACTTAGCCTTGAATGTGACCTGTGACCTGTTCCCCATTGTGACCTGCGACCTTTTTCCTACTGCGACCTGCCACCTATGCCATTTCCTTTGTTAAGGGAGTAGTTGTGTGACGGAGAGGTCTGGTACATCTATCTATTGCTGATCCTTGAGGTACTTCTACCAAGCCTGATAGTCTGCAGCTACTAGAGTGACCTCGAGGGTATCTTCTCTTAACCTATGAAAGCATTCAAGAGCGTCCAGGACCAAAGTGTGCCTCTTTACTAAGATTTGATTAGATAGGGAGGCCAGTTTGGTGTAGATATGGACTAGTGTGATGATGAATTGAATAATGTTTTCATGTGAGGCCAGGAGGTCTTGGGAAGCAGCTACTTGCCTCATTGGTTGCATGAATGTTTGAATGTATTGGGTCACCTCTTCCCTTGTTTTCTCAGTGTCCAATGCTCCTAGGGAAGGGATATTATGTATTTCATCCATTGAATCGATGCCATTTATTAGGTGTTCATAAGCGGACATCACCCTGTCCACATCCTTTACCAGTTTATCCTTGGATTGTATCTTCATTTGGATCTAGATTTTTTCATTCTAAGTAAAAATCCAATCCTTCCTTGGCAAGGTGTCAGGAGCTTGTGGATATACGTCTTACCATTCCAGCATGTTGTCCAGGGAAGTGGAGTCCTCCTTCAGTTGTGCAGTTCTTATTTTAGTTTCTTCTTGCGCTTTTAGTAGTGGTATGATTTTCTGCTTTATTATAAACATTTCCTCATACACTTGCTTCATGGTAGCCTCCAAAGTAACCAAATCCCTTTTAATAGTGATTGGTAATTTGTTGGCCGGGGCAGTTGTGAAATGAAGCCTTTGGATTTCTTCTTCCAACGCCTTCCTTTATTTTTCAGATTGAGCTACCTTTTGCTTAGAAACTTGGAGCCTGTTTTGTAAGGATAGAATATCTCCGCTCATCTTGCTAACATTTTCTTCTGTGGCTGCCGTGAAGGTGGTCCTTGCTAATGTGATCATGATCGGATTAGTATTGGTATCTAGGACTATATCCTTTTCAGTGGTAACTGCGAGAGGTATGGCTGGGTTCGGCGCAAGGCATTTTTTTTCTCTTGTCTGATCTTATGCGTGAACTGCTTGTACATCAGCCTTGTCACATCCAGAATCTCATCTTCATTTTCCTTCGAGGTGCCAAGGTTTGAGAGAGGAAAATGCAACTCTTCATGGGGGTTTTTTGAGGTACATAAATGTGAGGCAGCTCTGTTTGTTCCCCTGTCTCTAGGGGCGGTGTCTTGCTTCCCCCTGCTTCTGTGGAAGAGTCTTCCTATGATTTTTGGCTTTCTTCCTCCGTTCTTCTCTTCTCAGCCTCTCCTTTATCCTGTTCCTCTTTTAACTTGCGCTCAACCTCTTTCTTCTATTCTTCCTCTTCCTTCTTCTTACGTTCCTTTTCCCATGTTTTCCTGAGGGCATCTTCTGCCTACTTTTTCTTCTGTTCCTCCCTTAGTTATTTTTTTCGTTGCTCCTCAGCTTACTTCTTTTGCTTGTATTCCTGTTGTTGTCGTGGTAGGGCATCTTTGGTTCTTTTGAGTTCCTTTTCCTTTTCCTTCTTCTCGGCTTCTTGTTGTGCCTTAGCCTCGATGTCTCTCTTTTCCTATTGCTCTTTAGAGAGAATACTACCTGTATCAATCCTTGGCTTCTTGTCTTTGGAAGATGAGGCTCCTCCTATCGGTTCGCTTCATTTTAGCATGTCGGTCCTTTCCTCAACAGTTTGATCATCTTGCCCTCCTTGATCAGTTGATTCTTCTGGTGCGGCTTCCTTTTCCTTTTTGTATCAGTTCCTAACTTTCTCTTCGACAGCGCATTCTGTGTGTTGGTATTTCCAATTGAATTTGGCCCATTTGAAATGCATGGAGATGATCCTTTCAGGATCATATGATTTGTGGGCGAAAGTCACAAAATGAAAGCCCTTGATTTCCTCTGCCTCTGCTTCTACATCTTTGAAATCTTTAATTGTATAGGCACCTATAGTAAGTGGGAGAGTAGGCCATGGTTTCTTCTTGCCCTTGCCGAGGACCTTTGAAAAGTCGCTTGTCATCTGGTGGCACACCTCTTGTAAGAGAATTTTATCAGTGAAAAACTAGTGGAGCATGTGAGGTGCCTTGAATGACCCGAAGACCCTGATAAAAGTAATTTCTTTTATCACTCTAATAATTCTTAAGTTGTGATATTTTTATTTAAAGTCTAAGAACACTAGAGGTAACCAGAGACCAACTTTTAAACTCTAATATCTAGCCTTCTTAGGGTTTAGAGAGGGCTCTCTCTTTAAGATTTAACTTTGTTTTGATTGTAAGATATTAGGCTAGTTATGATTTTGAAATTTGGTTTTGATTTGGTTTGGTTTGGTGGGAAAAATCACTTAATGAGATGGATAGTGGGAAACCTATTTTTCCATTGGGGTAAGGAGTCAAAATTCAAGCAGACAGAACTAGGATCAAGGTCAAAAAGTCAAATGTTTTCAGGGAAAGATAGATAAGTCTTTGAAGATATTGGAAGGCTATTTTGGTGAAGTGGTTTGATCAGGATAAAGAGCAATGAAGGATTATTTAATCCAGATAAGGAAGGAGTAGACAGAGGTCATTCAAAAGAGGGAGAAATTAAGGGTTCCCTACTTTGGAAATCAGCAGAAAACATAGAAATGATAAACGATGAAGACAGGGTGCTTTTAACAAATCATGAAATAATACTCCTGTTTTATCATTCAAATTTAGAATACATAATGGATGCATGAAAACATGAGAAGATAAACAATGACAAGTAGAAATTACTTCACTTCAATGGATCATCACATGAATCCTGAAATATGATGCTAGATGATTTGATCCTTTCTGTTACTTGAAATTTGCAACAAAAGCTTCCAAATCCAACAAAAATGACTATAGAAATCTTCAGTAATTTATTCCACAATAATACTTCAAAGAGTGAAGTATTTATACAATTTTTTTTACAAAATATCCTAGAATGCTTCTTTGGTTTTTTACATATTGTTCATTCTTTGGTTTTTTCTCATGAATATAAGGTGTTAGTTTGCACTTAACCCTCATTTTGCTCAATATTCCTTGTGGATCATAGTTCCATGAGAAGCTTTCTTCAAATCTGTACTCAAGTAATTGTTTTGCTGCTTCTTGTTCTTCATCTCTATGATTACAAATAAATGGCCCCACCTGATTCTTCAACTTAAATTGGGTCTTCTTTTTTGCTACTAGGAATTTGATAGAATTAGAATTTAAGATTTGTCTGATATACTCCAAGGCAAAGAATCTCATTGGTATAAATTTAGGTAGTTTGTAGGGTAACAGATTAGACCCAAAAACTCTAATTTTTGTATGTTTCTCATATAAGTACCAATCACCAGTTCTAGTGTGCTCTAATAGTGATAGAATTTTCTTCGTTTCATCACTGGTTCTTGGTTGTTCTGTATTTGTCAACATATTTATCAATGCGTGGATAAAATTATCTATAAACTCTGCATAAGTGAATTTTGAGGACTCTTTTCTGATCAAAGAAGTCCAAGAGATGACTAAAAGTGGATTTTATTCTATATCAAGCTTCTAGAGGGTCATTGGAAACTTGTATGCTTGAAAATACAAGAACATATGGAAGAGAAAGGATGTATATATAAATACTCCTTCAGTTGGAAATTTGACTAGCTGATCATGGATATTGTCAGCTATATACTCAACATAATTGAAAATAACAAAAGGAGGTTTTCCTGGTGCAGAAGTAGATAAAAACCCTAGGATGGACTCATCAGTATGCTCATCTATAAAGTATCCTAGGATAAATGACAACATAGAAATGACATGCCTAGACCCTTCTGGAAATTTTGAAGTTGAATATGGAGGGTTGATTTGTGGAATTTCAACATGTAAAGGCATGAATACTTGAAAAATATGAAACCTTTTTGGAAAATCAAGACCAATATACAAGTTTGTAAGTGCTTCTTTTGACAAAGGAATTGCTTTCGGATCATGTTTGAGTTGTAACATCTAGTTTATGGACTCAGCAGTAATTGTAAACAATACCTCTTTGTTTTCATTCATCGTTGCTCTATGTTCAGTTGAATAATAAATTTGACACAACCTAATAACCTCTGGGCATTGATGAGTGACTGGAAAAACATATTTGGGTAGGTTTTATTCCCAAATTTGGACGTCTTCAACATGATCTAAGGACTTTTCATAACTCCAGCAGTTGAGGTCTAATAGATTAAATTCAACAACTGGATCTGCTATTTTATAGTCCACATCTGCTAAAGGTGTGTGTTCAATGTCTACATCAGGAGGTTGTAGAGGATTTACAATGATTGTAGTCTTGGAGGACATAGCTGGATTAGATTTTGACATCTTTTAGGCTTTTTTGGATTATTGAAACTCTGTTTTTAGGCTTTCTGGATTCTTCTGTAAGATTAAATGGTGTACAGAAGTGTTTTTTGACTTTTATAGAGGTTATTTGGATAAAATAAGCACAACTTGGTTCCTTCCTTGGATTTTAATCTTAAATTTTGGTTTTCAACTAGATTTCAGACTCTCACAGGTTTATGAAACAAGAAACAAGGCTTTCTAATACTTATTTAAATGAATTTTGTGCTAAAATTGATTGAAATTGGGTGTAGAGGGTTGGGGTTACCTGCAAAGTATTTCTGGGCAAGATTGGAGTCTTTTAAAGTCTGCAAAGGCTAAAATAAACTTGATTTTTTCTTTAAAACTAAATGCAGTATTTAAAACAGGGTTTGTATCAAATTTTGACAGGGTTTTAACTCTTTTCGGGCAAGTATAAACTTTCTTTGGGTAAATACACTTTTATTGGGCTCAATTCTTTTTAGACAATTCTTTTCAAATGATAGAAGGCTTGTTTGTATCGGACAATACCTGTTTGTGCAGGTATTGGTCTTTAAAACTAGTTCATGGATGTCTGGACAGGTCCTGATTTCTTTTGAAGGTTTCTGGAAGCTTTCTGAAGTCTTTTAACAACAAATACATGTTTTTTCTCCTTTTCCGGGGAGAGAACAGTGTACAACGTTCTTTCTTCTCACTCGGGAGGATGAATACCAGTAAATAAGGTAGGAAAATGGTTAAATGGCGCAATTTAGAGGTTTATTGAACATTTTAGGTCTAAATCAGCCTGCATTAAATGGCGGTCACATCGAATAGAGGGCGGTTTTGGTCTTCAAAGGCGAAAACCATCGGCGGTTTATCGCGTTGGATTTGGGCGGTATGTGGTTTTGGGCTGATCGAATACGATGCAATAGGACTTGGCCACGTGGAGGAGCGAGAAAGAGGTAAAACCACCTATTTCACGTAGTTTGAAATGTGTTTTGGTTGTGTAGTTTAATTTGTGATATGGCCTTTGGATCGTCGGATTTGGGAGGGCCAATGCGAACGCCTAAGATTAGTTCTTGAGTTGCTCGGCGGTAAGAGGTGGGGTCCTGGTTTTATTACGCGGCGGAGTTATTTTTTAACGTTACAAATATTTTTTTATAATGTAAAAAACATTATATTATGCAATTGGCGGGGTAATGTTACATAACGTATATAAAACATTAACCAATGCTTTCATAACCAATGGTGCAGGATGTGTTATATGGTAAATAAAACCTTTTCAAATGTTTTAATCACCAATGTCACGGGTTTATAATATATATGGAGTATAAGACATTTTAACAAGTGTTTTAAAACCATAGGGGGTGGAATTAAATCATAAGATATATTTAAACCTATAGGAAAAGAGCGGGGGTTTATTTAGCATGTGGGATAAATAAACATAGGTTTAAACTTTAAATAATTGGGGTTTTAGGGATATTTACATATAAATAAATTAATAATATACGGGGTTTTATATAAGGGATTAATACTTTAGGTTAGAAATTAATATGAAATGGAAATATAATGAATGAAATGAATTAAAATACATGGAATTTAAACTAAATAATGTGTAAATAGGCAATTTAGAATAATTTGTCCCATTTTGATTTTTTACACATAAACTTAGGATAAAACACATTTTGTAGGTTTTTGAGTGTTTTTTGAATGAAAATGAAATTAATTAAGGGGGGGTTTTACTTTTCTAAGAAAAAAGTGTTTTACTTAGGAAAAGGGATCATAGTTTTGGAAAAGGGTGAATATGCTGATGAAATGGGTTTTATGTAGGGAATCCGATATTTTTAACCAATCAGTCACTAAGCCTTGGGTTCGGTCTCAATAGAAGTTAGAGAAATGCTCTGAGCCTCTTTGAATGAAGGTTTTAGAATGCTAGGTCATTGTGGGGGAGGGGAAATTAGTAATGTTTGCCCGATGATGCTTTATTACATGTCTTGCACAACTGCTTTCTATGTACCCATCATTATACTAACATTTTTTACTGCATTTGCATGGGTGCATTTATGCTTGAAACCCTAAATCCATTTTTCTTTTAAAACAATAAATCTATCTAAGTCTAACCTTATTTCATCCGAGGGCTCAGATTAAACTATTGACATTCTCATTTATTCTTTAACTATCTACTGATTTGTCAAGTTTTAACTATTTGACATATCTTTATTCTCTATCTAAAACATGAAATTCAAATCATGAAAAGTTAAGATTAAGCTTTTTAATTGATCATGGATTATGGATTTTTGACTTGCTCACTTTCAGGTCTTATTTTATCTCTTTTTCTTTTGGGGTCTATTATTTTCTAAATCCTTTGATCTTTCTTTTAGGACTTTTACCCTCTTTTCATTTTATTATTATTATTATTATTATTTTCAAATATGGGAAAACAACTTGTAGAAAGCAAGGTATGTACATATTTACAAGACTATCAAAGTCAATTAAAAAATTATGAACCCTATTATTATAGGACCCTAAAAGTGGCTCCACATGGGGATGGAATTTCCTAGTGAAATGTCAAGGTATTTTAAGACTAGTAGCCTTTGAATTTTGACTGTGATGATCCTGTAAGTGTCTTCTGATTTCTGCCTTTATTCATACTTATGATATTTTACCTCTCAAAGCTTAAGGTCTTCTCTCCGGGCTTCAACTTTGTTATAAAAACATCCAATCCAATCTAAAATCTTCAATTTATATGTACAATGGTCAAATTAAACGAAAATAACTAATTTTTATCTCTGAGGAGTAGTAGTGCTTCAGCATTCTGCCATTTACTAGTCCATCTAGCACATCTGATCCATCCATTTCTTTAAGATAGAAAGCATTGTTACCTCTGAAACCATAAATAACATAAGATCATTTCCATAGAAAATCAATTTTTCCATGTTTACCTTTGTCATCTCTTCTTGAATCCCATTTTAACAATTTGTCTCTAATGTAGAAATCATCTTCTTTACTCTTTTTGTCAAAAAAATTCTTTATCTTATCATGGATAACTTGAGACTTAATGTAAATCTCTTCTCTTGTTTGTTGCAAGTGAATGGTTTGATTAATCCTTCTTTGAATTTCATTTGGCTCAACTTGTTATTCTTGGATAATTTTCATTACTGGTACTCCTAAGAAAGATGGAAAAACAACATCCATTCCATATACAAGCTGGTAAGGAGATGTACCAATAGATTTTTTGGTTGTAAATTTATTTGCCCATAAGGCATTGACTAACTTCTTATTCCAAGTCTTTTTGTTATCTTCTAGTAAATTTTTGATGATGTTTACAAGGCTCTTATTTGAAGATTCAGCTAGACCATTACCTTGTGGGTAAAATGCAGTAGAATAGCCTAGGGTAATGTGATATTTATGGCAAAATTCGATCAAATTTTTAGATTTGAATGTAGCTGCATTGTCAATAATAATCTTTTGGGGACATCCAAATCTTGAAAGCATGTTGCTTTCTAAAAAGGCGATAATGATAGTTTCTGTGGCTTGCCTAGAGGGTATGGCTTCAATCCACTTGGTAAAATAGTCAGTGGTTGTCAGAATCCACTTATGTTGGGCTGATGATGGAGGGTGAATTTATCCAATGAAGTCAAGACCCCATTGTTGAAATGGAATTTTAGTTGAAATGGGCTTTAAGGGCAGGGGTAACAGATTTTTCTTACCCTCAAATATTTGACACTTGTGACAGGAGGTCACATACCTTTTAACATATGCAAACAAAGTAGGCCAATAAAAACCAACTCTCAGTATTTTGTTTGTAGTAGTATTCCAGTAGATATGTCCTCCACAGTCACCTGCATGAAATTCTTGTAATACTTTGTCAGCTTCTTCTTTTAACAAATAATTTAACAAAATACCACTATGATCTTTCCAAAAAAGTACATTGCCTAATATACAAAATCTTATTGCCTTAAGCTTTAAAAATCTAGATTTTGTTCTTGATAATCCAGGAGGAGCTTGTAAGTTTAGTAATACAAATATGATATCTGCATACCATGGTGAGTCTGAAAAGGCTTCACTGATCTCTAGAGTTGCCATCTCTTCCTGATCATCTACTTGGGCAATAAAATTTATGTCTAGGGCATGAAAATTTGATTCAGCCATGAGTTTGGCTAAACCTTTACCTTTTATCAATTTAGTGGGTTTTATCTCTATGTCATACTCTAAAATTGTGGCAAACCACTTACCTCTTCTACCATCAGGACCATCCTGAGTTAGAATGTCTCTTACCACTACATTCGGGACATAAGCAATGATGTGAGAATAGAGAATGTACACTCTGAAATATTTAATGGCCTTTACCAAAGCTTGGGCTTGTTTCTCCATGATATTGTATTTCAAAGTGGCATCTCTAAGTGTCCTGCTAAATAAAGCTATGGGCTGCTCATAGCCCTGGTCATTTTTCTACAGTAAAACTGCAACAATGGTGTGTTCTGAAGCAAATGAAAAAATGATGAAATCCTTTTTAAATTCAGGACTTATAAGGACTGGGGTTTTGGTTAAGGCCTGTTTGATGGATTCAAATTATTTTTTGGCCTCAATAGTCCATTTAAGAACATAATATTTTTTCAGCATATTATTTAGTTCTCTAATTATTTCAGCTAAATTGGAAATAAATCTTCTTAAAAAGTTAATTTTTCCTAGAAAATCTTGTAACTCTTTTATGTTTCTTGGAGGACTAATGTTAAGAATTGCCTCTATTCTGGTAGGGTCTATTCTAATTCCTTCCTTAGATATTATGTGTCCTATTAACTTGCCTTCTTCTAATATAAATAAGGTTTTCTTAGGGTTTAATGAGATGCAAAACTTTCTGCATTTAATAAAGACTTGTCTAAGATGATCCAAGTGTTCATAATCAGTCTTAGAAAATACAATTATGTCATCTAAGTAAATTACTAAGAATTCATGAATTTCCTTTGCAAATTCTATATCTATAGCTCTTTGAAAGGTAGCCCTTGCATTAATTAAACCAAAAGGCATTTTTACATACATAAAAGTGCCCCAACGAGTAGTAAAAGTTGTTTTGGCTTGATTCTCTGGTTGGACTAAAATTTGGTTGTATCCTGAAAATCCATCTAAAAGTGAAATCCTAGAAGAACCAACTACCCTTTGTAAAATATGATCCATCTTTGGTAAGGGATAATTATCTTTTAAAGATACTTTATTTAGATACCTAAAATCAACACATAATATAATCTCTCCTATCTTTTTTCTGGTTGGAACTAAATTAGAAACCCAATTAGAATATTTGATTGGTGCAATTATCTATGCATCGTACATTATTTTTACCTCTTTTTCAATAAAGGGCATCAAAACAGGGTTGATCCTCCTTATCTTTTGTTTAAAATGCTTTTGATATTCTTTGATGGGGATTTTATGTTGAATTATGTTGGTGTCATAGGATTTTAGGTCCTCATAACTCCAAGCAAAAACATCTTGAAATTCCTTAGAAAGAGCAATATATTTTTCTTTTTCTTGTTGAGGTAAGGCTTTGGAAAGTTTGATCATCTTGGGCTTTAACTTTGTGCCTATGTTACATTCCTCAATATCAGATCTAAGTGGCTCCATTTTGGATTTTCTAGCAACATCATTTGAGTCAAATAAATCTTCTAAAGGAGTTAAACCTTTTGGTAAGAAATTATCTTTGAGATTTAATATATTAGGTTCATCATCAATTATCTCATCAATTTCTACTCTCTCTAAGTTATCTATATATGATTGACTAAACTTAGTTGTTTTAGCAAAATTTACTTTATTTACATCTATATTATTCAAATCAATTTCACTATTTAAATCCTGATCTAATGTACAATTAGTATCTATTCTAAAATTCTAAAATTCACCTTCGCTATTCATAAAATGGTAGATCTGTTGGTCTTGTAAGAAAATATGCCAATATTTGAGGTTGTCTCGAATTATTGGTCCGTGTTTTACTTCTGCAATATATTTATGATTGGGCTGAAAAGGTAAATTACAAGTACTAGCAAAAGTTGCTAAAGAATGTGCTTGTAAATTTTGCTTTCTTGGTATTGCAGAGAAAATACATTCCAACAAATCATCAATCAAATCTAATAGTCTCTCTATATCAGCCTAGTTTAGGATTGTAAACAAAATATTCACCATTAATTTGTTTTACAATCAACTCTGAGTCTCCCATTATTGCTATTCTTTTACCCCCTAAGTTTTTGATAATCTAGAGTCTTAAAATGAGGGCTTCATACTCAGCCATATTGTTGGTGCATTTAAAATTCAGTCTGAAAGCATGGCCTTCTGCATGATTCTTTTCAATATTAGTTATCCAAACTCCTGCTCCTACTCCTAGTTTTTTTACTGAGCCATCAAAATCTAAATGCCATAAAGATTCATGAAAGATATTTCCATTGTTTTGTATTTTATTTTTGTCCTTTAGTTCAGTTTTGATTTCATTATCAGTTTCAAAGTTACATAAGATGAAAGAATATAGATCAGTAGGTGTAGCAAAAATTGGGTAATTTATTGATCTTGCTGCACTACTTACCATATATTTCATCAATGTTTCCCTATAGAGTTTCTTTGGTTGACCAAAAACTGATATAGTAGCATATGACATGTCCAATTGTAGAGATCCCTGTAATTTTTCTCCCCATGAGTGAGATAATAACATCCCATATTTGGGTGGGATATCAACTAATACAATGTCCATGAGTGTACTTTTACCTGGATATTGAACTAATGTAACACACAAATCTTTAATTAAACCTAGGCATTTAACTTTGCTTAAATCAAATGAAAATAAATCTTTGTAAGGCCTTGTAATGTCTAAGTTCAGGGTTTCCATTATTGCTTTGGGCATTAGATTATGTGAAGCTCCTGAATCCAACATTGCATTGTGTAAAATTTGGTCATGTACAATTAAACTGATGTAAAATGGAGGAAGTGCTCCATCTTGATTCTTTTCATTCACATCAGGACCAAAAGTCAACCCGGGTTGATCATCATTGAAGTTTACAGAGTCTTCTCCATCATTCATGTTTAATGTTTCAGTGATTGTTGTTTTATACAAATCATGTTTTACCAATTTTGTCAAAGGAATTGGTATTTTTAACTTTGCAATTTCAGTTTGTATATTGAATGAAGGTTGTGATTTACTTATTTGAGGTAACTCTCCCTTAGTAACTGTAGTTTGAGTAGGTTTATCTTGTTTTTCTACAGTTATGTTTTCATTTTCTGTTTGAGTTTCTTATGTCTTACTGCTCCTAGTTTTCTTTTCAGGAATGGTTTAAGAAGCAATAGATGTTTTTTCAGATTTTGAATTGTCAGAAGCTGTTTTTGCAGTGGCAGATTTTGGATCTACTGATTTTGGATCAACAGTGGATGTTTTGGACTCTAAGTTTGTTATTTTAGCAGAATTGGTTGTTTTTACAGTAGCATATTTTTGTACAACTTTTGTTGTTTGATCAACTTCATCTGTTATGTCAACAATCTTAGGACTTGGTGAAATTTTGGGGCTGGAAATTTTTTGGGATGAATTAGAGTTTTTCTTATTTTCCCTAGGGAGAATTTGCAGAACTTTTTTTGTTAGGGCTTCTATTGTTTTATTATTTTCAGTTTGTGCAGATTTTTTAGTAGAAGTTTCAGTGTTTTTCTTACTTCTAAGATTATATTGCTTATGTACTTCGCTTATATCAAAATCATAACCTTGTTTGTAGTCAAATGATTCACCTGAATCTAATTGAAGTTGTTGCATTTCACATAACTCTTGGTCTTCCTGAGTGAGAAAGATAGTGTTATCTTCATTTATACCCATTAGATTTATGGTATCTTCATCATCAACATTGTTTTGAGAACTTTCAGCATAGTTCTCCTGAAATGGGGGTCTTATTGTCTGATCAAGGGCTAATTCTTTTGATTTTCCTGAATTTGTATTTTTCTTAAAATTGGGATTTCTGATTCACTGTTGATTATCCCAATGAGGTCTTCTTTCTATGTTGTTTAATATATCCATGATTCTCTCTAAAGTCTTAGCTAATTGGTCTATTTTTCTATCTAAACTAGATGTTTCTTCCTTAATGGTTACTCTCCTCTCATTCCTCAATCTAGCTTTTCTACCTAAAATATTAACTTCTACACTAACAACATCTGTTTGCATTCTTTCTAATGTTTCAAAATTTCTCTCCCTCAGCTGATAAGCCATGTATGTGTCAAATCCATTAGGGAATTTGAGTAGGAAAGGATCAGGAGTGGGTTTGAGATTGACTAGGATTGAATCGTAAACACTGTTATATCTAGTGCAGTAGTATTGAACTGTTTCATTAGGAGCTCTTCTCATTGCATCAAATTCAGATAATATTTGGAGTGGATTTTTCTTATTTTCCCATTTATTCAAAAATACTCATGAAATACTGCTAAATCAGTTATACTACCAAGATTAAGACCTTTAAACCATTTCTTAACTTCCCATGTTAATGTTTGTGCAAAGAGTCTCATTTGTACATCAGAATCATCTATTTCGTGAAGCTCAAAGTAATATGTCATTTTATTAATGTGCTGCTGGGTAGTGTGCTAGGTAATAGCATCAAATTGGGGTATATTACTTTGGTAATCCTGAGGCATATCATGTAACTGTCTTAGAAGAACTAGGGGAGCATAACTAGCAGCCATAGCTTGAATTTTAGCTTGGCTAGGAGGTAGATTGGAAGTGCTTGGGGCTATACTAGAAGTACTAGCTGGTGCAGTTAATGAAGTGATTGATGAAACTGGAATATAAGATGGTGAACTAGAAAATGTGGTAGATGAACTAAAGGATAAAATTGGGGTGCTAGAAAATGAAACTAGAATATATGAATAACTACCTGGAAATGAGAATGATGAGTATAAATTTGTAGAAGATAACCTAATGGATGAAATTGATATGGGAGAATATGGAAATAGTATTCTAGGTTGTAAGGGTTGTTTAGGGATAAATGGATCTATAGGTTGGAATGTAGTGGAAATTATATATGATGTAGTGGTATCTAAATGATAAATAGAAGGTTTATATGTGTATGCTAATAATTCAACTAATTCAATAGCTTCATTTATTTCCTTAAGAATAGTAGCATTTATCTCTTTAAGTTTATCATGAGCTTTGAATATCTTTGATTCAAAATCTGTTGAAATAATTTTCTGAAGTCAGTTTCTGATTTTCTTCTAAACAAAGAATGTTTAAACTTCAAGTCAAACTCTATGTCTTGTAAACTCACTAACTCTTTTGGTAATGAATTGGCTCTATCTAAGGAAATTTTTGCACCTAAATATTCTACTGGTTTATTCTTTTTTCTAATTATTTCTGGATTATCTACTATAACAACAAGTTTAGGATCCAGGTTAGACCTGGTATAGTAAATTTTTTTATAAGCCAGAATTACAGTTTTTTATAAAATGATACTCATAACTTTTAAAACAATCTTAAATTCAAAAGATAATGAAAAAGATTTCCTTAAGACCTATTTTAAGACTGAGGATTGGTTAAGTCCCCAGTATGGTTGCGAGTATGTTATCACTCTAATAATTCTTAAGTTGTGAGATTTTGATATAAAGTCTAAGAACACTAGAGGTAACCACAGACCAAATTTTAAACTCTAAGATCTAGCCTTCTTAGGGTTTAGAGAGGGCTCTCTCTTTAAGATTTAACTTTGTTTTGATTGTAAGATATTAGGCTACTTATGATTGTGCAATTTGGTTTTGATTTGGTTTGGTTTGGTGGAAAAAATCACTTAATGAGATGGATAGTGGGAAATTTGTTTGCCCATTGGGCTAAGGAGTCAAAAGTCAAGCAGGCATAACTAGGATCAAGGTAAAAAAGTCGAATGTTTTCAGGGAAAGATAGATAAGTCTTTGAAGATCTTGGGAGGATGTTTTGGTGAAGTGGTTTTATCGGGATAAAGAGAAATGAATGATTCTTTAATCCAGATAAGGAAGGAGTAGACAGAGTTCATTCGAAAGAGGGAGCAATTAAGGGTTCCCAACTCTGGAAATCAGCAGAAAACATAAAAATGATAAAGAGTAAAGACAAGGTGCTTTTAACAAATCCTGAAATAATACTCCTGTTTTTTCATTAAAATTTAGAATACATAATGGATGCATGAAAACATGAGAACATAAACAATGACAAGTAGAAAGTGCTTCACTTCAATGGCTCATCACATGAATCCTGAAATATGATGCTAGATGATTTGATCTAGATTGCTACTCGAAATTTGCAACAAAAAGCTTCCAAGTCCAACAAAAATGACTATAGAAATATTCAACAATTTATTCCACAATAATACTTCAAAGAGTGAAGTATTTATACAAAATGTTTAAAAAATATCCTAGAATGCTTCTAGGAATTATCTAAGGAAAAATAAAATATCTTTACAACAAAATAGTGACAGTTGCTTAACAAATCAGCAAGTTGTCATATTTATCCAAATAAAATAGAAAATTGTTTGTGGATTAGGTGCAGCTGGCTGCCTTGATGTTCATTTTGTTGGCAAAGATATTTCCAATACGTTTTGAAATATTATCTCTTTATCTTATACTCTTTCACTCTGATACTCTTTAACCTGTGTAAAAACTGCTTTACTGCTGTAATAAATTCTGTTTTGACTGTGAAAAATTCAGCCAACTTTTTTAGCCTTTTTTTTGCACTTTGACTTTTACAGTAAGTTAGTGAGTGATTTCCAAGCTTCATCATTAGGAATTTGTATCTTTTTCAACCTCCTGAAGTTTTTATCTGCCTTAATATATCTAGAAAATGTTGGTTTTATGACAAATAAGTGTTTTATCTCATGTTGCAGATAAAAAAAGTCTTCAAAACTTTTGGGTAAGACCTTCCTCGTAGGAATACCTTGTCTATCTATCTTGTCCACCTGCTCTTTTGCATATTCTCTGATTTTCTTATTGTAGTCCTCTTGTGGAATGACTTTATCATTAATGACCAAAATGTTATGCAAACTTCTCTGTCTCAAATTTTCAAATTTAACCATAAACTTGGTTATGGCTATGTTCTTGTTTTCACATTTCTCTTCAAGTTGTTTCAACATATTCTTCTTTGAAATGACTTTCTTTATTTCAAGGATTGTTTCTGTCCTATCAGTGATTTCTATTTCTTCCAACTCCTACTTATTTTTACTGTTGAGAAACCTTATCAATTCTATGGCTTGCTCAGGTTTTTCACCTAGCTCATCTTTTGTTTCTAAATCTCTTCTTGTGCTACCTTCAATAAATCCATCTGCTCATATATTACCTGAATTGATGGCCAAACATCATTGATGGCTTCAATGATTTTACTCCATAAGTGATTCTTTACATAAGAAATTGGCTCTTTCAAGGTCAAATATTTTTGTAAATTCTTCAACTCAGTATTTAACCTGTTAGCCTTTTGTTCATGAGTTTTATCATTGATATGAGCTAGATTTTTGGTGTCTTCAAGATTGTCAATCACTTTTTTCAATCTCTTAATCTCATTTGTTTGAAGTGAAATTTCTTCCCTGGATTTTACTAGTTTACTAGCCTCATTTTTTGGTTGGACTGTTGATGTAGAAGACTCTATGGTTGAAGTTGTGAATGATGTCACTAGCACTGCAGTAGCCAGCGATGATTTTGGTGCCAAATCTTCTTCTAGAGTTGAAGGCACAACAGTAGTAACCATGGGAATTACTGTAGGAGTTTCCTGTGCTTTTGTAGTTTTTTCTTTCATGGACAAGCTTGTCCATTTGGATCTCCATCTCTTTTATCTGTCCTGTTAATTGAAAAATTAAATTCATCACGTCATCCTTCTGACTTTGCTCTTGTACTATTTATTTGGTTCGTGGATGTTCAATTGGTGGGAGCTTAAGTTGTTTCCTCAATGTTTCAATGTCCTCATTCTTTTTCTTCACTAATTGTTATGCTGCTTTGACATTGGTAGGATCATATCCTATTTGGATAACTAACTCTTCTAAAGACTTAATCCTAAGATCTCTAGCATATGACGAGGCCTTGTCAACCTTTATTTTATATCTCATGTTTATGATTGTATTTTGAAGCTTGTTAATACTCATAGCCTTAGTAGTTATGGTAGAATATTACATCTCTGAACTTTTCCTATGAAGCTCAATCTAATCTAGTGCATGAATGCTTTCTATTGGCACTTCAAGATCAATTTTCTTGTAGTTTGAAATTGTCTTAGGAGTCTTGACTGTTGGTTGTAGCACTGACATAATCAACCTTTTTTTTGAGTAATCAAAAGTTGATAAAAGTCTGTTTTGAATTCCTGGTGTTTGCTTCAAATATTGAGAATAGCTGTCATTTTTTTTTTTCATTCTTTGTCTTAATCTGTTTATATTTTTCCTTTATATCAAGATCTTTTTCTTCTGCTGTCTGTGAGGAAGATGCCTCCAATTTTTTTGTTTCTCTATGACCTGAGTGTTTGAATTATTAGTATTTCCTTCATTTAAAATATCTGTTGCTGGCTCATTTGTGTTGACTGTAGCAACATCTTTATTTGTCATTGGAACATCTGTGTCTTCTACTTCTATGGTCACTTTTCCTTTATCAACTAAATTTAATTTAAGATTTTTATTGTATCTAATTTTAAACCTTGTCTTAGTTGTTGTCTCAGCAGTATATGTACCTTCTTCTCTAACTCTCTTAGTAGTTTTTTCTCCTTGATTTGCAGTTTTCCCGCTGTGACTAGTATCACCTTTTTTAACTGCATCTACCAAAGTGTTTTATAGCCACTCAATTTGATTGACATATTGTTCAATCTTTGGTTTTTTTATCATGAATATAAGGTGTTAGTTTGCACTTAATCCTTATTTTTCTCAATATTCCTTGTGTATCATAGTTCCATGAGAAGCTTTCTTCAAATATGTACTCAAGTAATTGTTTTTTTTCTTTTTGTTATGCATCTCTCTGATAACAAATAAATGGTCCCACATGATTCTTCAACTTAAATTGGGTCTTATTTTTGGCTGCTAGGAAGTTGATAGAATCAGAATTTAAAGTTTTCCTGATATACTCCAAGGAAAAGACTCTCATTGGTACAAATTTAGGTAGTTTGTAGGGTAACATATTAGACCCAAAAACTCTAATTTCCGTATGTTTCTCATATAAGTACCAATCACCAGTTCTAGTGTGCTCTGATAGTTGTAGAATTTTCTTCATTTCATCACTGATTCTTGGTTGTTCTGTATTTGTCAACATATTTGTCAATGGATGGACAAAATTATTTATAAACTCTGCATAAGTGAATTCTGAGGACTCTTTTATGATCAAAGAAGTCCAAAAGATGACTGAAAGTGGATTTTCTTCTATATCAAGCTCTTAGAGGGTCATTGGAAACTTGTCTGCTTGAAAATACAAGAACATATGGAAGAGAAAGGATGTATATCTAAATACTCCTTCAGTTGGAAATTTGACTAGCTAATCATGGATATTGTCAGATATATACTCAAAATAATTGAAAATGACAGAAGGAGGTTGTCTTGGGGTAAAAGTAGATAGAAACCCTAGGATGGACTCATCAGTATGCTCATATGTAAAGTATCCTAGGATAAATGACAACATAGAAATGACATGCCTAGACCCTTATGGAAATTTTGAAGTAGAACACGGAGGGTTGACTTGTGGAATTTCAACATATAAAGGCATGAATACTTGAAAAAACTGAAACATTTTGGGAAAATCAAGACCAATATACATCTTTGTAAGTGCTTCTATTGACAAAGGAACTGCTTTGGGATCATATTTGAGTTGTAACATCTGGTTTATGCACTCAACAGTAATTGTAAACAATACTTCTTGTTTGCATTCATCATTGCTCTATGTTCAGGTGAATAATAACTTTGACACAACCTAATAACCTCTAGGCATTGATGAGTGACTGGAAAAACATATTTGGGTAGGTTTGATTCCCAAATTTGGACTTCTTCAACATGATCTAAGGACTTTTCATAACTCCAGCAATGGAGGTCTAACAGATTAAATTCAACAACTGGATTTGTTATTTTATAGTCCACATCTACTAAAGGTGTGTGTTCAATTTCTATAACAGGAGGTTGTAGAGGAATTACAATGATTGCAGTCTTGGAGGACATAGCTGGATTGGATTTTGACATCTTTTAGGATTTTTTGGATATTTTTAACTCTATTTTTAGGCTTTCCGGATTCTTTTGTAAGATTAAATGGTTTACAGAAGTGTTTCTTGACTTTTATAGAGGTTAATTAGATAAAATAAGCACAACTTGGTTCCTTCCTTGGATTTCAATCTTAAATTTTGGTTTTCAACTGGATTTCAGACTCTCACAGGTTTATGAAACAAGAAACAAGGCTTTCTTATACTTCTTTAAATGAATTTTGGGCTAAAATTGATTGAAATTAGGCGCAGAGGGTTGGGGTTACCTGCAGATTATTTTTGGGAAATATTGGAGTCTTTTAAAGTCTGCAAAGGCTAAAATAAACTTGATTTTTTCTTTAAAACTAAATGCAGTATTTAAAACAAGGTTTGTATCAAATTTTGACAGGGTTTTAACTCTTTTTGGGAAAGTAGAAACTTTCTTTGGGTAAATACACTTTTACTGGGCTCAATTCTTTTTAGACAATTCTTTTCAAATGATAGAAGGCTTGTTTGTATCGGAAAATACCTGTTTGTGCAGGTATTGGTCTTTAAAACTGGTTCTTGGGCTTTTGGACAGGTCCTAATTTCTTATGAAGGTTTCTGGAAGCTTTTTGAAGTCTTTTAACAGCAACTACGTGCTTTTTCTACTTTTCTGGGGAGAGAACAGTGTACAGGGTTCTTTCTTCTCAGTAGGGTGGATGAATACCGGTAAATAAGGTAGTAAAAGGGTTAAATGACACAATTTAGAGGTTTATTGAACGTTTGAGGTCTAAATTAGCCTGCATTAAATGGCGATCACATCGGATAGAGGGCGGTTTTGGCCTTCAAAGATGAAAACCATCAGCGGTTTATCGTGTTGGATTTGGGCGGTATGGGTACTTCATGAGTGGCTACCCAATCAGCGTTGAAATTTTGTTCTCGGGTAGGGAGTAAATAGTAAACTACTGCATCTTGCCCCTTCAAGTTAGCAACTTTCCTCCCCGAGTGATCACGAATGACCCAAATCCTAGAGTCGAACTTCTGTAGGATCCATTCAATAACCTCTGCACATGGAAATATGGGTGGATGGGCGCCTGCATAGTGGAGTTTGGACCTCTTTACCTGAATGTACACTTGCTCATCTAAGAGATCTTCTGGGAACTCAGGCTTTGGGAACTCCTGATATACCTGGTACCAATTCATCTTGTCCCCCTTCCTGAACACACATGCGGTGTCTCCATATATAGGGGATGGGGAAGGGGGCGTGCCTTCTTCTGATATTTTTACCTCTCGACTCTTGTTTCTCTTTCGAACTACTGGAGGCCCCATATCGCTTTAGGCTGAAGAGATGGAGACACAATCGAGCTTGGCTTCAATGTTCCCTAGCATATTCATAAAAAAATCCCACGATAAGATGGACAGCATAATTACAAATATGTTAAGATCGATGAAACTTCCAAATGACTGCTTAGGCTAGGTCGTTGTGACTCCATCCAACTATTATTTTAAGAAATGGAGAGACTTGTGACTTAGCAACCTTGCGACTAGGTCACAAGGTCGCAACATCGCATCGACATGAACTCTCAGGGAACGATGACTCTATGACTTGGTGACATGCGACTAGGTCGCAAGGTCGCTAGGTCATGCTGGAGTAAATTTTCAGGGAACTACGACTTTGTGACTTGGCATGTTAGGTCCCTATATTACTAGTATAGTCCCTTATTGTTGTTAGTGTAACCCCATTATTATTATTATTGTACCCGTGTAACCCCCATTTTGTTATTATTGTGCCCTTAAATGATTATTGTTAGGTCGGCTAAGATTACATTGTGGCCCACTAGGATTACATAATAGCCCCATGGACTCCTATATATAGAAAGGAGGTTTTGTAAATTGTATCATCCAAGAATTGTTCATTTATGTAATGTATTGGAGGTTTCCCCCTCAAAGTGGCTTATTTCCAAGGCGTTTATATATCTTTTCTTCTATTTTTGGAGTTGGTTACACAACATTTGGTTTTAGAGCTTTGGATTCTAGGGTTTCTCTTCTCTAAACAGGTCATTGTGGAAGTTTCGCTATAATTTTTTTTCTACTAAGGTTCAGAATCTGAAATTTTTAGGGTGCGAAGCTAAAATCCTAAGGAAATGTGTCAAAACATTTCAGATCTTGGTTCACAATATTTTTGGAGATATGATCTGTGGAAGGTAGTGCTTTTTCAGGCTCCTGAATTTCATCTCAAATAGGTGATCGTGGGAAAAGTTCAATAACTCTCTCTCTGGGCAATGGATTTGAGTTCTGTAAAAATTGGTCACAAGTAAACATACTGTAGTTTCTTGGCTATCAATTTCAAAGACAAGGGATGAAACAGTGACACGGGGCAAGTCCTACAAGTTTGCTCTACTGAACCAGTCCAGAATTAGGTCATTATGGGAGATTGGACACAACTTTGTCTTGGAGAATCCAAATCAGGTCAGACCTGTGGCATTTGAAATATAATTCAGAGGGCTACGTTTATAATGAAATTAAAATATTGAAGTTCTGAAATCATAGAGATAATTTAATTTCAATATCTAGCTCCTCAAAAGAAAGAGAAAGGTGTGTATCTGGTTTTTAAAATTGCATAACGTTTGTTTGAAAAAGCAATCGAAGTGATTCCAAGTGCATATTTTAGAATTTTTATCATTATTGGGTTCTATAATTCCTCCAAAAAATAATTCCACACCCATTAAGCCTTTAGAAGGCTCTACGATGATTCATGAAGATGAAGAATTGCAACATTATCTATCAAAATTACAAGAGAAAGTGCACGAAATTTCGCTCTTGCAAAGAGAAAAAAAAATGAAATGGAAGTTTTGAAGAGAGGCGTGGAAGCGAAGATGGATGGTTTGAAGAAAGGCGTGGAAGCTAAGATGGATGGAATGGAAGCTGGCATGGAAGCTAAGATGGATGACATGAAATACAACATGGAAAACATGAAGAATGATCTAAAAGCAGACATGGAAGGTTTGACAAAGTTGATACAAGAAATGATTCCTAATGGTGAAAATATAGGAGAAGAACCTCCTGATGAGAACAAAATAAATGTTAATCATGATTTTATAAACTCGAATGTTGGCGGGAAGAACCACCATATTCCAAAAATGGATATGAGGAAGTTTGATGGAAAGGATCCTGTAACATGGATACTACAGATGGAGCAATATTTTGATCTCCATAACGTGCAAAACACACAAAGGGTACGCATTGCAACTTTAAATTTATAAGAAAATACATGTGTATGGTATCTATGGCTTTTCTCCTGTAAAACAATTGTCACTTGGTCAATTTTTATGGAGGAAATGATAGCACATTATGAGGATACAAAGAGTAACACCTTCTTTAGCCAATTGATAAATCTCAAACAAAAGGGTTAGTGGGGCAGCACATTGAGGACTTCCAAAAATTGAATATAAGGGTAACTGATATTCCAGAGGAACACAAGATTGATCTCTTCATAGGCACTTTAAAGGATAACATCCAACATGAAGTTCTTGTTTTAGAACCTGATTCATTGGAGAAGGCATTTAGGTTGGCAAGAAAAGTTGATTGTAAAATTATGGTGACAAGGAAGCCTACCACTCAATTCTATAAAGAAGGAAGTGTTGCTACGCCTAGATTTCCACAACCTACTAGGTTGACACCACAAAAATTGGAAGAAAAAAGAGCAAAAGGGCTTTGCTACAGTTGTGATAGAAAATACACTAAAGGTCATAAGTGTGCTGAGAAGAAATTATTTTACATAGATTGAGAAGAGGAAGAAGAAAATGAACAAGAAGAGGATATACACCAGGAACCAGCCCTAGAAGAGGAAGAAATGAGTCCGACCATATCGTGTAATGCATTGGCAGGAATTACCACTCCTCAAACTCTCAAGATAGAAGGACATATCAAGAAGAAAAAGGTAATAGTGTTGATTGATTCAGTAGCACCCATAATTTTATTCATTGTAAGGTAGCCAAGGAATTAAATTGTTTCCTATACCCAGCACCAGAATGTCAAGTGATGGTTGCAAATGGAGGAACTATAAATTGCTCCAGGAAATGCCATAATATCAAGCTAACCATGGGGGAATATGTATTGACTAGTCTAATGCTTTCCATTCCTATGGGAGGTGTTGATGTTGTACTAGGAGTACAATGGTTACAATCTTTGGGGACGGTAGCTTTTAATTTTCAAGAACTTTTCTTGAAATTTTTAGTCGAATTACGGGGTATTGCAAGGAATCCAAGAAATATAATAAGCTCTAATGTCATGACAAAGCTTCTAAAGAAATAATAACGAGGCATAATTTCACAATTATGCTCACTAGAAGTTCCAACATCAAAATCATCTATTTCTGCAGATCTCCAACAAGTCTTGGACAATCATTCCAAGGTGTTTGAAACTCCCAAAGTACTCCCACCTATTCGTGATCATGATCATGCTATTCATTTGATTCCAGGAAGTGTTCCTCCAAACATCAGGCCTTATAGATATCATTACGTCCAAAAGAGTGAAATTGAACGTATGATTGCAGAAATGTTAGAGGCGGGTATAATTCAACCTAGTCAAAGTTCTTTCTCTGCTCCCGTAGTATTGGTACACAAGAAGGATGGATCATGGCGAATGTGTCCGGATTATAGGGAGCTCAATAAGCTCACCATTGAAGATAAATTTCCCATTCCTGTGATTGATGAATTATTGGATGAATTACATGGAGCAATTTATTTTACCAAGTTGGATCTTCGTTCAGGATATCATCAAATTAGAATGAAGATCGAAGATATTCCAAAAAAAACATTTCGAACTCATGAGGGTCATTATGAATTTTTGGTCATGCCTTTTGGCCTTACCAATGCACCTTCTACATTTCAAGGGTTGATGAATTCCATTTTCAAACCCTTCCTTAGAAAATTTGTGCTAGTATTTTGTGATGATATACTAATCTACAGCAGGTCTTGGAAGGATCATGTTGAACATGTTGACAGGGTGCTCAAACTATTGCAGGAGAAACAATTATATGCAAAAACATTCAAATGTTTCTTTGGAGTACAAGAGGTGGAATATCTGGGTCATATTATATCTCACGAGGGTGTTAAAGTAGACCCTAACAAAATTAAAGCAATTAAGGAATGGAAAGTCCCCACGACCATAAAGCAGTTGCGAGGATTTCTCGGGTTAACAGGGTATTATCGCAAGTTTGTTAAGAATTATGGGAGAATAGCAGCACCTCTAACAACATTATTGAAGAAAGATGCATTTTCATGGACTCCTAAAGCAACTAAGGCCTTTGAACATCTTAAAGAGGAAATGTGCCTAGTACCGGTCTTAGCTATGCCAGACTTCACAAAAACCTTTATTGTGGAATGTGATGCCTCAGGAAATGGAATTGGTGTTGTTTTAATGCAGGAAGGAAGACCCATTTCTTTTGAAAGTCGTCCAATCAAAGGAAAGTATTTACAGAAACCTATTTATGAGAAGGAAATGTTAGCAATAATGCATGCACTAAAGAAATGGCGAACTTACCTAATGGGAAGACACTTCAAGGTAAAAACTGATCATGATAGTCTTAAACACTTTTGGAACAAAGACTATCTTCAGAAGAGTAGCAAAAATGGGTCACAAAGATGTTGGGTTATGACTTTGAAATAATCTACAAAAAAGGAAAGCTTAATGTTGTTGCAGATGCACTCTCAAGAAAGAATGAAGAGGTGGAATCATTGCTTTTTTCCATTTCTATTATCCAACCATATTGGATAACCGAAGCAAGAGATGAATGGAACAAGGAAAAAGATGTATGGACACTCATTCAAAAGTTGCAGCAAGATCCTAGTACATCTGATACAATTAGTTGGAAAAATGATTCATTATGGTACAAAGATCGCTTATATCTTTGTAAGAATTCCCAAATCAAACAAAATATTCTCCTGTAATTGCACAATTCTCCTTTAGGAGGACACTCAGGATTTTTAAAAACTTACCACAAGGTGAAGAAAGAATTTTTTTGGGAGGGCCTTAAATTTGATATTCAAAATTTTGTGGCAGAATGTTTGGTTTGCCAGCAGAATAAAGTTGAGACAATTAAGTCCCCGAGACTTCTACAACTTTTATCCATTCCAAGTCAACGTTGGGAGGATATTTCAATGGATTTTATCACAGGTTTACCTAAGTCCGAAGGAAAGAGTGTCATCATGGTGGTAGTTGATAGAATTACCAGGTATGCACACTTGTGCATTATCTCATCCATTTAAAGCAAGTACAGTTGCTACTACATTCATGGACATAATTCAAAAGCTACATGGAATCCCAAGGGTTATTTTGAGCGACAGAGATCCCATTTTTACTAGAAATTTTTGGACGGAGTTATTTTCTTGTTTTGGTACTCAATTAGCTCATAGCTCATATTATCATCCTCATTCTGGTGGTCAAACTGAGATAGTAAATAAATGTTTGGAAGGATATCTTCGTTGTTTTGTATCTAATAAACAAAAACAATGGTTCAAGTGGTTACCTCTCGCTGAATGGTGGTATAACACTTCCTTCCATACTACAGCAAAAATAACCCCATTTATGGCACTTTATGGATATCATCCACCATCCATCACATCATCTTTAAGGGAAAATTTGAAGGTTCAAGCAATGGAAGATCACATCGAGCATCAGTAAGAAGTTCTCCAACTCTTAAACGATAACATGAATTTGGCACAAAATCGAATGAAACAACAGGAAGATCATCATCGAAGCGAGAGAATTTTTGATGTAGGAGATTGGGTATTTTTATGGCTACAACCATACAAACAAATTTCCCTCAAGCAAGCTAAGAAGGATAATAAATTATCGCCAAAGTACTATGGTCCTTACAAGGTGTTGCAAAAGATTGGTACTATGGCATACAAATTGGAGCTTTCTGCTTCTTCATGAGTGCATCCAATTTTCCATGTTTCATGCTTAAAGAAGGTTATAGGTGAAAATCTTCCAGTTCAAACAATATTGCCAGAACTTGATGAGGAAGGAAAATCATATTGGAACCTGAAGCGGTCATGGAAACAAGAACTCGACAGCTACGGAATCGATCAATTTCAGAGTATCTCATCAAGTGGAAGAACTTACCCACTGAAGATTCTACATGGGAGGATGAGAATTTTATACAGAAGCACCCAGAGCTACTCAAGCGTTGAGGACAACACTTTTTTGAGGGAGAGGGGCATGTTAGGTCCCTATATTACTAGTATAGTCCCTTATTGTTGTTAGTGTAACCCCCTTATTGTTATTATTGTACCCATGTAACCCCCATTTTGTTATTATTATGCCCTTAAATTATTATTGTTAGGTCAGCTAGGATTACATTGTGGCCCACTAGGATTATATTATGGCCCCATGGACTCCTATATATAGAAAGGAGGTTTTTTAAATTGTATCATCCAAGAATTTTTCATTTATGTAATGTATTGGAGGTTTCCCCCTCGAAGTGGCTTATTTCTAAGGCGTTGATATCTCTTTTATTCTATTTTTGGAGCTAGTTACACAACATGGCAACTTGTGACTAGGTCGCTTGGTCGCTAGGTCACAAGGTCAGCAGATAATTGATGATTAGCGACTTCATGACTTCACAACTCAGTGACCAAGTCATGGTGTCACAAGGTCGCTTAGTTGTGGAGTTGCGCTAGGGATTTTTCGAGAGGTTTTTCGGCGATTGTGACTTGCGGGGAATGAATGGTGAAGAGAAAAACAACTTCAAGTGGTATGGAAAAATCTAGGTTTTAAGGCCTCCCCAGGTAGCTAAGAAGGGTGCTTGAGGCAGAATGGGGCAGGGTGAGGTTCAGAGAGGGAGGCAGAGAGATATAAGCCATGAGGGAAGGTGTAAAATTTAACTAGAGCGTTGTTGATGAGCTTAAATGAAACCAAAACTGGGATTAATAGGAAAGGGGTAGGGGTACGTGAGGAAATAATTAATCAAAAAGGAAATAGCAATAGGATTAGGCAACTTACCCAAGAAAAATGCGCTCTATCTGGCTTGTTAGAGGCATTACTTTCTTAGTCGCGTAGGTCGAATGCGACCCATGCGAGCCTTTTATTTATAAAGGGGTCACACATGCGATCATTTAATGCAAGTCGCTAAGTCACAAATCAGGGCTGGTTGAGTGGAGATGCGACCTTGTGACCTTGCGACTTTGCGACCTGGAGGTCGCTAGGTCACTAGGTTGCAAAGTCGCAAATGTGAAGTTTTAGACCAAAATGAAACCTTGCGACCTAGGTGTTGCAAGGTCACTAGGTCGTATGGTTGCAAAGTGTTTGATTTTATGAGTTTTGAAACTTCACAACTATGCGACTAGCTTTTTAGAGACCAAGTCCTGGACCAAAATTTGAAGGGATAATGCATGGAAAAAGAACTTTCTCAAGGCTTAGGGCTGAGGGAACATCAAACTTATCTTTACCAAGAGATAAGGGGCTCTGAAATTTTAAGATGGGACTAAATTTTAGAGGGTGTTGTAGCGGCTACAACAAATGGCGATTCATGGGTAGGACATAGGATCTCTGTCGGTGCTTCATCTTGAGGGGGGCAGGGGGGAGGCTTAATAGGCTATTCCATTCACCCCCGTGGGCCGCACTACTTTAATATTTGGCCCTTGCACATTTTCTCCACCTGTTTTCATGGCTCAGGGTGCTATTTCACCGTGTTTTCATTTCCGAAGACTGGATAGAAAGGGTCGGAGTAACATCAAGGGTTTCAAGGATTCGATATAGTTATTTGGTACCCTTGTGTTGCTCCGTTACCAGCGAATTTGATGGTCTCGATGGAGTCACTAGCTAGGAGTCACAGATGTTGCTCCACTGCTAGCGAGCCTGGTCAGTACCCCGTCGGAGTCGTTGTATTGCCTCTCTGTACATGAAGCCAGGGCTGTTAGGTGAAATAGTGTATGAGGTCGTGCCCATTTACTGGGACGACCTCGACTCTTCCTTCTAAGGTATGGAGTCTATATGTGTGGGAACCAACCTTTTCTTTGATCTGGAAGGGGCCTATCCATAGGGCTTGGAATTTGGTGTGTTTCCGCTTCTCTTCGTGAGCTTTTTCCCATTTGAAGACGAGGTCGCCCACTTCGAAAACCTTGTTTCTGGAGGACTTCTTGTCGAACCATCGTTTTATTCATCTATGATGGACAGTGAATTTTTCCTAGGCTATTAGCCTTTCCTCATCTAGCTTCAACAACATATATATATGAGCTTGTAAGGAAGGGCATGGTGTACCATGCGTTTGTTGTGATAACTGAAGGGCCAAGAGAGATAGGTTGGGAGGAAGGATTGATTCTTTGCCAAAAAATAGAAAAAATGGGGAGGTGCCCAAGGATGGTTTTGGGTATGACCCGATCAGCCCATAGGGCATTGTGGAGGGCATTGTGTTAGTTTCATTGTTGGGACAACAGAGTCCTTTTAATGATGCGGATGAGGTTTTTATTGGTTGACTCAGCTAACCCATTTCCTTGAGGATAATATTTTGTAGAGTGTTTGAGCACTATACCGTTTTCTAGAGCAAATTCATATAATTTGGATGATGAAAATAAGTTGTGTTATAAAAAACAAGGGAGGTTGGAATGAAAAACCTAGTCATGATGTGCAGGCTTGAATTCCAGGTCATACTCTTGAAGGCATGTCATCCAGTTTCCTCGTCTCTCGCCCAACTCTTGCTGCACGAACAATGAGAGAACTGTTGGGTGAGGTACAAACACTGTGATGTGATTCTTAAAAATATATGGCTTGAAATGTTTGACTGCCTTATATACCACGTAAGCTTGCTTGTTAATATCTGGATAATTCAGCTCAGCACCTTACAAGCTTGCACTCATGAATGATATGGGCCGCTCGTCACTGCTGCCGTATTTCTGAGTGAGGACGGTCGCAAGAGATGAGTCTAAGGAAAAGGTATACAAAATAAAACCTTTGCTGAAATTTGGGCTATGAAGGGTTCGTGCTTCTGCAATGGCCTATTTGATATTATCAAATGCTTCTTTCTTGGGGGAATTCCATTTAAAATTTGTGTTCTTCTTGATCATACCTTGCAGAGGTTTAACAATTTGGGCGAAGTATGATATGTATTTTCGTAGGAAGTGGATTTTTCCGAGGAATGACTATATGGCCCTTTTGCTACTCAGGGGAGGAATCTGGGCGATGGATTTTGTGCGTTCCAGGTCCACCACTATGTCGTCTTGGGTTATGATGTGCCCCAATAGATTTCCTTCGGAGAATGCGAAGATTCTCTTTTTGGGGTTACGTGAGATCCCGTATTTTTAGCACCTTTCAAAAATATATTTGAGGTGGTGGAAATGGTTGCACCTACGTTTGGAAATACAGTGACGTCGTCAAGGTATACCACCAAGCTTTGCCCCATTAGACCCCGAAAGTTAATGTCCATGGTTCTCTGGAAGGTTTCCCCAGCATTGATCAGGCCAAAGGGCATGCATCTGAATGCGAACGTTCCCCATTTAGTTTTGAATGTTATTTTCAGATAATCGGGTTCAACAACTGGTACTTGGTTGTAACCTGAAAAACCATCCAGCAATGAGAACATTTCTGACCCAGATATAGCTTGAAGGATCTGCTCCATGGGGGGCACCAGGTAGTTGTCTTTGTCTGATGAACGGTTCAAATTTTGGAAATCCACACATGAACGGATTTCGCCATACTTTTTATGAACTAAGACCAAGTTTGACACCCAGGTTGAATGTCGGACCTTGAAGATGGTATGTGCATTCAGGAGTTTCTTCAGTTCCTTTTGGATCATCAGCTCCAAAGTGGGGTGTACTTTCCTCAACTTCTGTTGGAATGGTTTAACTCCCTTCATGGGTATTACATGCTAGATGATTCGCGTGTCATAAGTTCACAACTCATCATATGTCCAGGAGAAAATATCTCAGTACTTCTTGAATAATTCAGTGAAGGATTGCCTCTCCTATAGGGTGCATTCTGTACTGAGGTTGAAAAACTTGGGCTCCTTTTCTGTCTCGAGATTTATTTGCTAGTGCAGTAAGGTGGAACTCTACACCTTTGTATTAGGGGGTCCTTGAAAACGGCTCTGTAAGTCAAATATTTTTTCAAGCGACACGACCCCTTTGGGTATGGGATTCCCATTATGCTCCTCTCATTCCTTTTGCAAGGCTAGATCATGATCCTCTTCGTCGATAACGGAGTCCTTGAACACATCCTCATTAAGCATGAAATCCAGTACCTGTTGATCATCATTAAAAATGCACAGATTAGTTACATTTTCCGACATGGCGGGCTTGTAAACAATTTCAATAGAGAACCCAAATCTTAGTGGGGTAAATCTAGTGGCAGCATTAATGAGTGTATCGGCCACTGCATTGTGCATTCTAAGTACATATTTAATACCAAAAGCATCAAAATTATAAATCAAACGTCATAAATCTTGCTGGTAACCTTTCAAATTCGGAGATAGGTAGTGAATGGTATTACGTACCTGCCGAGTGATAATATAGGTGTTACACCATTTTTTGGTCATCTAACCTATTATCATTAGATGGACCCAAGTACACCATGTAAGACCAATTTTACCCTAAGTAAAATTGCTTTCACTATGTAAAATAACTTAATAAACCACATTTATTAGGTTGTTTATGGTCTAAACAGGAAACCCTAAAAGGAAATATTAAACAAACCTATTTTGTTTAATTTTCCTCATGGAATAATTAATTAAACCATAATTTAATTATTATTCTCAGTCATGTTTAACCCAAAAACAAAGAAATTAATTAGATAAACCTTTATTTATCTTATTATTTTCTAGGAATAATTATTTAAATCTTATTTAGATAATATTCCTTGTTAAATATGACCAAATCACCCACAAATAATTAAATATATCATTATTTATTTAATTATCCTTCAACCACTTCCTTAAAAAGATAAACAAATCATTTATTTATTTATTATTAACAAATAAAGGGATTTGACCCAAGTCAAATACTTTTTCCCTCCAACAAATATAATAAAATATCCCATAAAACGTGGATCTAGATTTGGTTAACATTATTTTAATCAAGATCTAGAATGACCCAATATTTTGTTATAAATAGGAGGGTTTTTCCTACCATTCTTCACCTTTTGTTGCCTATTAGATTACTCTAGATCTATACACTTGGTCACATTTTTCTACATTATTTGCTGTGTGAGCTCCCTTTGAGTTCTATCTTTGTCTGGGTTTTCTACGCCAACAAGAGAGAGAGATTCTAGATCTGAAGTGCTGAGGACTTCCAAGAACCCATCCCATTGAGGAGAATTGGATACACCTTCTTGTTTTCCTCCCAGGTGCCCTTAATACAAAAATTCTTTCAAAAAATTGTTCTTGTCTTGTCTATTGGATATATGGAGCAAACCCTTCTTTTTACTGCTTAATGTCTTTCTATGCATAGATCTGGTTTTTTGCAGCTCTTTTCTTGATCAACTAACTGTAGATCTGAAAATATTGGCAGCCAATTTTGATGTTAGGGCTATTAGTTATGCGTAGCTAAAGTGGTCCTTTTTCGTACACTTCGACAAAGGATTCATACTAACAAATGGCAACTCCACATGGGTTTTAAATTACGACCGCTGTCATTTTTCATATTCCTGCATATCCAGCTACTTCAGACCCTAGGGTTTCTTTTTAGCTTTTTATTTTTCCTATTTTTATGTTGTTTTTCTCACATAAAACCCTAAAACATTAAAATTTCTAACTTCCATGTGTTTCTGGCCCTATTGCGCAGGTGACAGACATCAGCCGCAACTGAGACAACAACTTTTCCGCAAATCTACCGTCGAGACAACCGGAACTGGAGGTCGCACTTTTCAGCCTCTTTTCTGTGACCTGCCAATTTTTCAGCTGTTTTTCTGCAATTTTTCTGGGTTTTGCTGAAGCTTCTGTCAGGGTCTTCCAGCCCCTGTCTCAGCCCGTTTTGACCTGGTTCCGATCTGTTTTTTCTCATCTAAGTGGGAACATAGCCCCCTAGGGCTTTAGTACCCTCCACTTTTTGTGGAAGAGTTTTTATCTGTTTTAGGTCTGTCCTTTTAGAGTTTCAGCCCCCCTCTTTCCAGATCCGATACCTCCTTTTCAGACCTCTTTTAATCAGGCCTTCTCCCTTTCAAATCACCTCCTGAAGATTTGTTTGGATATACTTTTAGGGCCTGCTCCTTGCCCCTTCCTCTTTTTGCTGATTTCCTCCTTTTTTCCAGCCACCTTGCCTCTGCCTCTTGGCTGTGATATGCACCTCTTTTCAATAGCTTTCTCCTTTAGATCCCTGTCCATTTCGACCCTCGATCTATTGGCCTCTTTGTAGTGCGTTTTGACTAGATTGTTTCCTTCTTCTAGATTAGTTTTGAGAGACCCGCCTTTTTGGGTTGAATCGATGCAATAGTAGCTGTTAATTTTCTGTTATTTCAACATTATATAATGTTCTCTGCAGATTTATTTTCAGTTACGCAACACACTTTTTCTCTTGCTCTCAAAACGAAAAGGGTTTAAAAATTAAAATTAACGCATGCCACACACTCACCCTAAGCGAAGAAGAACCTGGTTTACACTACCAGGCAAAGACTTTAATATCAATTGACACTTCACCTTTCTGCCCTTGTTTCGACATTATACTCACTTGATTTTGCACCTCCTTTCCCTTATGGCCGTTCTTCTTCCCCTTGTGCCGTGTTTGTGTTGTCATCATTGTGCCCCCAAGGCGCACTTCCCGGAGACTTCTTGGCCTTCATCCTCAGTTTCCGGTCGATCGACCTGTTCCGTCCCACCGTCGTAGAGCCAGTCCTCCTCCAAGTCTGCACTCCGACTCCTCTTCTGATTCTTTGGGTTCTCCTTTTCCTTCTGGTTCTCCCCCTGTCACCTTCACTATGTCTGGTCTAGGGCCTAACGCTAGCGGTGCTCCCGACCCTAATGCCGGAACCACTACTAGTGGAACCGCCACAGGAACTACCTCGGTCACACCCTTGTTGTCGTACATCATAGGCCTCAGCCTCCCCGACTTCAATCAGTTGATCAATGACCCTATCCGCCATGATGTTGGTTGGCCTGCTATGCCAACCAAGCTCCCCTCCGACATCCCTAAGTTTGAAGGCCTTGCTGGAGAAAATCCAACCAACCATGTTCGATCTTTCCACATGTGGTGTTCCTCCAAATCCATTACCGATGATTCCATCCGTCTTCGGTTGTTCCAACGCACGCTTACCAGCGAAGCTTCCAAATGGTATGTTGACCAAGCCCCCTCTTCCCATACCACCTTTGCGACCATTGCCCAAGCCTTTTTATCTTACTTCCAGCTCCCTCTCTGATACGATACTGGTACGGAGCTTTTGACCTCTTTCAAGCAAACCTCTTCGACCCGCCTTTTCGCCCATGTCCAGGAATGGTGACGAAGACAAAGCTTATGTCGAGCTCCCCCCTTCGAAGATCAAATCTATATGGACTGGTTCCTTCGCTCTCTCTTAGCTCCCATTGGTAAAGATGTCGCCTCCCATTTCCCTCAAACCGAAGAAGCCGCCCTCCAAATAGCCTTGAAATATGACCTGATCTATGCTCAGTCTGGTTATGTTTATACTCTCCTCCTTGACCTCCCCAAGGTCGGTGGCGCTAACGCCCTGGGGGCATCTCATTCCGCCGAAGGTATCGTTGGATCCCTTTCTCATCTGTATGCTCAACCTCCTATGGGCTATGGTCTCCCTCAGGGAGGAGCCAGCACCTCTAGCACTCTTCCCCCTTCCGGTAGCATGTATCCAGGATACGGCATGCCTCCTCCTTTTTCCCAACCTCCTGCTTACCTCAATGTTACCCAACCTAACCATTACCTTTATCCATAGCCTGGTGCGCCAACTCCTCCAGCATATGCGCTTCCATCTCCCTTGCCTCCTCCAAACCCGCAACAGCACCTACAGCCCCCTCTAGGGCAAGTATTTGCACAGCAGGGCACGACTAATCCCCCTTCTTCTCAAAGAAGGCAGAGAGGCAATCCAAACCAATCTGCCCCTGGTACTCGTGGACCCAATCCTCAAGGTGTTGACCCTAACACTGCTAACCAGCAACAGGGCACTCAGCCCAAGCCGGACAGGCCGCTTCGCACAAATAAGCCTTGTCCATGTTGCGGTGTTTATGATCATTACACCCATGATTGTCCCCTCTTACCCCAGATGCGGTAGATGTGGGAGTCTCAGGCCACATTTCACGGACAACACGCCTCCCCTCATGCTCCTCCTAATGTGGCCACTACCCAACCAGCTGTTTTTACTGATCCTTTCCCTCAGCAAGGATTCATGGCTACCCAACCGCCTGACAGCCAGGTCGCCACTCCGCCTTCCCTTTCTGGTTCCTCCGATTACCAGATCCTTATGATGAACTCTGATCCTTCCCCAACCGTCGACCTTCACCTTCAAACTCGGTCTCACCAGTACCCCAATCCTCCCGCTCAGTCTGCCCCCGAGTCCCCTTCTTCCGGTTCTACAGAGCCTCTTTCGACAACCAATGGTCCCTTACATATCCCTCAACCCAAAGTTGAGGTCCATCCCAAGATTCCTAAAGGACTGTTACATTGAAATGCTGCTTCTAGTCGAGCTGCTCATTCGTATAGCATAGTAGATGATTTGGCGCAATCTCCTGTTGCCATTTCCACACTGGAACTCCTCCATTCGTGCCCTTCCCAAAAGAAGGCTCTACTATCTGCCGTGGGCACTGTAGATCCTGCTGATGACCAAATGATTGTGTCCGACGCCCATCAATCAGACCATCCTCCTCTTCCTGCTTCCGTCGCCTTCCAAATCCCAGTCAAAATCTGGAACGCCAACGTTTCTCGGTGTATAATTGATGAGGGGGCATCTACCTGTGTGATGTCCACTTCGGTTTGGAAACAACTCGGCTCTCCTAAGCTGGCCCCTTCCACGATCACCCTTCGAGCGTGGAACGACCATGCCTCCCAGCCCATTGGCCTTTTTCGTAATTGTCCTATCACCCTTGCCAGTAAGACCGTTTGTGTTGACGTCGAAGTCATTGACGCCCCTCTAGACTACAACATTCTATTGGGGCGAAGGTACACCTATGCCATGTCTGCTGTCCCATCCGTGGTTTTTCGCAAGATGTCTTTCCCTCACAATGGAAAGATAGTCACCATTGACCATATGTCTTACCATGAGCCACCGTCTGAGACCTCTCCAGAGGCGACCATCTCTTCTGTAGCCAATAAGCAAACCATCGATTCCTTGACCAGTGTCTCCCCCGGCGTCTACAAAGATTCCTCCCTGCTTGGAACTTTTTCTGGTCTTCCCCCTCCTCACGTCTCTGATCCCAGCTTATCGAATGTTTGCATGATGCAATCGTCTTGGGCTGCCCTTAAGCGACCCGCTTCGGCTAGTTAGCAGCCTCAGACCCAACCTCGCCCACCGGAACCCGCTCCTAGCCCTTCATCTCCGCCAGCCGGACCTCCTCCTTCTGGCCTTTCTCCTACAGCTGGTATCCCTGAACCCCTTTATCCCCCTGGATCGGTTCCTCCAAGCCTTAACCACCTCAGATCCCTCCCTCCTGGTCATTATCCCGCTGGTCAGATACCGTTCCTATCTCCCCCTCCTGGAGTTTATTCGGTCCCCGTCATGGCCACCCTCTCTCTCCCTAACCTGACCCTGGGTATACCCGTCTGGTACCTTGACCCTCCAGCCGCTACCCCTCCTGGTCACCCCAAACCCTATCTTGCTTTAACACCGGTTCAACCGGTCCCCCTTGCTTCCTCCGTTGCTACCATGCCCCCTGCACCTCCCCAGGACCCTACCCCTGTGGTGACAGTTCCAAGAAATAAAGGCAAAGTTCGCAAGGGGGAAACCAAAGAAAAGGCCACCCCGACTGACCCTGCTCCTCCCCTGCCCGCAAAGCCTTGTGCCTTGTTTGATGTCGTCAGTCACGCCACCCATACTTGTCCCGAGTTGCCCCGCATTCAACCCATGGTTAAAGTCACGTTCCCTGAGTCTACGGTCTCTGACCCTTCTTTTCCATCCTCGTCCGTAACCAAGAACCCAAAAACTATTCGCACTAGCAAACCTTGCGCTTTGTGTGGTATCCATAGCCATTACTCCCACCATTGTCCTCACCTGATGCATTACCGCGCCTCTTTAGAAGTAGTCCGAGAGTATGAGGCTGAACAAAATCAATCCGCCTCTCCCATACTTGCGCAGTATGCTTTGGGCCAGCTTGAGGATCCCCCCGCTCCCATCGACATCTCCCCCCCTGATGTTCAGATGATGGAGTCTACTATGACCATTCTTTACCTATCCTCCTCTGTGCGACCTTTGGAGCCCAGTCCCCTTGCATCCTCCCCTGTTGCCTCGCTTGACCTCCCTTCAGCGACCACCCTTGACCCCCTTGTTTCTACCCATGCACGAGCTCACTCCACCCGTATCTCTGTTGACCTCCGCAGCCCGAGTCCTCGCCATACCTCCTATAGCCCTCATATACCACCCTCTAGTTTGTATATGAGTCATAGCCATCCTGCTCATTGCACTCCCTCCCGCAGTTTCCGCTTGATGTCTTCTATACACTCACGCTGCCGTCATTGTATCTCCTCCCCCCATGTGTTTTTTTGTAACACCATTCCACAGGACCTCCCGTCCCTACCCTTTATCAGTTACGCCGATGGTGCAAGTCGTTACTTCCGGAATATAGCCTCAGCAGGTTGGGCCATTTTCACCCTCTTGCATGCCCTTGTCCTCTCAAACAGGGTCTGCATTGGTACTGCCACCAACAATCAGGCTGAATATGATGCAGTGCGTGGTCTCTTAGCCGATGCCCTCTTTCATCGCATCCTCCATCTACATGTTCGTTTGGATTCCCTACTTCTTGTCATGCAACTAAATGGTGTTTATTGTGTGCATAACCCTATGCTGTTTAGACGATATTTATGAGTGAAACTCTTGATACGTGAATTTGAAACCATAAATTTCAACCATGTACCTCGAGAACAAAATCACTATGTAGATAGTATTGCAAACCATGTTCTAGATTGGCATTTATCACACGCATTTCATACAAGACAATAACATTCATAATCATTAAAAATGATGCATATCCATAATATGTGTCGCAAAAAATGTGTTTAGAGTCCATCTACTCTGATACATATGACATGCCCATAGCATGTTACAAAAAACTCAAAACTGGGGGCACCACCTGCCCCTACATACACACTAGGGGGCACCACATGCCCCACACCTACTCACTATCTGGCGGATCCCAAGCCAATGGCTTTGCCCCTACAGCCCGTAGATCACGTATGCCTTGACCGGCCATCGCCATGCGCCGCATGACACCTCGCCATTCCGAGGGAAGACCAATGCATGCCTCCACGTACTGGTCATCTAAGTCTTTCCACCCGCACTCTGAAACTCCAGTCAGCAATGTCTCGCATCTACGGCAGATGTCCTCCAGAAGGGCGGCCGCATCCTCATTGCGCGCTGCTCTCGACCCACTCGACCCTGCAGCTCTAGAGGCTGTCGGGCGTCCCATATATCCGGCCGGTTTTACCGGAGCTATATCTGCATACCAAAAGTACATGAATCAGTACCATATCTACTATTCAATAACTTTAACATGCCCATACAAGAATATTAATCTGTCACTTACCATCGGGCCCCCATACTCGACCAGGCGGAAGTGGCAGGTTTGGATCTCCACAATAACTCATCCCACTATAGGGATAGTCGTCAATGTATAATGGAATCTGATCCCAATGGGCAAAGAACTCAGGTCGAAACACTCGCCCGACCACCCCTCCTCCTCCTCTACATAGTAGCCGCCCCCACCGACGCATCCTGGGCTCTCTCGGGCCCCCATCTAGGAGCTGTATACGAGGTCATAAGGTTGGGATCTTCTCAAAGAAGAAGGCGCACAATAAAGTCCCATACGAGCAATCGTGGTTCACTTGCCGCTTACAGAGCGACAACTGTCGTTTTAGCGACACCAACATCATTTGGGCCCACCCATAGTAGGTCCCACTCAACACACTCTCCACAATCATCATCTGCCCCCCAGTGATGTGATGGAGCACCTGGTTGCCCAGGATATGCAGCACCGCTGCGGCCACTACACGGGTCTCTAATCTCTCTAGATCCCCGATCGGTATCCGAGTCCCCTTGACTTGGAGATCCGGTCGACAATGTCACTCCACAAACTCCATGATATGCCGCCCTCGCGGTAATACTGGCTGCGTGTTTCCCATCATCCCCAGTGGCGGGAGACCCGTCAGGAAATACACATCCTGGACTGTCAGTTCGATCCTGAGCCCCTGCATGACAAAGACCTCATGCTCTGGATCCCAATAACTGATAATCCGGGCCAACAAAGGCTCTCCCGCCCTCATCAAAGGGTTCTCCAAAAACTTTAGAACCCCAAACCTGGCCAACACACGACGGACACCCTGATCTGCTTGGATCTCTGCCCGTAATGTACCCAGGTCTCTCTCTTTCCATTTAACCCGTATATCTGCCATATCTGCACAAAAACATCATCTTTGTCAGCATACAGATAGGTAATATCATAACCAAACACAAAAACCCAACTCTCAGCCATAAAACAACACCAAAACCCCCTCATCTTCCAGGTCGCACTTTTCTGTCCAATTCTGGGACAGGTCGCAGTTTTTGCCCTGAAACCTTCTTCCCAGGTCGCACTTTTTGGCCCAAAAAGTGCGACCCGGCCTAGAGATGAAGGAGAGTCTGTTCCTAAGCTTTTGGGCCCTAAACTGAACTTTCAATCCATCAAATTGAAAGAGTAAGGTTAGGCCTCTTACCTGCCACTGACGGATCTCGATTCCAACGGTCGATTTGTCCGCTACGCTCACCGCAAGATTTAGGGCCTTCTCTCCTCTCTACATTCACCACAGCAACACTAGCAAATGAGTGAATTTGGAGGGAAAACTGCCTTATTAAAAGAGAACCCTTGTTTCTTCTTTCACCTGCTGCGACCATACCGTAGCCCCGTTTGACAAACCGTCTGCACCGTTGGAAAGCTCTCACCGAGCCCTCAAATGGGTATCTGTTATTTTTTTGTGATCTGATACTTCACCAGGGCACATTTTGTCCAAGAAGGGTCACTTCACCTCTCATTAAAATCACATCTCTTCACTTACGACACTTGTACTTGTGGCACCATTTTGCCTCCTTACTTGTCTTTGTTTGTGTCGATTTTCATGATGAGTTACCATCTTGTACTCATGTTCTCATGGTCCCCCCTTGGGCCTTTACTATGTGGCAGCACCATCGAGTCACCCTTGTTTAGAGCATCCAAGTTGAGTCATCCTTGCATTCATGGAGTCTATCCCGAGTCCCTTTGTACCCCGCTATAGCCCTCCATCCTTCATTGCTTGGTCCCTCTCTTGTGTCGCACATTATGGCCTTTAGTCCCACTGTCCCCTATCCCTTATGATATTGTGTCAGTCGCTACCATGTCATTCATGCCCTTTATGCTCTAACAAGGGAAGTCGTCCATTCGCTACTCAGTCCTTTCCATTTCACCATCATCATGGGTGTCAGTCTGTCCGTCGCTCTACTATTTTCTCTCGTGCCTTAGTTGAGGATCTCTCATTGCCTCACCTATGGCGGACCTCCTTCTGTCGACATCAGCTCCTTCATTCCAGAAGACAGGTCTAGAGGGCGGTGTACCTTGGTTCCATCTTCCACTCTTGTTCGGTGCCTCGGATCAGGCAAAGGGATCTCTCATTACCCTTTGACTTGATTGTTTCTCCACTCCAGCTCCTTTCAGCATGATCGAGATCCGTATGCTTGATGGTTCAGTGATGCAGCAACAGCTATTGGTGATTCCCGGGTGTGTGTGAGATGTCTCAGCCCTCATGAGGGGGTGGCCCTGCAGGTAGCCCCCCACATGCCCAGATGACCTCTTCATTGCAGCCTTCGATGCAACTCCATATATTTGATGATGTCGGCCTTAGCTGCTTGCAGCGCCTCTTTGATTTGCATGTATCAGTCAGATTTTGTGAGCCCTTCCCCGCTTATAGGGGGCATTTGGGTTGTATTTGTATCTCATGTACTCGGATATTATTGTATAAGTCCTGGCTGTTATCCCAGGCACAACATGTATGTGGGATTCCTCATTGTATTTTTATCTGGCTCATGATTATGCCGGCTGTACTTTATGGTTCGGTCCCTTGTTTACTGGACACACTATTATTTTGTACTTTGTCTCGGCGGGCATAGGTATGCCTCCCCCGCCGCCTTCAGCACATGTACCTTCTCATAAAAAGAGACTTGTTGCACCTGCGAGTCTCGTCTCCTCAGGGTCTAGTTCTTCAGCACACTATCTACCTTGCATTTCTCTCTCTGACTTCCCTTTTGTTGTCTGGTGATTGATTTCTTACAACGTACTTCGGTCATACGATTTTCTCCTGACACTCGCATGCTGGGGGGCAATCTGTTACACCATTTTTTGGTCATCTAACCTATTATCATTAGATGGACCCAAGTACACCATGTAAGACCAATTTTACCCTAAGTAAAATTGCTTTCACTATGTAAAATGACTTAATAAACCACATTTATTAGGTTGTTTATGGTCTAAACAGGAAACCCCAAAAGGAAATATTAAACAAACCTATTTTGTTTAATTTTCCTCATGGAATAATTAATTAAACCATAATTTAATTATTATTCCTAGTCATGTTTAACCTAAAAACAAAGAAATTAATTAGATAAACCTTTATTTATCTTATTATTTTCTAGGAATAATTATTTAAATCTTATTTAGATAATATTCCTTGTTAAATATGACCAAATCACCCACAAATAATTAAATAAATCATTATTCATTTAATTATCCTTCAACCACTTCCTTAAAAAGATAAATAAATCATTTATTTATTTATTATTAACAAATAAATGGATTTGACCCAAGTCAAATACTTTTTCCCTCCAACAAATATAATAAAATATCCCATAAAAGGTGGATCTAGATTTGGTTAACATTATTTTAATCAAGATCTAGAATGACCCAATATTTTGTTATAAATAGGAGGGTTTTTCCTACCATTCTTCACCTTTTGTTGCCTATTAGATCACTCTAGATCTATACACTTGGTCACATTTTTCTACATTATTTGTTGTGTGAGCTCCCTTTGAGTTCTATCTTTGTCTGGGTTTTCTACACCAACAAGAGAGAGATATTCTAGATCTGAAGTGCTGAGGACTTCCAAGAACCCATCCCATTGAGGAGAATTGGATACGCCTTCTTGTTTTCCTCCCAGGTGCCCTTAATACAAAAATTCTTTCAAAAATTGTTCTTGTCTGGTCTATTGGATATATGGAGCAAACCCTTCTTTTTACTGCTTAATGTCTTTCTATGCATAGATCTGGTTTTTTGCAGCTCTTGTCTTGATCAACTAACTGCAGATCTGAAGATATTGGTAGCCACTTTTGATGTTAGGGATATTAGTTATGCGTAGCTAAAGTGGTCCTTTTTCGTAAACTTTGACAAAGGATTCATACTAACAATAGGAGTCTCCAATTACCTTCAAACAACACACTTTGAGATCGATTGATTTCTTGAGCCCAAGGATAGGTGCTACATACTCGGCTATATTATTGGTACACTGGAACTCCAGCTGGCAAGAGATTAATAAATTATTCTTCTGGGGATCTAACAAAATATAGCCCGCGTCAGCCCCTTCATGGGTCTTGCAACCATTGTAGTGCAAGGTCCAAAGCTCATCTCCTGATTTTGTAAGGTTGCATGAGTACATAGGAGGTGTATTCGAGGCAGTGGCTTTTGGCAGTCTTTCTGGTGCGACAGGGTGGACAGCAGTGGCTAGTAGCAACTCTGACTGGACATCTTGGGTGACTGGAGATTGAGGGGTTTGATAGCAACCGAACACAACCTTTAGGAAGCGCATGTCTAGCTCTTCTTGTGCAAAACTGATAGGTTCATTGGTTGCCTCGAGGTCGCTCACTGTGTGTTTCATGTAAGGTTCACTTTCAACCCATATTTAATTGTTCCTACCCTTGTATGGGAGCCACAGGTGGGACTAGTCAGTGGCAAAGTATCCTTGTAGCTTGCTTGACCAATCTCAGCTCAAGAGAAAACCGTAAGATTCGAGGATATCTATGATCACTATATCGATGCACTGATGCACCCTGGAGTCCAAAGAGAGGTGGATGAGGACGTTATTCAATTCACCCATGGCGAGGACTTGGGATCTATCAAGCTGAATGATCTTGGCATCATTTTTTTCAAGATGAATGTTTATTTTCTTGCATACGGACGGGGGCATAACATTTGTGGATGCACCAGAATCGTCAAGGCAGTTATGAACATTGAAGTTGAATATCTCGAAAGACAGGAGGAAAGGGGGTGTGGATCCTCGAGAGTTCGCATTGACGGAATTCACGATGGACTGGGGACTTGCAGCTTCTTGGGAAGATGTGGAGCTCACGGGTTTGGATGCTGGTGGGTTGGAAAAATATTTGAGAATAAGATCTCGCTGATTAGTGATTCGGGCAAGCTCCTAGAGGGAAATTTTGGCCCGCGTTTTCTTCATATCTTCGATGATGTTATACCCAGAATCTGGGTGTGGGAGAGGTTCAAGAGAGGTATTCGGTGAACCTGATGATGATCTAGCCTTTGGGTTTACTCGGGCAGAGGTTGGGCTATATTTTTCGAGAGTTGCGGTTTGGTTTTCTTTGTTTGGTGGTAGAATCTTCCTTAGGAAAGATTTTCTTTTTTCTTCGAAGGAGTGTCAGATCTGTGTTTTCTCCTCGTAATTACACCTCCGAGGGGGCTGGATTGAGGGTCATCGTCCAAGTTCATTTCAGTCGTAGGAGAGGGTCCTTCCTTGTAGACCACCTCGAAGGCAAGGATAGTGGACCCCATATCCTCATCTGGGGGAGAGGCTTCTTCATTGTATGAAATAGCATCCTCTTCTAAATCCCCCGTGGTTTGATATTCTAAGAGTTGATTTACCATGACGGTCATGCTGTTGATCCACTGAGGGAAAGTTTTCTCTGAGTGGGAGGCTTGATGGAAGGAGCAAAAATTATCCTTACCGATTTCTTCAATGTTGAGGCCAACATTTGGGTTTGGTGGAGGACGATTGATAGTGAGGTTGTTCTTCCTAAACAGAGGTTTATGCATTTTGGTACTTGAGGTGGAGCCATTGTTTTTCCTCTTCATATCGGATACTTCGTTCGTTAACAGCTTAAGATATTTGAGATACTCTCGAAGTCGAAGGGGTCTTTGTCCTTGTCTCCGGAATTATGAGTTGAGGATTGCGCTCTTTTTGTGGCCGGATTTGGGGCATCTCGGCCATCATGATCAATGGCTCCTATGTATAGCATGTATTTTTCAACAGCAAGGGTGGTGGCGTAATTTTCTTCCATGGTAGCCCTAGCTTCGTGTTTTACGAACATGGCGATATCCCGAGGGAGAGCCCTTGTGTAATAATCAATGGTGATGGAATCATCCAAGGCCATGTTTGGAGGGAATTTGTTCAATATGGTGGCGAAGAATTGGTTGAATTATTTTAATTTCTCCTTCTTCTGGAATTTCAAAGTACTCAGCTCTGTAAGGAGCATAAAAGGAGTCTTGTCTTCCGAAAAATTTTGGAGGAAGGTACGACGAAATTGCTCCCAGGAGGAAACAAAAGCAACATGCAGGGAACGGTACCACATATTAGCCTTGTTTTCTAAGGTGTGGGGAAAGATCCAACATGCTACATCGTCAGAATATAATCTCATCATTTGTCAAGCCAAGTAGAAGTTACTAATGTGATCTTTGGCCAGTGTACCCTTTTCAGGGTCGAACTTAGGGAGGTGCTTCTCTGGGTATCAGGGCATGTCATGAAGGGGACCACAGAGGCCTAGAGGATATTGTGCCATCCAAGCCAAGGGCTGCACCTGTCTAGCTTGATGATGGAGCAGGATGTAGATATGCCCCATTTCATTCTCAGATCGGCTATCCACGCCAGATCCAAAGGCTTCACCCTCATGTTGGGAGGGCATGTCTTGATTTCCTCCGAGGTTTCCCATATTCCTGAGATTTATCCAGTTATAAAGGAAGGGAAATCTATTTTGGTTTCCATTGTGGTGGTGGTGGCTTGTATTTTGACCTTGTCCATGGCCCCTATCCCCCTGGCCTCTTTTTAACTGGCCCCTCCCAGTTCGTCCTCCAGGGGGGTTATTTTCTTGAGTGTTATCACCCAACGGTTGGTCGCATTAAGGTTTGGTAATTTCAGGGCCATCACCTTCAATGTCTCGAGGGCTTTCTGGGGGTTTGGTTTTATTCCACTCAACTGCATCTACATAATCTTGGATCATAAGATCTATCAGCTGAAGCATAGAATTAACCAGGACACCCTGGAAATTTTGATGTGTTCCGAGAGTACGTGGATTGGACAGGGAACCAGTGGCTGGGAGGTTTTGTGGACCTATGATGAGATCATGAGCGAGCGGGTGTAAGGCCCTTAGCTAATTTGAGGTGACCTCATAAAAGGGCAGGTCATCCTTTGGGGAATTTTCAAGGGGAGGCAGACCAGTATTTTCATACATGATCTCCCCTTGTGGGGTTTTCAACGGGATATTACTTGTGTGTTGGGAGCCTGCCATCTAGCCCTCCTTCTAGTGCCAAATATGTTAACGAGAAGAAAAACGCAACGAACAGTAGGGGATATTCCTGGTAAAAGGTCCCAACTAGACTCTAAACTGTTTGTGATAGGGATCTCGTCCGGGGTGTGGGTCTGGCTACCACTGAATATATCTTTTCTCTGATGGAGAATGAGCCTTGCAGACTTATGAATACATGGTTACCCGAATGATATGAGACAAATGGTTAATTAATCCTCCTTGTTGGCTCGAGGGGTCCTAACCCAGGTTCAGAGGTTAAGGTTTTCCAACAAACCCTTATACTACTGGCCCTTTCGGCAGTGACCTGCTTGCGCAGGCCAAAGTCTCACCCGAAGTAGTATGGGAGGGTGCCGGAACCAAGTTTCCGCACTGGAGAGAGCAGTTACTGCGTAGCCATGTCTTAGTTTACCGCCCATATTTAACATTCGATACAGAATTATATCACAAAGCTCCTAAGTACTAATTACCTATCTAATGCGTAACACCAAGATACTCGGCATAAAAAATATAATCGCATATCATAGATTCATGTAATTTAAACAAGTATACTCTCGTTAGCCTATAAACGATCTATTCGTGTGTTCACTAATGAGTATATCTGCGTTTATCGAGATATTATCGCTCATAGATCTAATCACTTCCGTTTTAGTTTATCGTTGCAATATTATAAACACATGCCAACAGATCACAGTAATACTTCATATTATAATAAATATAGATCCACAAAAACAATTAAACCAACAGTAAGCATATTTAGAATTAAAATTCAAAATTTCGTATCAATGATATACAAACTTAGATAATGCAGAGATACTCTAACCACATTCGCATATATTAGCATCCAAAACCCAATACAATCCAACATATCCTATGCACAGCCAGCAGGGTCCACACACAGCAGGATTGAGGATCTCTGCGCACACAGCTAGCAGGAGTCCTTACACTAGTAACTCCAACAGATCTAATAATTCGTAACTATCATCAATCTCTATTCTTTTCTACCTAAGACTCAAAAAGGTTCATCTATTTATACCAATTTAGCCTATGCATCCAATGGTTTGAAAACCGTGGTCTGCGGACTCTTGGTCTACCCTTGACCTGTTACAATGCGTTAGGGGCTTTGACCTACCCCAAAACCCCTGTGTTAGACTAAATATTACAAAAATATACAAAAATGGACAAAATTTGTAGTTGTAGGAGACCCTGTTCCAACACTCTTGTAAATGAAACATTATAAATAGTAAAGTGAGTTTCGAAGCATGCAACCAAAAGAAAATTTTTCTAGCAATACATCATTAGGGTCATGCTCATAAGAGCTTCTTGACGACAAAAGAAACAATACTCTATGGTCGAAACACCCTTCAATTCCTTAAGCATTTTTTGAAAGATGAAGCGATATTAATAACGAAGTCATTAAAAATATCTTAACTAAATATTCTCATACCATTAACACGTCTGTAGAAATTTGTATAACTGATATGTTATACATCCGAGATTCTCCTGATCACACACTATTTGAATTCATGCACAATACAGAATCTATTCTACCATTGATCATTAATTGCGGAAATAAAAAAAATCGCATGCGCACATTAAAACCATAAACATTCACACATATGAACACAATATTTTATGGGAAAGCAAAGTTGAAAACCTCAACCATTCGTATATTATATTTCATAGATATCATGTAACAATAATTATACAAAGCTCCTTACAATCTCTCAAGACAATCTCCAATCGTTACACACTAAACAGGCCGATCTAGTAAAACACATGCCCAATCTCTTGCCACCTACTACCTTGCCTAACAAGGCAATCAATGTATAAAGGAACAATCAATGAACTTAAATTGTCCAAATTTCTTTGCTCATGCAATCCTCATTGGCATCTCCAACCATTGTGTGTTGCAAATCATGCAACACTATAGTCACATTGCTCTTTCACCTACCTCTTCACTGGTCTCCACTGAAACTGTCCATGCACTGTAGTTAACTGATGTATTCTTTAGTTGATTAATGAGTTAATAATTAGTGAATTAATTAATAATTAATTCACACCACTCTCACTAGTGTATCAATCAGTTAGACTAGATACAACTAGTTCAACTATGTTTAACTCAATTAAACTGAACACAACTCCACCAACTACCTCAATAACTCCACCAAACTCTGTCACATGAGTTCTAACTGAAGTCTCCATGCAATAGCTCCACTTAACCCTCAGGAATAGCATAATTCCTTTTTTCAGATCCTGTGCCACATCTGTGCACTTAATTGAAGTGCTCCAAGAGAATAAGATAATGTTTATAGTCCAAATATTATTAAGAGCTAATAATATTTGACATATCTATTTTTAGACTAGAAATATAAAAATAGATTCCGCCCAATATGTCTAAAAACAGAAGTCCATCTATTTTTTCAACTTGACCAACCATCCACAAATAGCATCCTGCAACTCATAGAATATGATCGACATGTCTAAAAATAGACTTGCGCCAAAAATAGCCTACGGGCCCACTTAGTGAAGGTGACTTCTTTACACTAAGCTCATCATCTTGTTGCAATCTCAAAACTCCCTCTCAACAAGATAAGGATTATCTGCCACCCCTATCCTACCCCTGCGGTATTCGAATCTGCTCCTAGTGAGCGCCTTCATCAAGATAAACAGTGGCATCCACTACCTCTGCCGATGTAGCATCCTCTTTCCTCCATCCACCAGGAAGAGGAGTGTTGATAGGCTTTCAGCCACACATGTTGAAATTCTCTAGTATCTCTTGGGCATACTTTCCTTGAGACACAAATAATCCTTCATTGCGCTGCCAAATTTTCAATCCCAGGAAATAATGAAGGAGGCCCAAGTCCTTCATCTCAAACTCCTTTGCAAGATTAGCCTTGCATGAGTGTATCAACAGTTCATCACCCATCAAAATTGAATCATCTACATAGAGTAAAATGATCAACAAATTACCCTCCACCACAATCTGGTACAGGTTCGGATCCGCCTCACTCTTGGAGAATCCAAGTCCAGTGAAATAACTGTCTATTCATGTGTACCAAGCACGAGGTGCTTGTTTCAACCCATACAACACTCTCTTGAGCCTGCACACATGCAACTCGCTGCCGAAGATATCGAAATCTTCGGGCTGCTCTATGTACACCTCCTCTTCAATCACTTCGTTGAGGAATGTAGTCTTCACATCCATCTGATGAATGTGCCACCCCATCTACACTGAGAGAGCAAGAATCGTCTGTATGGAAGAATACCTTGCGACAGGTGCAAAGGTTTCCTCATAATTGATCCCCTCAATCTGTGAGAAGCCTCGTGCAACAAATCTTGCCTTGTACTTCTCCACACTTCCGTCAGCTGCTTGCTTCACTTTGTAGATCTGTCTCGAACCTACCACTGATTTCCCTTCTGGCCTTGGGACAATCTTCCATGCATTGTTTCTGACAATCGAATCATACTCTTCCACCATGGCATCTACCCATGCGGGGTCCTCCAAAGCTTCCTCAAAAGAGGATGGCTCTGTCACGATACACTTGCTCACCCGTGCAGCACCCATGATCATTCTGTTCTTTCGCTCAGTGACCCCATTCTGTTGTGGGTTATGAGGCGCTATGAGCTCTCTTCGAATTCCTTCTACGCTGCAAAAGTCCTTGAATTTGCAGAGATGAATTCACCACCAATGTCACTCCTAAGAGCATTCACCTGCTTCCCCGATTCTTTCTCAACCAGTGCCTTGAACTCATAGAAATTTGAGTATGTCTCACTCTTCTTCTTCATGAAGAAGATCCAACACTTCTGAGAAAAATCATCAACAAATATCACATAGTACCTGTGCTTTGCTGTCGAAGCTACTGAGAAAGGTCCACACACATCTGTGTGAATTCTCTCAAGGATCGTCGTGGCGTGGCTTTCAAAATTTTTCCCAAAGTACATCCCTTGCACTGATCTGACTGTGCAAGTGTACCTTTTGGAATCCTGGTAGAAATCTTCTGCAAAAGTTTCAAAGCACCATGGTGAAGATGGCCCAATCTCCTGTGCCATAGCTCGCCCTCATCTTGGCTCACCACTCCTTCTGCCTTGCCTTCCATTGCTGCGTATCCATCTACCTGAAATTGATAAAGGTTCTTAACTTGAACCCCTATCCTCTGGGTTTCACCAGTTGCCTTACTACGCAGGAAAGCCTTTCCCTCACTAAAGACAACATCATATCCCTTGTCTTCCAACATCGCCACAGAGATAAGATTCTTATTCAATCCTGAAACATGCATCACTTCCTTCAATACGAAGGGTTTACCAGACTCCCTCTAAAAGGAAATGGTACCAATACCGGTCGCACTGTATCTACCATCATCGCCCATCTCGATGTGCACTCCAAGATCTTTCTCATCCAGATCAGTAAACAAATATTTATCTCCTGTCATGTGAAAATACACACCACTGTCAAGAAACCACACTAAACCCATCATACTTGAGACCAAGCATGCGATCAGTGAAAAATCTAGCTCAAACTGCGAGGCTAAGGCCTCTCCAACTACAAATCCAACATCCTGCTTATTTTTCTTCTTTTGTAGACAATTAGTGGCTTAATGTCCGTGTTGGTGATAGTGAAAGCACTTCACCTTGGACATGTCCTACTTCTTGCCTTCCACACTGGATTGAGAAGCATTCTTCTTTCTCTTCCCCTTCCTTGATTTGGTATCCAAAGCACAATTTTCTTCATCTTCACTCTTCGATGAAGATCCATCCCTGGTACTCCGCCTTATCTCCTCTTGCACAAGATCCGACCAAAGTCGCTCCCATCCTGGCAATTTCTCCCGACCATTGACAGAGTCCTGATAGGAATGCCAACTCTTCAGAAACCCAAGGAGAGCCAAGCTCACCAAGTCCTCATCATATACATTAACCCCCACACTTCCCAGCTCATCCCTGCACTGGACAAAATTCGTGAGGTACTTGTGTATATTGTCGCCTTTCTCCATTTTTATGTTCCTGAGTTTATCCTTGAGCGTCAACTTCCTCTGGTCGCTCTTGCTTTGGAATAAATCTGTCAATGATTTCCACATCAAGAATGGAGAAGCTTTACCATGAAGGCTAGACACTATTTCATCCTTCACACTCTCCAATAGAATCCTTCGACATTTTGCTGTCTTCTTTGCCATGCGTCAAGTGCGGCAGCATCGCTAGAAGCAGGTTTTGGAATTTCTGCATCTATGAACTCCTTCAACCCATTGTCATCCAGCACCACCTCCATCTTGTCCTTCCATGAAATATAATTCGAGCTGCCCTCAAGGGCATACTCCAATCGCAATTTGTTGAAAGACATCTCAACTTCAACACCAAGAAAACACTGCTGCAAATTCGAATTCCACCAGCACAAAAATCCACTGCTTCAATGTTTTGCAATTGCTCCAATGATCAATATCGCTCTGATACCATGTAGAAATTTATATAACTGATATGTTATACATTCAAGATTCTCATGATCACACACTATTTGACTTCATGCACAATACAAAATCTCTTCTACCATTGATCATTAATTGCGGAAATAAAAACAATTGCATGCGCACATTAAAACCATAAACATTCACACATATGAACACAATATTTTATGGGAAAGCTTAAAGCTAAAAAGCCCAAACTATCTGTATATTATATTTCATAGAGATCATGTAAAAATAATTATACAAAGCTCCTCACAAGCTCTCAGTACAATCTCCAATTGCTACACACTAAACAGGTCCGATCTAGCAAAACACATGCTCCAATCTCTGCCACCTGCTAGCCTGCCTCTACTGTGCAATCACTGCTAAAGAATTTCTTTGAATGAACTTGAATTGGTCCAGCCTTGCTCACACAATCCTCATTGGCATCTCCAACCATGTGTGGTACAAACTCATGCAACACTATAGTCACAACTGATAGTCACACTGCTCTTTCACCTACCTCTTCACTGGTCTCCACTGAAACTATCTGTTTTCGACAATTCTTTTCTACCCTAGAGACAGCCTAGAGTTGCTATAGACCAGTGCCTAGGACATCTTAACATAGCAAGGAGCTCATAATATAGCTTGGGTTGTCAATCCAAAATCTCTCTTACTATCTCTTGCAAAACAAGGAAATTAGTTTAAATGGAACCAAACTCTCTCAGAAGCTGATACAAAGATAAGAATAATGTAGGAATAGCATGCAAAAATCCAATACAAAAGCATCAGACAGTTAAGAGATAACTTATTTCAAAGAGGGCTAGTTCAAATAATATGCCACAAAAATCAAATATCAGAAAGTGGATGCAGTGAAGAAACATGAAGAAGATACTAGTTAGCATGAGGCTGATACCCAGATACACAACAAAACCACATATGGGCTTATCCAACTAAGAATCCATACATGACAACGGCGTTTTAAAAGCACCCTACTCAAGTAACTAATATATCAGAAAATATGGATGAAATGAACATGGAACAGTATATCATGACTAGGCCTATTTAAAGTGCTTGACTAATCCAAGTATGGGCACCAACTAGGATGAATCCTTACTTAAGACCAGTGAGCCACTCGCATTCTAGAACATGATACAAGAAGATAAATAGCATGAAATGAGATATTATATTAACACATAAGAAGAGATTACATACTGTGGTATACCAAAGACCAGAATCCTCATTACAGTTATAACTCCTCCTCACTGAAACCCTACGGGCTCTGAGCCTTCATACAGAAACCTTACAAGATGTATACAAAAGCTTTTCACTACACAGTTTTCTGATAGAAATCTGGAACCCTTACAATGTCTTCCTTTCTGGTTTTTATAGAGGAGATAGAAAGCTCTAGATAGTGAGGTAGGTGATATACATTTAATAGTCTGATTTGAAACAAAGTGGAGGAAAACATTCGCGCCCATACTGTGAATGAATGAATATAATTATTTGTACTTTGCAATCTACCTCTAGAAATAAATGAACTGGAAGAAAATCTCTTCAGGAGCAGGGCATGAGGATAATTCTTCGTGAAAATTTTGTACGTCCCTGAAGGGAACTCGAATGAATACCACCTTGAGAATATTACTTTATGAGCACTGTACCTTCCAGCATTTGAATTTAAATCCAAAACCTTCAATGTAGGGCGCTGTATTTATCGGCTTTTCACTGATATTTTATGCTGCGAAATTAATGTCTTCAGCTACCAGAACCTACCTTTTTTATTGCTCTGAGGGATTCGATGGATTTTCTTTCTGTTCCCATTAATGAGGTCATATTATAACAACTACCTTCATCTCCCATCTTAAATTTCTCCCTCAGAGATTGTCGATCTAGGCGCTCTTGGTCTCTATAAGGAAAGCAGTGCATCATGGCAATTTTCCATTGCGGAAAACCTGCAAAACCACAAACCTGTTAGGGAAAACCAGACGGGGACGGTGAATTGTGGAGGGGTTGACGGAAATGGAGGTGAAGGCATGACCAAGCGGGAAGAATGCGTAGGGTGGCAGAGAAAACATAACGGAATAGCGAAGAATGAACTGGCGGAGATTTATTAATGTAAGAACGCCAAGATATAACAAATGAATCGGGTTTAGACAAGCGGATGTACAACAGGTTGCATGGAGGGTATGATGTAGAATATGGGTTGACGGCGTGGTGAGGAGGTGGACCTAGTCAATGACTAGTCGCACGGATGATCCTAACCATTCATTCCTTGAGAGAGATCAACGACTGGAACAGCATTTGGGACGACAGGTAGTGGGCCCGGAGTATGATCTCCCTTTATTATCGTTCGTGCAGATCCGGAGGACGATCGCCATTAGATGGAGGCTAGCAGATCTGACGGCGATGATTTATTCCGCTGCGCATCCATTGGCCGAACAATAATGCGCGAAATAGCAGCGGTTTTGGAACGTACAGGGGGATACTTATCATACGATCAATGGAATCACTGGCTCCGAAGGAAATACTGCTCGCCCGGAAATGGTGGTGCGGAATAAACAACCGGTTTTCAGGCGCGGGGGCCACCACAGATAATTTGATTGCGGGCCGTTGATTTGATTGAGATTGGACGGCTACACTTTGGCCCGAAAACATAAAGCGATGAGCCCCGTTCAATTAGGCACACGATTTTGTGCTCGGGTCACATGGGAATCAAAACAGAGGAGGCTAAGACCTCAAGGGCTGGGCCTGATACAAATTTTAATGGCGGATTTAAGCTTTGAATGATGTATTTTTGTGAGCGGGAAGGGTAACGATAGATAGAAGGCGAGTGTTTTTGGCCACGAAAGGATTTAAACAGAATTAAATGGGGCTGGTGGCCAGGAATTTTGAATGTAGGGGTTGTTATGCACAACAATATCCATGCACTGTAGTTAACTGATGTATTCTTTAGTTGATTAATGAGTTAATAATTAGTGAATTAATTAATAATTAAGTCACACCACTCCCACTAGTGTATCAATCATTTAGACTAGATACAACTATCTCAACTATGTTTAACTCAGTTAAACTGAGCAAAACTCCACCAACTACCTCAATAACTCCACCAAACTCTATCACATGAGTTCTAACTGAAGTCTCCATGAAATAGCCCCACTTAACCCTTAGGAATAGCGTAATTCCTTTTGTCAGATCCTGTGCCACATCTGTGCACTTAACTGAAGTGCTCCAAGAGAATAAGATAATGTTTATAGTCCAAATATTATTAAGAGCTAATAATATTCGACATATCTATTTTAAGCTGGAAATCTAAAAATAGATTCCACCCAATATGTCTAAAAATAGATGTCCATATATTTTTCCAACTTGACCAACCATCTACAAATATCATCCTGCAACTCATAGAATATGATCGACATGTCTAAAAATAGACATAGTCTAAAAATAGACTTGCGCCAAAAATTACCTGCGGGCCTACTTAGTGAAGGAGACTTCTTTCCACTAAGCTCATCATCTTGTTGCAATCTCAACAATGTCAAGTAAGCTTAAATGTATAAATGACATATGAGCAGAAAAACACAAACTAGTCAATTATAAAAGATAACAAATATATGAGACACAATATTCATAACTCTAGCATACATAAGTCCTCATCTGATAAAATAGTGGAATCAAAACATTCATTTGTATTCATTCACAAAAATATGCATTCGATGCTATACAATTATCCCTGCTCCTTTTGGAGTCCCGAAAAAAGCCCCTTTACAATCTCCCCAGAGGGAGTATTTATAGAGAAAAATTGACCCTTGGGTGGCCCTGACCTTTCATCTTCCCGATTGTTAGTATGGTCTACGACCTAGGAGGCATTTGTGACTTGCGAATTAGCCTTGATTGCAACTTTTGACCTATGACCTATTCCATTTCCTTTGTCAAGGGAGCAGTTGTGTGATGGAGAGGTCTGGTACATCTATCTCTGTTGATCCTTGAGGTACTTCTGCCAAGCCTGATAGTCTACAACTACTAGATTGACCTGGGGGATATATTCTCTTAACCTATGAAAGCATTCAAGAGTGTCCCAAATAAAATTGCACCTCTTTACTAAGATTTGATTAGATAGGGAGGCCAGTTTGGTGTAGATCCGGACTAGTGTGATGTTGAATTGAATAATTTTTTCGTGTGAGGCCGGGAGGTCTTGGGAAGCAAATGCTTGCCTCATTCGTTGCAGGAAAGTTTGAATGTCTTGGGTCACCTCTTCCATTGTTTTTTTAGTGTCCAATTATCCCAGGGAAGGGATATGATGTATTTCAGACATTGAATCGATGCCACTGATCAGGTGTTCGTAAGCGGACATCACCCTCTCCACATCCTTTACCATTTTATCCTTGCATTGTATCTTCATTCGGATCTGGACTTTGTAATTTTGAGTACAAATCCAATCCTTCCTTAGTAGGGTGTCAGGAGCCTGCGGATATACGTCTGACCATTCTGGCATGTTTTATAGGGCAGTGGAGGCCTCCTTCAGTTGTGCAGTTCTTCTTTTAGTTTATGCTTGCGATTTTAGCAGTGGTGCGATTGTCTGCTTTATCATGAACATTTCATCATACACTTGCTTCATGGTAGCCTCCAAAGTAACCAACTCCCTTTGAATAGTGATTGGTATTTTTTTGGCCTCGGCAATTGTGAAATGAAGCCTTTGGATTTCTTCTTCCAACATCTTCTTTTCTTGTTCGGATTGATCTGCCTTCTGCTCATAAGCCTAGAGAATTTTTTGTAAGGACAGAATCTCTCTACTCATCCTGCTAAAATTTTCTTCTGTGGATGCTGTGAAGGTGGTCCCTACTGATGTGATCATGATCAGATTAGTCCTGGTATCTAGGACTATGTCCTTTTCTGTGGTAACTGCGAGAGGTGCGGTCAGGTTCCACACAAGGCATTTTCTTTTCTCTTGTCTGATCTTGTGCATGAACTGGTCATACATCAGCCTTGTCAGATCCAGAATCTCATCTTCTTGTTCCTCCAAGGTGCCAAGGTCTGAGAGAGGAAAATGCACACTCTTCATGGAGTTTGTTTAAGGTACATGAATGTGAGGCAACTCTGTTTGTTCCCCTGTCTCTAGGGGTAGTGTCTTGCTTTCCCCTGATTCTTTGGAAGAGTCTTCCTATGATTTCTGGCTTTCATCCGCTTTTCTTATCTTCTCAGTCTCTCCTTTATCTTGTTCTTATTTTAACTTGAGCTCAGCCTCTTTATTCTATTCTTCCTCTTCCTTCTTCTTACGTTCCTCTTCCTCTGTTTTCTTGCGGGCTTCTTCTGCCTGATTTTTATTCTGTTCGTCCCTTAGTTGTTTTTTTCGTTTCTCCTCAACTTGCTTCTTTTGCTTTTCTTCCTCTTGTTGTAGTGCTAGGGCATCTTGGGTTCTTTTGAGTTCCTCTTCCTTTGCCTTCTTCTCAGCTTCTTGTTGTGCCTTAGCCTTGACGTCTCTCTTTTTTTGTTTCTCTTTAGAGAGACTATTGCCCATATCAGTCCTTGGATTCTTGGTTTTGGAAGATGAGGTTCCTCCTATTGGGTCACTTCGTTTTAGCGTGTCGATCCTTTCCTCAAAAGTTTTATCATCTTACCCCCCTTGATCAGTTGATCCTTCTAGTGTGGCTTCCCTGTCCTTATTGTACCAGTTCCCGAATTTCTCTTTGACAAGGAATTCTGTGTGTTGGTTTCCAATTGAATTTGGCCCATTTTCAATGCGGGGAGACGATCCTTTAAGGATCATATGATCTGTGGGCAATAGTCACAAAATGAAAGCCCTTGATTTCCTTCACCTCTGATTCTAATTCTTTGAAATATTTAACTTTATAGGTGTTGATAGTAAGCAAGAGGGTAGGTCATGGTTTCTTCTTGCCCTTACTGAGGACCTTGGAAAACCCACTCATCATCTGGTAGCACACTTCTTGTAAGAGAAATTTATCAATGAAAAACTGGGGCAACGCGTGAGGTGCCTTGAACAAACCGAAGAACTTGATAAAAGTACTTTATACAATGGGAAACAAATTGGCCACTTGGGTTATTGTTTCCATGGCTTGCCTGGACATGCACGGGGCGTCTTTGCCAAATAACTCTCTGCAGAGTGCGGGAATGAAATTGTGTGAGATTGACTTTATATCTTGTTTGTATTTGGAAGTTTAGAAGACCTTTAAGTCTTTGTGGATTGGTCTGCCATGCTTCACATCCCAGTTATGCGGCCATCCTTCAAACTGAAATCTTGCACATATTGTGTCCAAAAGGTGGGAAGCCATATAAAATTTATATGCGTACCCTTCTTCAGGCGCCTATGCTGCTGATATGTTCGACCTGAGGGCTGCTACTATTAGGCTGGCCCAGTTGAACCAGGTGCCATATGTAGTGATAACGTACATGAGAGAGACCCAAGTCCCATTGAATGTAGTGGCATATGGTTGGCCATACATCTTACACATCATTGTTTCCAAAAACTTGTAGACTTTTCTTAGGCCCTATGTTTTGTATTCCTAATCATTTTTAACCTTAAACTTCTTGATGTCCTCCCACCATCCCTTCAAGATCTCTGGTATGGGTACTTCATGATTGGCTTCCCAATCAATGTTGAAAGTTTGTTCTTGGGTAGGGAGTACATAGTAGACTTCTACATCTTGCCCCTTCATGTTATCAAATGTCTTCCCTGAGTGATCGCAAATGACCCAAATCTGAGAGTTGACCTTCTGTAGGATCCATTCAATAACCTCTGCATATGGAAATATGGGTGGATGGGCACCTTCATAGTGGATTTTGGACCTCTTGACCTGAATGTACACTTTCCGGTCTACGAGATCTTCTGGGAACTCATATTTGTGAACTCCTGATATACAGGCGGTGTCTCCATAGATAGGGGTGGGGAAGAGGGTGTGCCTTGTTCTTAGATTTTTACCAATGGACTCTTGTTTCTCTTCCAAAATTCTAGAGGCCCCATATTGCTTGAGGCTGAAGAGATAGAGACACACTCGAGCTTAGATTTGATGTTCCCTAGCATATTCATAAAACAATCCCATGATAAGATGGATGACATAATTACAAATATGTTAAGACCAATGAAACTTCCAAATGACTGCGCAGGCTAGGTCGCTGCGACCCCTGCCAACTATTAGCTGAAGAAATGGCGAGACTTGTGACTTAGCGACCTTGCGAATAGGTCACAAGGTCGTGAGGTCACACTGGCGTGAAATCTTAGGGAACGACGACTTTGCGACTTGGCGACTTGAGACTAGGTCGCTCTGGAGTAAATTTTAAGGGAATTGCGACTTTACGACTTGGTGACTTGTGACTAGGTCGCTAGGTCACTAGGTTGCAAGGTTGGTAGATAATTGATGATTAGCGACTTCATGACTTCGCGACTCTGCAACCAAGTTGCGAGGTCGTAAGGTCGCTTAGTCGCAGAGTCACGCGAGGGATATTTTTAGAGGTTTTGCGGCGATTGTGCCTCACAGGAAATGAATGGTGAAGAGGAAAAAAAATTCAAGTGGTATGGAAAAAATCTGGGCTTTAAGGCCTCCCCAGATAGCTAAGAAGGGTGCTCGAGGTAGACTGGGGCAAGGTGAGGTTTAGAGAGGGAGGAAGAGAGATATAAGCCATGAGGGAAGGTGTAAAATTTAACTAGAGGGTTGTTGAGGAGCTTAAACGAAACCAAAATGGGGATTAATAGGGAAGGGGCAGGGGCACGTGAGGCAAAAATTAATCAAAAAGGAAACAACAGGAAGATTAGGCAACTTACTCGGGAAAAACGCACTCTAGCTGGCTTGTCAGAGGCATTACTTGCTTCGTCACATAGGCTGAATGTGACCTACACGACCCTTTTATTTATAAAGGGGTCGTATGTGCGATCATTTAATGCAGGTCTCTAAGTCACAAATCATGGCTAATTGAGTGGAGATGCGACCTTGTGACCTTGCAACTTCGCGACCTAGAGGTCGCAAAGTCGCAAATGTGAATTTTTAGACCAAAATGAGACCTTGCGACCTTGCGAATTTGCGACCTGGAGGTCGCTAGGTCACTAGGTCACAAATTTTCAAATGTGAATTTTTAGACCAAAATGTGACCTTGTGACCTACGGGTCACAAGGTCGCTAGGTTGCATGGTTGTAAAGTGTTTTATTTTATGAGTTTTGTGACTTCGCGACTATGTGACTAGCTTTCTAGAGACCAAGTTCTGGACCAAATTTTGAAGGGATAATGCATGGAAAAATAACTTTCTCAAGGCTCAGGGCCAAGGGCGCGTCAGACTTGTATTTACCAAGAGATGAGGGGCTCTAAAATGTTAAGATGGGAATAAATTTTGGAGGGTATTGTAGTGGCTACAACAGGTCCACAAACCATGGATTACAGACTCTAGGTCTACCCTTTGACCCCTTACAATAAATTGGGGGCTTTGACCCACCCTAAAGCCCCTACGCAAGACCAATTAATACAAAAATATATAAAAAATGCAGTGTTGGAACATATCAAAATGCAGCTAAGGGACCTTATTCCAAGAGGCCCCCAACACAGTCTTGTGACTCATCCTGAGTCACAGCGGACGTGGGGTTTTAATCTTTTCCTGGAGCTACTTAATGCATTGACCAATGCAATTAGGAGAAATAGCCAAGAGTAGTAGAACACCCTCCAGTGATTCTGGACCTCGCGCACATTTTCTAGAAACTTATTACAAAGGAACTACGACTAGTTAAAGCAGACCCATTTTTTGCAGCATATAGCAAGCTGAATCACGTAGGTAGGGATAGTCGTGGCCTGACACTTGCGCATCATTTTTCAAGCTAGTAGTAAGGTACCCATGTGCACTCCAAGGTCATCAATGGTGTTTATTATGAACCCTCTAGTATCATGCTAAACATGGTATTCTTCTCACACCTTGTCGACGATCTGTTTCTCATACTTTTTTCCAACACTCTCCATGGGATTCAGCCCCTCCATGGGGAGACCAGTAATACGGTGAATTAGGGTGGAATTGAGGGTAATGTAGTCCTGGATCCACAAGCTACCATCATGGATCAGGGCTAGCAGCTGTCGCACAACTTGATCAGTTACATTGTATCGACCAAAGTGAGGTATTTGCAACAAGTTTAGTAATCCAAATTTTTCTAACCTGCATGCCCACTACATTGGTACAACCCTTATCACATCGTCCTCTAGTAATCTTTTGAGGTATAGCTCAGGTGCCAATTTTGGGAAGGCCTCCAGGTTGGCGAGGTCATGATCGTCGAACTTGATTGAGGAGAGCTTGTCGTAAACTTCTCCAATTATGGGGACTTCTCCCGGAATTAGTGGCATTTTCATATAGGAGCACAGACCCTCGAGATTCTTAGGCATGTGCACCATGGGTCTTTGGGGCTGAACATAGGGTGGTAGTCAAGTGATTGGGGTAGCAAGCTGAGCTTCTTCTTGCGTAGACAGAGGTCGCTTTGCTGGGTTAGGCGAGCGTGCCTTAGGCACTGTACGGGGAGATTGAACGTTCCAGGGGGAGGTGCGTGGCTTCCCCTCGGCCCATTTTGTGGCACTTCCCTTCCCTTGCTCCTGGCTTTTCCCTTTACTCTTCTTTTTCTCCACTTGCTTCCCCTTGGTTGGTGTGGACATGAATTCTTGGACTTTAGGGGTGACCTCCAATACTTCATCGGATGCTCACTCAGTAAAGGCCACGATCTACGATGATCCAATGGGATTGGTCATAGTCATTCTCACTCAGAAGATGAACTCGGGGTTACTACTATTAGAGGGGGTAGCATGCCCAAGCATGAACAGATCACAATAGTTATGGTAATTCTCAAGGCACAATATTTTTAGCACATGCGGAACCCAATTCAAAGTTTCTCTCCTCCATTTATAGCATTGAAGATTGAACAACGGTCGGATGAAACTTAGCTGAAACTTACCATCATGGAAACGGTAAAAAATATTCGGAAATCACTGCATTAATTTCCTACTACCCACTCCTTCCAATAGTAAAGTTGGATTTTTACCCAGCGGTACTCTTCCAATGGCTAGTTTTCACAGCTGTGCATTACCCCTGTGCTCCCAGTACACCTCCCCAGGCTTCCAGACCTGCGATCGACCCCTACGCTCCCAGCACACCCCCCCGGGCTTCCTGAACTACGGTCAACCCCTGCGCGTATAACAGACCTACCTGTGTTTTTCCTCTTGCTCGCGCGTATTCCTCCTAATATAGCTACTCCGGCCATATAGTAATTTGATTTGGTACAGTTTGAGATGGCTTCCATTAACATATTCTGGTATAATGTCACCGTGCAATGTAACTAACTAGACAACTCTTCCGTCAGTAATTTCTTTTACCATATAGGGGTCCATCTGGTGTTGACGAAAATTCCCTAGGTGTTTCTCAAACTGGATATCATATAGCAAGATCAATTCTCCCTCTGAAAATTTCTTCTGTCGAATATGTCTATCATGCCATGGTTTTTCTCGGGCCTTCTAAACTTTCTGATGAAAGTTAGAAATGAATTGATCTTCCTACAAGGCGACTAGCTGCGCTAAGCATTCCTCCATGATATTGGGCTCCGTCATGTTCATAAAGGTTGCGATGTGTAAGCTAGGAACGATATACTCCATGGGCATAATGGGTTCCTTTCCATAAACCATCTGAAACAGTATTTTCCCAGTCAATTTCTTGCATGTGGTACGATAAGCCCATAGGACCGACGGCATGCGCACATCCCAATCGCTTTGATCGACATTACAGAACTTGGTCAGCACCTATTCCAGAATTTTATTGAAATCTCCCATGGTTCCATTTTCCCGTGGGTGATATGGGGTACTTTTTGCATGGTGGATTTGAAATTCTTTAGTCAAAGTTTGTATTGTTTAATTTACGAAGTCCGTACCTATATCTGTCATAAATATCTTTGGACAACCAAACCTAGTTAGAATATGCTCAAAAATAAAGTGCACAACGATATCTGCAGTACAATCCTTCACATCTTGCGCTTCATCCCATCTAGTTACATAATCAGTCGCAGTGATGATGTAGCGGGCACCTGTCTTCTTCCCTGGTGGGTTGATGGGCCCAACGAAGTCTATTTCCCATTTTTCAAATGCTTACAGGGTCATCTGTGGTTGCAAGGGAATTTCATCTCTATGTGATGGTCTTCCTATCCTTTGGCATGTGTCGCAGGCTTTGCAATAGTCATAAGAGTCACTATGCAGTGTGGGCCACCACAGTCCAGCTCTTAAGATCTTCTGCACCATCGCTTTCCCTTTATAGTGACCTCCTGTAATGCCTCCATGGGTGTCTGCTAGAATGGCTTGTCTTTCATGCCCTAGAATGTATCTTCACAGTACCTCATTAGCTCCCATCTTATACAAGTGGCCCACTATGATGGTAAAGTTCGCTGCGTGGGTTACCAACTATTTTTTCTATTGTACTGAATATTCTGCAGGTGCCATCCCTGTAGTTAAGAATTGAGTGATATTGGAAAAGTGTGCATCAACCACCTTAATAAAAAATAGCCGTGCATCGAGCAATCCTTCCTCTAGGTTGGTCAGTTCTTCACCACTCTTGATTTGGGACAAGTGGTCTGGTCGAACATTTAGTTTCCCTGGCTTCACAATGATCTCAAAGTCATATTCTTGAAATAGTAATAACCATTGGCAAACATTTTCCCCCAACACAGGCTTATTGACTAGGTACTTCAAAGCTGAGTGATCCGTGAACATCTTGAAGTGCCCTCCCAGTAGGTAATGCTAGTATTTCTGTAGGGCATATATCATGGCCAGCCCATCGCGCTCAGTAGTGGAGTAGTTACGCTCTGCACTAGAGAGTTTTCTACTAGAAAACGCAATTAGGTGGTCAATGTTCCCCTCCCCGGGCTACCTAAGGATAGCCCCTAGGGTGATCCCTGAGGCATCTACATGGACATGGAAAACCTTCGCCCATTCAGGAAATATGAGGATAGGTGCAGAGACCATCTTTTCCTTGAGTAGCTCAAAGCTCTTCTGGCACTCTGCGTCCCAAAAAATGAAACGTCTTTCTTTAGAAACTTCTCCATCAGTGCGTACCCGTTAATGAACTTCCTGTAGTAGCCCGTGTGCCCGAGGATGGAGCACATCTATTTCAGTTTTAGGGACTACTAAGTTGATGATAATTTCTACCTTGGTAGGGACAACCATCAATCCCTGCTGACAAACTATGTGGCCTAACAAGGTCCCGAAAGGTACGCAGAATATGCAATTCTTAATATTCAGGGAAATCTAGTGCTTTTGACAGGCGTCCAACATCATGGGCAGGTTTGAGAATTGCTTATTTACCAATCCAAATATTGTCCAATCATCAAAATATACCTCCAATAACTTGTTGATGAACTCCTTGAATACTGCGACCACTACCCACGAAAAGATGGAAGGGGCATTTTTTAGCCCAAATGGCATGACGATGTATTAGAAGGATCCCAATTCGGTGGCAAACGTAGTTTTGCTGCGATATTTTGGTGCGATCGTGATCTGATGGTAACCTGAAAACCCGTCAGTGAATGAGTATGCTTCTTTCCCTCCCACACTATAGAGAATTTCATCAGAGAATGGCATAGAGAAGGTATCATGTACACAAGCATCATTCAGTTTGTGCAGGTTGACACATATTCTTATTTCTCCTTTAGTATTTTTCTCTTGTACCACCACAGGGCTTACCCAATCTGACTGTTCTACTAGTTCAATGATACCTGCAGCTAGCATTTTGTCAATTTCTTCTCGTTCTACTAGTTTGATGATACCTGCAGCTAGCATTTTGTCAATTTCTTCCCTAAATTTCTGCTTATACTTGGGATTCAAGCAATAAGGTCGTTGCTTGACAGGGCGCGCATCTGTTTTTTAAGTAATGTGCATGACCCCTAGGTCCCCTGTAATACCCTTGAGTTATGAGAATTTCATAGGAAACAGGTCCTAGTACTCTATGAGAAGCTCTGCGACTTTTCCAATAGTATTGTTATCCCAGTAGTCCTCAATCTTAGCTAACTTAGGTTGTTCTTTTGTTCCAATGTTGAATTCCCTCAACTTAAGAGGCTTGGTCACATCGAAGGTCTGCAAAGGGGGTCCAGAAACTACTCCTTCACCCTCTGATTTCGAGACAATGAATTTCGCAGGTCTTCGTGACATTCCTCCATTGATAAATTGCGGCAGTTGGAAATATCCTACATCTGTGTATCCCAAGCTAGTGCCCCATACTCCACATGAGGGTATGATTCATTAAATACTAGGGCATCTATGTCATGTAGGGCTTCGTCTAATGCCTCCATTCCACCTATCAACCTGAACATCCCCACAAAATTGTCCTTCATGGTATCCCAGTGGCAGGTACGCTAATGTAGCTCTGCATCCAAATACCATGTGGTGGGGATTGGACCCAAGTCATGAATGAATAGGTGGACCCATTCATCCTCAGCCCTTTCACACCACACCTCCATCCATGTGGCCAAGTGCTTGCATGGGTCCCCTTGGCCAAGGAAAGTCCCCACACATAGGTGAACCAGAGGTTCAAATGGTAGGATCATCATCTTGATACATTCCTCCCAATCTTGGAATTTCCCCTTATGAGTTTCCCACCATCGCACTGGGGTTGCACGCATGGATAGGTTAAGCGCCCACATTCTTCACTCCCTTTGAGCTTCTGCTCCGAATGTTCTAAGAAAATCCATAATACTACCAGAACCATCAAAGTAAGGCAACTCTCTTACCTTTGAGGAGATACACCAGAAGCTCTTCATGATCCTAAGACATCGTAGCACAGATACATCATGTAACCGATTCTGCAAATTCTCAATCTCCCTGTCAGAGTTAGAGAGGCATTCACTATCTTTCTCCTAGAAAAACACACCATTAGTCATAAGATTAATCCAATCCTCGTCCTAGGCGGTTAGTCTATATATGTGATCCACATCGTCTCCTTCACACACGGGTTCTGTATACCTCTCTCCTTCTACTAGATCTAGAGGAACTATTACTCTCGTACCCTCATTCTAAAAAACCATGCTCCTTTTCTTTAAGTTGATAATGCCTCCCATGTATATAGCCCAATCTAGTCCCAAGAGCGTAGGATAAGGGTCCACATCTTCTACAATTTGAATTACCTCAAAATCTGCATATACCTCAACCCCTGCAATATCTACCATAATATTTGACAGTCTCCCCAACAGTATGATATTCTGTTGGTTAGCCATGCACAACTGTATAGTAGACCATTCCAGCTTAGGTTCTCCCATCCTCTTCCATGTCTATTTGGGCAGGACATTCGCATCGGATCCCAAATCCAGGATGACCTGATCCAATTCATAATCACCAATCTGCGCAGTTAGCTGCATTTCCTGACCAATGTGTTTCTTATGCTTGTAAAGCTTGTGAACATCCTTAACTTCTTTTGGAGGGTCATTTTTTTTTCTGTGCAGTTTTCTATTAGTGCTTAACGATTCTCTACTGCCGTCTAGTTGCATAGCAAATTCATACATGCCTGTAGGAATGGTTTAACTTCGTCATCTACTTTTAGGTTTGTTGGAGCCTTGAAGTAGATGCCTCTTCCTTGGTAAAGTCTTTGCGAGCTTCTATGAAGGTTTCTTTCTCCTTCTGTAGGTCCAAGCTTTCCTTTTTGATAGTAGCTTTTTGGATAAGGGGTTCAGCCGTAGCTCTTTCCTCTGCTCTGCTAGTAGCCACGCCACTGCATGTTATGACATTAATATTGGGTCCCTCATCATGCGGTTCTACCTTAACCCTTTTCACATTCTTGGTTGGCGTCTGTTGTTTTTCCTGCATTTTTTCTATCAATATTGGACAATCTTCGATCACATGATCCAATTGTCTACAATATCTAAAAAATTATTGTTTAGGGTTTGGACAGTCCCTTGCGAAGTGCCCTACTTCTCCACAATTATAATAGATCAATTTTCCTCTTCCCCGAAATGCACTTCCACTTCTTCCCCCCCCCCCCCTCCCGGACCTCTAGCGGGGGAGCCTCCTCGTCCCGAGGGAGATAGTGGTGAAGAAGGGTCAGCTTGTACCCTGTACAGTTTCCTTTCTCTATCATAAGTCATATGTCTGGTAGTTGTATTCGTCATGTCCAACAGATGAGCAGATTCAACACCATTGTTGCTTCAACTCTGGAACATAAGCACCAAGACGGGGGTAGTGGTTGGTATCATGTAGTCCAGCTACTCAACAGTCAACACACCATAGCGTGGGACCGCTTGGTCTCGCAACTTGTTTAGGATGCAATGGGTTGGCCCCCCCAGCCTGCCATTAGGGGAATTTTGAGGTCTCAAATGGGCCTCCTAAGGAAATAATAAAATAATATCTAAACAAATAAAATAATATTTATGAATTTGAAATTTACTTTTTGCACCACAATCCATGTAACCATAGTTAAATTCAATTTAAAAGTTGTACCAAAATAAAATTAATAAAAAAATTGTGTTGATGTGACTATAAATAAGAATTAGCTTTTCAAGAAAAAGTCATTATCATTGAACAACTAGTGCATTTGTCCTTTGTACTTAAATAACCTAAAATAAAATATAAATATAAATTTATAAATTCTCAATTATATTATATGCTATTAATTAAGATTTATATTATTTAAATTGTATAATATCATGCCATTAATATACTATATAAATATAATATAATATAATATAATAAATGTATAGGGATATGCATTGTTTCTTTCAAGAAATATGAAATGAAAATAATATATTTTTATTCAAAAAGTGTGAAATGACATTTATTATGAGTACTTTACTTTGAATTTAAAAGTACTTAGAGCATTACCATGGTTAACCATGAGTTTTTATCCACCATTGAGAATGTGACAAGTAAGTACCTTTAACTCAAACTATGCCACCTCAACCATTAGGGATGCTGTCATCCCCTAAAATGTGATTGGTTCTCATAAAGTGAATTTTGATTGTACATTTTTCTTAGGAGGTCCATTTTAGACCTCAAAATTCCCCTAATGATGTAGTCCATAAGCAGATGCCATTGATCCTTGGTGTGGTGTGATACCCTACATCTTATGCACCATACGTCTCGGCTAGCTTCTTTTCCTCGCTCTTTCCGCAAATTATAGATTTTGAGGTGCATTGCCTCTAGATGTCCCTGGATTTGCTGTACCCAAAACTGGGCATCGTCTCTTGGGATAGCTTCTAGCTTCATAGCAATATCCAAGGCTTTCTCTTGCGTCTCAATCTCTTGCTGACCCATAGGTCCCCATAGGTGAGGTAATAGCATGGCGATGAACCATTCCTTATGATGTTTATCATCATACTGAAATTCCCCATCTATTATAACCATCTTTAGCCATTGATCAACCTCCCATACTGACTCAGTGGTTCCTTGTCTACAGTCTTTCAAGTCAACCACCAGCTGAGCGTAGGACTTAGGCTTCCGAAACTATTGTTTCAAAGAGTTCTTACTCTCTTGAATATATGGATCCAAATTTTGGCCTACATACCCCATGTACCAATCCAGGGCCCTTCCTTCAAAGGCGAGGAATAACTGTGCCCTTTTTATAGCATTGCTAGCCACATTATGCGTAGTCCATACTAATTTCTATATGAACCAAAATCGGTCCATATCTTCGTCTCCTACATCCTTCAAGGTGGGAAACTTCATATGTGCAGCCATATCTTGTTTTGATAGTGGTGGAGGTGTCGGGGATTTATTTCCCCTATGCTGACTCAAATATGGTGTAGCCGGAGGACTAGTTCCTGTGTCCGCAACCGACTCTCTTAATGGGATGTAGATGGATCTATCCCCTTCTCGGTTGGCTCAGTAGTACTTACCACTTCGTGTTGTACTCTCACTCTAATAAAAGGTCATTCATTCGATGTGGCTACACAAAATTCCCTTTTCGAATAGTAATATTTTAATTAGTAGCGACAATGTTCACAAGAACTTACCTCATAATCCTTTGAAGAACTTTTGCTCTGCCTTAGAGTAGGATACAAACTGATCGACTGCAAATTCCATTACAAATCATCCTAGCACACTATCCACCCAATGATCTACAGTGCAGGTGATTGTGGTGTCAACCTTCTCCAACTGTTGAATCAATTCTGGAGTCCACTATGTAACCTGATTGTCTTTCCAACATGTCTGGAATTTTACTAGCCTTGTTAGCCACTCCTGGAGCTCGTGCATAAAAGTCACAAAGAAAATTTTATATACTTCTGTGAAAATATATTTTTTCTTCCACTTCTCAGCTGTTAGCTTCATGCTGTGATTCTCCACAAAAAATTCTTGAATCTATCTTTCGAACCAGTCTTCGAGCTCTAATTTCTCAGGTCTCCAATGACCTCATGGAATTACCTGATCTCTCTCTCAAAATTCTTCCGGTCTTGGCAACGGAACCATTTTTTGGCTTGAGGGGTCCTGATCCAGGTTCAGAGTTAAAGTTTTCCAAAAAACCCCTATACTACTAGCCCTTTCGGCAATGACCTACTTTCGTAGGCCAAGGTCTCTTTCAAAGTAGTATGGGTGGTTGTTGGAACCAAGTTTCTGCACCCTAGGAGAGAGTAGGTAAGTAAAGTAGATCTCATCGAGTTCTACCAGGTTCGCACAGAAACAAGCCTATTATCGATCCCTTAACATTATAATCAACATGTAAACATAAACACGCCTACTATTATTAAACAGATCTGATCAACACCTTCGCATCCACGTGTGCATCAACAATTATCATCAAAGAACATCACAATCACAACTAATTCATATATCATATATAAAATCACAGCTTATTCAAATAACACAGAGGTACTCTAGTAATAAACACAACTAGTTCAGATAGCATAAAGATACTTCAATAGATTCCGCATTCATTAACATCCAAAACAAAGTTACAAACCCAAGTCACACCTCGCACACACAACAAGCGGGGTCTGCACATAGAAAGACTGAGGATCTCCGTACACACAGCCAGAAGGTGTCCTTACCCAAAAATACCCAAAAAATATCTCAACAGTTTTCACGTAACATCTTACTTATTTTCTTACCCTTAGACTCAAAATATCCATCTATTTATATCATCATAGCCTGCGCTATACTGTGGTCTGCAAACCATGGTTTGCACTAGGTCTACCCTTTGACCCCTTACAATACATTGGGGGCTTTAACCTACCCCAAAGCCCCTACACAAGACCAATTACTACAAAAATATATAAAAAACGCAGTGTTGGAACATATCAAAACACAACTAGGGGACCCTGTTCCAACACCATCCCTCAAATAATATCAGTACTCGACTACTCTTATCTTGAATGGCCTATCTCATTCTCAAAGAGTATCTAATCCCAGATGATTACCCAATCCTCCATTATTTCTTCCAGGTGAAGACCGGAATGATGTGTCTATCCATTCTCTCCACATGGCCTTCACTAAGACTTACGGTTGTTAGTCTTGGTCTATTGCATGGCACATGTATTAGAGAATCACATATGTCACTCCCTCTAAACTCAAGAAGGATATACTTCAAGTTTCTTCCAAGTAATAAACTTACCACCAGGCTCCCTCTCAACCAGGGTCCTACAGCAGCAATCCAACTACTCATGAAAAATTCCTCCCCTTGATGTCATGGATTTCGATATTGAGGAATCTTCAACTTTTGGCTTCATAGGGCATAGATGATCCATCACTTTCAGTCACGATTCATGTCCACTATCAGAAAGTGATTCATCAGTATTTCTCATCTGGTCCATTGTTATGCCATGCTGCTTTCCTTCAAATCATTTCCAAGGATCATACATCCTTTCACATGATTAGCAACCTTGCACAAATTCTTCCAAATAAACATATACATATGAACTTTTAAAACAAAAGCTACCTCAATGATGATCTTTCCCCACGACATCTTCTTGTAGGCATCAACATCCTTTATTCAAATTGACACATCTCCTAATGATATGTTTTTTCAAGGGTCTTCTTCTTTACCATACTTCTATCAGAGTCTACATATCCTCCTAGGAGATCTCCTAGTCACATATTCTTGGCTTCTAGATGATAACTGCCTCTTGACATGGTTGCATTTCATGATCTCTTCCTTTCTGCACATTCTTAATTCCCAAGAACTTATAAATTTTCCAGTTTCTCATTCATATACAACCACCTCATATTCCATGAGGATATATTATTTTGATTTCATTTGTCAGTGCACCAAGAGATTCTCCTTCATGGATCATACTTCTAAATATGGAAGCCTATTACCTGCAACCATATGACATGACTTCACAACATCCACTGTCACCATATAAATATTTACATACCTCATACCTTTATCATTTAAGTCATCTTGTAGCAGTTTTAATAGAATTAAGATCTTCATTCCCTTGACCTTCTTCATCCATATGTAATCACATCCCATAATTATGTTTCCATGATGACCCTTGATCTTGATTACTGCCTTCCATCAGTATTGTTATCAGAGAGGATTTCTAGGAGTTGTTTCATCAAGAGCTCCTATCATACTTCGATCATGATGCTATAATATATGCTACTTCCTATTATACTGTTTTACAACTAACATAAATCAATTAAAGGATAAGATGATATCAATCATAGTGGATATCCCTCGCTTCTTCTTTCTTAGATTTCTTTGCATCAGGTTATTCCCTGATATCTGAGATATGGGATTCTTCCCTTTTCCTCTTGTCCTTGTCAGATTTAGGAAAATTTCTTTTATAATGCCCAAGTTAATTACATCCAAAGCATCGTAATTTTTCCATGTTCCTTCTTTTATTCTGAGGACCAAATTTTCTAAATCTTCCTTTCTTCCTATATATGGCTGCAAAGGCTTGATTCTCTTCACTTGGTCCTGTATCAGCTTTGGCTTTCATTCTTATTTCCTCTATTTTACATAGATACCATAAATAATGGAACGGTGTGGCTTCTTTCTTCCTGTATAAAATTGAAGTGAAGTTTCACCATTCCTCTGGTAGAGCATTCAACACCATTGTGGTCATCTCAGTGTTAGACATTACTTCTCCCAGTTCCTGCAGTTGATCTCTTATTTCATAAATCCTCATAAAGTATGGAGTGATTCCTTCTTCCCTTGACAATTTTATTTTATATATTTTTTGTCTTAGAGAGATTTCTTCTCCTGTAGTACTAACAGAGAATAGCTCCTCTAGTTTCTCATATATTTCTTTAGTAGACTTTAGTTTTGATACATAAGGAATTAGTGAGACCTTAATATATTCTATGAGAGTCCTCAGGGCTCTGATTTCTCCCTTCATGTACTTGGCATGAGCTGGGGCATCTTCTTTTGGTGGTTTAATTGTCGATCCATCGATGTAGTCCATTACTTAGTCTTCAATTAAATCCAAATCTGTCCTCTTTTTCCATGTGCTAGAGTTTGATGACCCATCCATCTTGTTGTTCTATTTACGATAAGTCATCTTGACAGATTTAAGTAAGGTCATAAATACTTACTTGAGTAGAGTGTCTCGCAACTTCCTTGATGATGACGAAGGAGTTAGGAGCTTCTTCAAAAATAGAAATCTTCAATCTAGGTTTTCTTGACCCTTGATGGCAAAGGATATGTTCAAAAAATGATGTCCGCTTCAATCAATGTCTTGAATGACAATATTTGACGAAAAAGATTATTTTCTTGAAAATTTGATCCTTTGAATGAGATGGAGATTTGAAAATATCTTGAGAGTATTCCTTGCAAACTGATTTGACTTTTCACCCAAACTTTGATTTTTGCTTCCTGGAGTGTCTCTTTGTCAAGCAGCCCTTGAGTTCAGCATGTTAGCTTTGATACCATGTTGAGAATTTATAGGGTTGGAGATTAATTAAAATTCTCTTCTTGATAATTACTTGTGAACTTACTTGAGTTACTTATTTCTTCTCTTTTTTAGCTTATTTAGTCTTTCATCAAGTCAATTACCAAAATACAAAAATACACAAAGTTAGGTTCCTAGATCTAGGGAGAAACCTCTCCCTCTTGGAGAGGAAAACCCACGAGAAATTATTCTTATAGACTTTTAGATGACAAGTAATATGACTAAGATTCAAACCCTAGACCTTTATATGCTTCTAATGCCTTGTCATTGCTTCGTCATTGGCTCCTTCTTTCCTACGCCTACTTACACCGATCTGCACTTGTTAACGCCAAGGCTAGAGAGCTCAGTCTCTCCTCGTGTTCTTCCTTATCCAGATGTATATGATCCTTGATTGAGATATCATCACTTTACACAGTCCTAATACTATTTTGGCACAGTATTATGATCTCTTCCTCATGCATAACACTACCTTGATCTCGAATATATTCCAGATCTGAACTCGCACTTTTGTATGCTTGCAATACCTCTGTGATTCACATCCATTTCATACTTAAGAATTTACTTCAATATGCTACCTTGCATTCACTTCCACACTGCCTTAAATTCACTTAAACCTTGTACTTGATTGAATATATATCCTTCTTGAAATTATAGACATGTCTGCACTATTTTCGTATTTCAGGTCTACACTTTGGTTGCCTAGAATAGTCCACAATTTCCTGTTTCAGATCCACACTTTCCTGTGGAAATCTCAGAGAAAAATCTGCACTGAAACACATGTAGGAAATCTGCATTGAAGCTCATAGATGTCTGAAAATATGTCCTCAATTGATTCGCAGAACAAAGTATATATATATATATATATATATATATATATATATATATATATATATATATATAGAGAGAGAGAGAGAGAGAGAGAGAGAGAGAGAGAGATTCACTATCTTGAAGCTGACCATATCTTTTGCTGTGAGGCCGACTTGACACATCTTTCCAGCAATTGATTGGGGGTTGATTAGAGCCATTCTTCCACAATTTCAAGGATAAGGCCTTGAATCATTTCATGATACTAGATCCTTCATATATATATGACACTTAATTACATTTATCCCTAGAAGACAAAACCCTAGATAGACATCAAAAAGAAGTCTATTAACCTATAATAAACTCTTTCTCATGAAACCCATGAAGAAAGTACAAAATACATTTTATTATATTTGTATTCTACTTTACATGAATCCATAATCACATAGTCAATATGAAGACCGATCGTAGTTACAATTTTCAACCATTCTGACTCTCTCTCTTTTCAAACCCTATACACAATGAAAAATTAAGTATGCTCCTAAGTTTACTTACTTGGCCTCATCCTTGTCTCTGCAACTTAACCTTTGAAATAAAACCTAAACCCTAGACCTAGTTCCTTCACTGTCATTATTATCCAGAAAAAACTCAAAACAAACAAACCCTAATCTACTGAGAATCATAACTAGCCTAAAATCATTACATATCTAGTCATCCTATTGCCTGAAAAAGTGACATTGAGAGAGCCCTCTTTGTTTTTGGTAGGGCTAGCTATCATAACTAAAGGTTGGTTTGAGGTTTCCTCCTTCAGTTCTATTCTCAGCCTTGGGAAATGGGAGAGTGATAACATAAAAAATATATCCCCTGTGAATAATATACTTTCTTAATTTAAGAATAGAATATAATGCCCTCACTCATTAATAGATCAATAATACAATAAATATTAATTGCCAAAATAAACTTACTTATAAATATTGATACTCCTACATGAAAAAATTATGAATAAATGTGAATCAACGTAGTAGTTTTCTTGCATAAGTACGTGAAATTTTATATCACTTCCTTATAAGTTAAGTCTTCCCCATAGTGTGTACACGTTCTTATATATTTTTTCCATGATGGAAAATAGTATTGGTTTAAATTTAATTTATTTTTTTTTTTTTAACTTTTAATTTTGTGGATATTGGCAGGTTACTGAGGTTGATGTACACCACGATGGGCACCATATGATATAGGTTTGAGGCAATAATTTAGTTTGGTTGTCTTGGACAACCAAACTAATTTATCATTTCACATGTATGAGGGTGAGGGAAGTCGAAGCCAAGACAATAACTTGCTGGGCACATTTGATTTCTATGGCATTCCTGCAGCTCTAAGAAAAGTTTCCCTGATTGATGTGCACTTTGATGTTGATGAAGGTGGTATTATGAAAGTATCTATGATGGAAAATACCACTGCTGAGAAGAAAAATATCACAATCATAAGTGACCAAGGTAGATTAAGGAGATTTAGAAAATGTTTCATGATGGTGAGAAATACAAGTTCAAGGACACAATGCACAGAGAGAAAGTGGATGTCAAGAATTCCCTGGATAATTATGCTTACAAAATGAGGAACACTGTCTAAGTGATCAAGGATTCTCTCAAATATAATATCCACTGGATTGACCAAAATGAGCATGCCAAGGCCAACGAGTTTGATGAAAATATAAAAGAGATGGAGAGTATTTGCAATTCCATACATCCTGAATATGTGCAGCTCGATCTCGATCTGGAAATGGAACTATTGGATATGAGTCTCGATCTCAAGACTCAGAATTTTCAACTCACTCACAAAGGTGGCTAGATCAACTTGCCCTATTATTTGTGATGCTTGGTCTCGGTATCACTAGGGATCGACTCTAGGTAGAAAAAATTCCTTCACTTGGCTCTGTTGCTTATGGTGTTGTATAAGTATCTGAGTAAGCGAACCAACTGATGATATACATGTTGATCTACTTGCTGCTTCATTCTATTTGAGCCAAAACGCAATTTTTAAAAGGTACATCTAATTTTTTTTCTAGTCCAGGGGTGTGTATATATATATATATATATATATATATATATATATATATATATATATATAGAGAGAGAGAGAGAGAGAGAGAGAGAGAGAGAGAGATTCACTATCTTGAAGCTGACCATATCTTTTGCTGTGAGGCCGACTTGACACATCTTTCCAGCATTTGATTGGGGGTTGATTAGAGCCATTCTTCCACAATTTCAAGGATAAGGCCTTGAATCATTTCATGATACTAGATACTTCATATATATATATGACACTTAATTACATTTATCCCTAGAAGACAAAACCCTAGATAGACATCAAAAAGAAGTCTATTAACCTATAATAAACTCTTTCTCATGAAACCCATGAAGAAAGTACAAAATACATTTTATTATCTTTGTATTCTACTTTACATAAATCCATAATCACATAGTCAATATGAAGACCGATCGTAGTTACACTTTTCAACCATTCTGACTCTCTCTCTTTTCAAACCTATACACAATGAAAAAATAAGTATGCTCCTAAGTTTACTTACTTGGCCTCATCCTTGTCTCTGCAACTTAACCTTTGAAATCAAACCTAAAACCTAGACCTAGTTCCTTCACTGTCATTATTATCCAGCAAAAACTCAAAAAAAACAAACCCTAATCTACTGAGAATCATAACTAGCCTAAAATAATTACATATCTAGTCATCCTATTGCCTGAAAAAGTGACATTGAGAGAGCCCTCTTTGTTTTTGGTAGGGCTATCTATCATAACTAAAGGTTGGTCTGAGGTTTCCTCCTTCAGTTCTATTCTCAGCCTTGGGAAATGGGAGAGTGATAACATAAAAATATATCCCCTGTGAATAATATACTTTCTTAATTTAAGAATAGAATATAATGCCCTCACTCATTAATAGATCAATAATACAATAAATATTAATTGCCAAAATAAACTTATAAATATTGATACTCCTACATGAAAAAATTATGAATAAATGTGACTCAACGTAGTAGTTTTCTTGCATAAGTACATGAAATTTTTATATCACTTCCTTATAAGTTAAGTCTTCCCCATAGTGTGTACATGTTCTTATATATTTTTTCCATGATGGAAAATAGTATTGGTTTAAATTTAATTTTTTTTTTTTTTTTTTTTTAACTTTTAATTTTGTGGATATTGGCAGGTTACTGAGGTTGATGTACACAACGATGGGCACCATATGATATAAGTTTGAGGCAATAATTTAGTTTGGTTGTCTTGGACAACCAAACTAATTTATCATTTCACATGTATGAGGGTGAGGGAAGTCGAAGCCAAGACACTGACTTGTTGGGCACATTTGATTTCTATGGCATTCCTGCAGCTCTAAGAAAAGTTTCCCTGATTGATGTGCACTTTGATGTTGATGAAGGTGGTATTATGAAAGTATCTATGATGGAAAAGACCACTGCTGAGAAGAAAAATATCACAATCATAAGTGACCAAGGTAGATTAAGGAGATTTAGAAAATGTTTCATGATGGTGAGAAATACAAGTTCAAGGACGCAATGCACAGAGAGAAAGTGGATGTCAGGAATTCCCTGGATAATTATGCTTACAAAATGAGGAACACTGTCTAAGTGATCAAGGATTCTCTCAAATATACTATCCACTGGATTGACCAAAATGAGCATGCCAAGGCCAACGAGTTTGATGAAAATATAAAGGAGATGGAGAGTATTTGCAATTCCATACATTCTGAAGATGTGCAGCTCGATCTCGATCTGGAAATGGAACTATTGGATATGAGTCTCGATCTCAAGACTCAGAATTTTCAACTCACTCATAGAGGTGGCTAGATCAACTTGCCCTATTATTTATGATGCCTGGTCTTGGTATCACTAGGGATCGACTCTAGGTAGAAAAAATTCCTTCACTTGGCTCTGCTGCTTATGGTGTTGTATAAGTATCTGAGTAAGCGAACCAACTGATGATATACATGTTGATCTACTTGCTGATTCATTCTATTTGAGCCAAAACAAAATTTTTAAAAGGTACATCTAATTTTTTTTCTAGGCCAAAATTTACACACAAACATATAGAATTAATGACAATTTATTTCTCTCTTACAGTGTGTGTTTGTATTTTTTAGATAGATATTTTGGGTTTATGTGAGGTATATGGAGAAGCACGTCATAATTTTTAACTAGTTCCATATTTTTTCATCTGGATTCATGATCTTGTAATTTGAAATTGATTTTCATACTAAGGAAACACTATAAATTATGCAGGGCATTATTTTATGGTAGAATTACAGCAACTTGTCATTGCATCAGCAGTAGCGAATCACGTGATTTTTTCAAGGTGAACATGGACTATGGTGATGAATAGTTCGTTATTTTTTCTATTATCTGGGTCCATTTATCTATTGGGATTACAATATTTGAAATTTAGGATCCCACAATGAGTTGTCAGCTGCCATAGTCGATTGTTAAAGATCAGGAGCACACTAGCAGAAACACCTGGAATCCTTCACGAAATTACGTTTAGGTAATCGACAATTTTAAATGTATATTTCTCTCTTACAGTGTGTTTGTGTTTCTACATTTTTTAAGATATATATTTTTGGTTTAAGAAGATCATTCGTACAATTTGAGTGGATAAGAATGAACACCATGTTCATTTTTATCATGGCAGCAGAGGGTATATTCTCAAAAAATTTTAATACATGGTACTATGACACCCCTAATAATATCTTGGTATGCATATCAATATGAGTTCTCATTTTCACACTCTCTCACCCACACAATGTGTTTGTTTATTATGTTTTTTCCCATTATTATAACCATATTCATAAAAACTAGATGTATACTAGCACTCTTTGATAATTATACCCACACTTCCCTTGATTTAGTCTCACAACAAACAAATTTTATAAAACAAAAGAAATATACATGATTTCTCTTTTTCTCAAAAATATACATAAGTCTTTCATAAAAAAACTACTTGAATTTCAACAATTCTAGAAATTAGTAAACCAAAATTTGAACATCCTACTACTCAACACTTAGTAAACAACTTCAAACTCCAACTATTGTCTTCAAGCTTTCTATTTGGTTGATTCCTTCTTCGACCTCCAAGATCACACATGTTTGACTCAAGAAGTAGTCATTTTGATAAATCATCTGCTCTTGTGTTAGTTTCTCTAAAAGCATGATGATAGGATATGTTGTAGAAGAATGTCTCCATTTTTTTCATCTGAGCTAGCATAAGGTGTGTTAGCACTGCAATTTAAAAAAAAAATCAAGGTCTCGTCATCATTGTAAGTTGTGTCTTTGATCCTGTATTGTCCCCTAACTTATGGTTGAAGGCCCTGGAAGGTTAAAATGTATTATTTTTTATCATTTTTTAACCAAAACCCAACATAGTTTTGAGTCCAATAGTTTATTTGTGTCATAGAGTTATTAGCGTAAATTCTCTTTTAATAAGTCTTTTAACTGCTTTGAGTAGTTAAGGTCATGGGTTTAGCTTGAGAAGTGTTATTCATTCACCATGATATCTTCTATCCAAGGTTAAATAACAAAATTTCAGAGTCATCAGTTTTTTTTGGAATTTTCCGTAATAGCTACCCTTTTTCATAAAATCTGGTTTTACAAGCAAACTTAGTAATTAGCAATTACTTGAAAAATTTGCACAATGAGAAAAAAAGAGGCATTTATCAAGTGAAAATATACTTCTCTTTGAATATTGAAGGTCTTCTGAAACAAGAGGTATTACCTTGATGAAATATCTCTATTGGAGGATTTATTAAAAGGAGTCAGCAACCCAAGTAAGGCAAATATTTTCTTCAGAAAATCTGGTTTTACAAGCAAACCTAGTAAGTAGCTATTACCTGAAAAATTCATACAAGGATCATTATTCAGAGAAAATTGTCCTTTGAAATTAATTTAAGATCTTCTATGTTATGAGATATTATTTTATTTTAAAAGGGTAATTATTTCTCAATTAGAAGTATTATTAGAAAGGAGTGATTATCTTGTTGGTGGAGCTAACCTGTAGCTATTCATTATAGCTAAAGTGGAAAATAAGGTACAAGGTATCAATTTATTAATGATGCGGAGAATTGATATATGATATGGGGTGACTTGGCGCTCGGATTTCAATCATTTCAAATAGTGTCATTAAACCACACCGTGATTAAAGGTACACAGACTCCAGAAGATTACGTTTGTTGTTTTTCATGAACGAGTTCTCCAAGGAGGTTACAGCTGATAGGGTTGCATTTTCCAGCAAACAGCTTGTCATCTCAAGCAAGAAATTAGGGCTTCGTGTACGGTTTTTGTCTCAAGTATTGAATAGTTGTGCGTGAAGAGGGAGCTTAGTTGTTGAGAAGAATGAGAAAAGGTGAAAATGTTAACCGGTTTGATTCAACAAATAACAATTTTGTTTATGCTAGAGCAAAGCCCCAATTTAAGACAACATGCTGGTATAAGTTTTTGTAGAAATTCTCCGGGGAAAATGTAGCTCTTGCAGAGGCCTTTGCTGAGAGTTTTTATGGGGAGAAATTCAAGCTTGGGAGAAAGACTTTCAAAATAACTGAAACCGTTATAGATAGAGCTACTCAAACCTTGGCCACTAGAGAACTCTGGTTCAAGAAGAAAATGTTGAAAAAATAAGTAAGTCCCTTCCTCAAACCTGAGCATGCGAATATCAAATGGACTCCAACTGTGCATATTTATTGTTTTAGGGCATAATGGAAACATGTAATAACCACTGTGCAACACTACATTTCTTGTGAAGGTAGATTCTCCTTTGTTTATCAATACCAAATGAGATTTTTTTCTCACATATCAAGTGTCAAACCTTTGAATTTTATTTTCTTTCTATATGTATCCTTGCATAAAATGTCTTTGAAGTTTCAAAAAATCCCTAACTATTCCCTACATAACCTCTATCATAGGGGTTTAATCAAGATGTTGATTTTCTATCACCTGAAGAATAAAAATACTACCTGGGATAAATTCCTAGCAGAGGAGGGATTTTGTAGTATCAACTCTAGGAGGAGGGTAGGGAGACCCAAGAAGCAAAATGCCCAAGAACAAACTGGCACAACACCTATGCAAAATACTTCACAGCTAGTTCATTCCATCCCATAAACTAGTAGACAAACTAGAAGTTTAGCTAAGACAGCTAGAAATGAACCTGTCACTCCCATACCAATGGTACAACCAGCAAAAAGGATTTATACAAGGAAATATCCAAAGGAACCCCAAACTTTATCAGCATTCATCAGAGAACATTCCATGAGTTTCAAGCAAGGAAAAACTCAGCCTAGTAAGGAATTTAAGTCTACATGTGAGGAAAAGAGAGCTTCTTCCTCAAAATATAAAGGCATAAGAAAGTTGATCCTCATAGAAGAAACTTCACAGGAAGGCTGCTCTGAAATACCAGTTTAAGTACCAGTTTAATACTCTATTCTAGAAATTGCATAAGATCGAGAAGAAAACAGGGATACCCCTTCAGTAGAGGAACCAACACTAGCTCATTTGTTTTCTTCTCTCAAGACATCCAAGAGATCTACGAAGAGAAAGGAAAATAATTTCATTTACTCCTATTCATCGTTCTAAGAAGACAACACTGATGAAGATTTCTCAGAGACGAGTATGAAGAAGGTCAGTCTAGTAGTATGATGCAGAAGAGAATAAGGGTTTCCTACATTCCCAACCCATACCTCAAAAGGCATCACACTAGGCCTAAAAACAAGCTTAAACTGAATAGCAAAATCATTGCTAATCCTACACTGAGAAATGAAATCATTAATGTTGATGAAAGCCAAGGAAAGGAATCCAAGAAGACCAGAGCTCAAAAATAGAAGCATACATGAAAAAGAATTAAAAGACTCAATAAGGCAGAGTCTCTCAAAATATTTTCTTCAATACTTGATTTTATTTAATCATTTCAGGCAAGTCAAAGAAGGAGAGGTTCACACATTTTTGGCTTAATCAACAAACACAACTATTTGAAAAATTTCCAGTAATATCTACCTAAATCTGAAAATGGCAGCTATAATTTCTTGAGTTTTTGTATGAAGGAAGTGGAGGCATTTTTTGTTTAAGTCTCAAAGGGTGCTACTGAGGAGTAATTACATGCAAACATTATCAACATAATAATTTGTTGCTAGGTGTCAATTGATCAAGTTCTCTTCCAAATTTTAGAATTTTGTTTTGCACTTTTTGTGGAAACAACCAGATGTCATCTTCAGCTGTTAGTTGCACTTTTTGAGGAAGTGGTTGTACTAGAAAAGAGAAGCAGTCTGCCAGCAACTTGCCACATCATTCCAACCACTTCTAACTATAGGCCATCATATTGTTTATTTTTATTATGTTGCACTACTTTTTATTAAGGTTAATGATAAGCTTCACCTTATATGTAGGAATATGATAACTCCTCTAGAACAGATTCACACTTTTTGTAGAAATATAAGCATAATATCTCTTGTATATATATGATGAAACTCAATGGAGAAAGGGTTTGTGGTTTTTGAATCATATAATCATGTGATCAGTGCACTTTTTCAGATAATTATATTGAAGAACACTTTTGAGGACTTATTGCTATCTTGATATGTGTATTGTTGATCTTTCTTATGTGTTTCCATACCTAAATCTCTGTAGTTCCAATTTGTAATTTCAAATGTTGTTATATGTTTTTATAAGCCTCTTGATGTATTTATGTACCTTATCAGCTTTTATCAGTCTTACTTAGTAAGCCTTTTTGATGAGATGCGCATAGTAACTGTTTAAAGAGCATTCCTTATGACAGTAAATTTTCATGATATTCAATAAGAATGTTGTAAGTCTTGATATAGGCTTCTCTTATTGATATATTGTCAAACTGTTTCTTGTGTTATTTTTCATGAAATAGTGGATTTCTGCCTTGCAAACCCATTGTCCCTTCTTTTATTTCACACTTTCTTCCTTCCATAGGCTACAAACTTATCTTTTGCTACCATGTCAGGTCTGAATACCGTTATTAGTGTGACAGTGAATTTTTTTGAAACCCCTTTTCAGTGATTGAGAGATTAAATCACCTACCAATTACATAATCCAAATCATTAAACTTCCCTGGAGCTTAAGATGTGTCTGGTCAGGCACTTGTCATAATCCAAGTGTTGATTCCAGTGCTAACATATTTTGGTGCGTCTGTCGGGAGACGAAGGCCTTGAAACGAAGTATTCTCCCGAGTCTCTTGTTTTGAATTTCTAATGATCAATTCTTGATGGTGAAAAAAAATTGGCGACTTGAAGAATATTGTGATCTTTCACTTGGAAACTCCATAAAAAAGAACCCAGATGCGACTCCACTGTTTTCAGATCTAGAACTCTGATGGAAGTGATCCTCGCTAAAAGATATGCCTTCTGCAATTTTTCAAAGATGGATGGTTTTCCTAATCCTTTTCTAGATAGAAGTGAATGGGAATTTTTTCTTCCAAGGTTTAGTGGGCATGATTGGGAAGTACCAGCTGTTTTTTTATGGGATTTTCATGATTGGATTCATCGGCTGCATTTTTTTCATGAAGACGTAAAGATTAAGTTGTTTAGATATTATTTGGAGGGTGCAGACCTTAAGTGGTGTAGATATCTTCCTAAAAATAGTATCACTTGTTTGAAATAGTTTCATGATGCTTTTAATTACTTTTATAAAGATAGGTATCCAGCCAAATGTTTTGCTCCGGAATGTTGCTATCAGTTTGATAAGAAAGTTAAAAGTGATGATGAACAACATAAATGTAAAGAAACCATGGTTATACCAGAAGGTGTGCAACAACCCTTTTGTTCTCATCATTTTCTTAAAACTCCTATCATTCAAGAAGAGGATAAACAACAGGTTATTGAGCAGCATGATGAGATATTAGGTGAACATAGTGAAAACTTCATAAATCAACCTTTGTTTTATAAATATCCTAATGATGAAGAGATGGTTTTTATTTCACCTTGTATTAAAGTTTACAGTCATGATCCAATCTATGACAGTTATGAATCTGAGTCCGGGGAAGAAGATGATGCTCAACTCATACAAATTGTCGAGGAATTATCACCTTTGCTAAGAATTGATGATAAGAAAAAAAATTATGAGCCTATGTTTGAAATGTGTAAATTTGAGTTGCAGGGATACAATGTCAAAGAAGAAATTTGTGAAAAAATTGCAGAACAAGCTCTTCATCAAAGCATTGTTCTATCAGAGGAAAGTATGTGTCAGCCTATCCTTGAACTCAAAGTTGTTTTGAGTAAGTCTCCTTGTTGATTTTCTGATCCTATTGTTGATTATATGGAGTTTAGTTTTCTGAAAGTATCTCTTGTTATTAGTCTTGGAGTGCTTCTCATCCATGGCAGCAAGTATGAGTCACATTTTGATATTACTCTTCATACTTTTCAGCCTTTCAGCAGTGGATGTGAAGACATGTCAAGAAATCGGTTGCTGAAAATTTTCTTTTGGAATTTTGTATACACTTGATCAAGTGAATTTCAGCTAATTATAAGTAGGGATGTACATAAATAAGCTCGTTGCTCCAGTATTGGTTTCAATTTTAGATTATAGTTTGATTTAGTTTTCAGTTATGTTGAAATAAGTTGCAGAAGGTAGAAATATAGCATATGAATCCATTACCCAATGGTTAGGCATGCTGGTATTTTTGAGTTAATGAGCCGAATTATTGGTTGGAGAAATAAGGGTTGGACAAGGAAATGGAACTACGGTCCTTAAAGCTTCACAGGGGGGACTTCATCCCCAATAGGAGCCACTGTTAGGATTGCAATTTTTCAAAAACATTTCAAGGTTTGGTCAATGTTGTAAGTTGTGTCTTTGATCCTATATTGTCTCCTAACCTATTTTTGAAGGCCCTAGAAGGTTAAAATGTATTAATTTTTATCATTTTTTAACCAAAACCCAAAATAATTTTGAGTCCAATAGTTTATTTGTGTCATAGAGTTATTAGGGTAAATTCTCTTTTAATAAGTCTTTTAATTGCTTTGAGTAGTTAAGGTCATGGGTTTAGCTTGAGAAGTCTTATTCATTCACCATGATATCTTCTATACAAGATTAAAGAACAAAATGTTAGAGTCATCAGTTGTTTTAGGAATTTTCCATAATAGCTACCCTTTTTCAGAAAATTTGGTTTTACAAGCAAGCCCAGTAAGTAGCTAATACCTGAAAGAATTGTACAAGGAGATAAAAGAGGCATTTATCAGGTGAGAAGATACTTCTCTTTGAATATTGAAGATCTTCTGAAACAAGAGGTATTACCTTGATGAAAGGTGTCTATTAGAGGATTTATTCAAAGGAGTCAGCAACCCAAGTAAGGAAGATATTTTCTTCAAAAAAACTGGTTTTATAAGCAAACTCAGTAAGTAGCTATTACCTGAAAAATTCATACAAGGAGCATTATAAAGAGAAAATATCATTCTCCTTTGAAATTAATAAAAGATATTCTATGTTATGAGATATTATTCTTTTTTAAAAGGGTAATTATTTCTAAATTTGAAGTAATATTATAAAGGAGTGATTATATAATTGGTGGAGCTAACTTATAGCTATTCATTATAGTTGAAGCGGAAAATAAGGTACAAGGTCTCAATTTATTAATGATGTGGAGGAGTGATATATGGTATGGGTTGACTTAGCGCTCAGATTTGAATAATTTCAAATCATGTCATTAAACAACATCGTGATTAAAGGCGCGCAGACTCTAGAATATTTTGTTTGTTGTTTTTCATGACCGAGTTCTCCAAGGAGGTTACAACTGATAGGGTTACATTTTCCAACAAACAACTTGTCATCTCAAGCAAGAAATTAGGGCTGTGTGTAGGGTTTCTGTCTCAAGTATTGAACAAATATGTGTGAAGAGGGAGCTTAGGTGTTGAGAAGAATGGGAAAAGGTGGAAATTTTAACAAGTCTGAGTTAGAAAATACCAGGTTTGTTGATGCTAGAGAAAAGCCCCAATTTAAGACAGCATGCTGGTATAAATTTTTTCAAAAATTATTCGGGGAAAATGTAGCTCCTTCAAAGGCCTTTGTTGAGAGCTTTGATGGGGAGAAATTCAATCTTGGGAGAAAGACTTTAAAAATCACTGAAACCATTATAGCTAGAGCTACTCAAACCTTGGCCACTGGATAATGCTAGTTCCAGAAGAAAATTTTGAAAACATAAATAAGTCCCTTCTTTAAACCTGAGCATTTGAATATCAAATGGACTCCAACTGTGAATATTTCCTGTATTAAGGCAGAATGGCAACATGTAATAACCACTGTGCAATGCTACATTAATTGTGAAGGTAGATTCTCCTCTGTTCATCGATACCAAATGAGATTTCTTTCTCACATCTCAAGTGCCAAACCCTTGAATTTTCCTTTATTTCTATACAGATCCTTGTTGTCTTTTAAGTTTTAGAAAATCCCTAACTATTCCCTGCATAACCTCTATCATAGGGGCTTAATCAAGATGTTGATTGTCTATCACCTTAAGAAGAAAAAGACTACCTGGGATAAATTCTTAACAGAGGAGGGATTTGGTAGTATAAACTCTAGGAGGAGGGTAGGGAGACCCAAGAAGAAAAATTCCCAAGAAAAAACTGGAACAACACCTATGCCAAATAGTTCACAGCCAACTCAATCCATCCCATAAACTAGTAGATAAATTAGAAATTTATCTAAGAGAGCTAGAGTTGAACTTGTCTCTCCCATACCAATGGTACAACCAGCAGAAATATTTATACAAGGAAATCTCCAAAGGAACCCCAAAATTTAGCAGCATTCATCAGAGAACATTCCATGAGATTCAAGCAAGGGAAAACTCAGCCTAGTAAGAAATTTAATTCTACATGTGAGGAAAATAGTGCTTCTTCCTAAAAATATAAAGGCATAAGAAAGTTGATCCTAGGAGAAGAAAATTCAGAGGAAGCCAACCCTAAAGTACTAGTTCAAGTACCAGTTCAACACTTTATTCCAGCAGTTGCCGAAGAGCAAGAAGAAAACAGGGACACCCCTTCAGTAGAGGAACCAACACTAGCTCAGTTGTTTTATTCTCTCAAGACATCCAAGACATCTACTAGGATAAAGGACAAGAATGTCGTTCAATCCTATTCATCCTTTGAAGAAGACAACACTGATCCACAAATACCTTTCAGTGGCATATTTCCCTCTTTTTCAAACCAAACTCCTTTCCTTTCTTCCATCTTTGTTGCCAAATTGAGGCATATATTGCATCAGCTCCCTAACCTAGAGTACGAATTCCTTGATGTTGCAAATTAGCAATAAAATCCAATGGTAATCTGTAGGATTCTTCACATTAAATCTATGGATTAGCCCCTATTATGATTTGATACCCTTTTCCAACTCCCCATACTAACCATACACCTACCAAAGTGAAAGCCAATGCCAATGATTTCCAAACTATATACCCATTTTGGATATTTTTTTGTTTTCCTTCCTATCTCATTATTCCATGTTAAGGTATTCAGCATGATTTTGGTATATCACCTACCTCTAGAGTCCCTATTTGGAAATAATATTCCATGGATTTTTGGCAGCCAGAACTTTTCTAAAGAAGTGAATGTCTTTGAAATCCCAACCTCTAGTTTCTTTTGGTTTAGACAAGGACTAGCATTTGACAAGTGGAATGTCGCCTTTCTTCCTCTTACTCGTCCACAAAAAAATTAAAACATTTCTTTCTAATAATTTAAATACCCCTTAGGGATGTAGGCCATAATATGCCGATATATTGGACTTTCTTCCAACACTACCTTGTCCAATGTCAATCTACCTCCTAAGGAATCCATTGATTACACCGTTGGTTAGGTTTTTTTTTCCTATACTCTTTATTAACCACTTCTAGTGATTCTTGAAATATGGATTCTTAAAGCCTTCTTGAATAATTGAGCTCTAAAATGAGAATACATACAAGATAATTCTAAGTTATTCCTCATCTACCCAATTAAAACCAAGTGAATATTTCTACATATTCATTTCCATCCCAGAAATTGTAAATAAACGTGAAATTGTTCAATGGTCTAATGAAATTTCACTGATAAAGACATGATTATGCGAGTCCATGTTACGTCTTTCCATTAACAATGTTTACTTGTGTAATACGGTGTTGCATCTTCTTTTGCGTTATTTTGAATTTTATTTCAGTGCTACAATTGGAATATATGATATTAATTTATGGATTTCAATTATAGTTGTTGAGATACTATTATTTTTCTCTATTGTATTATTATTTGTGACCCTTTGGGTGCTTTCTTCTTGTTTTTCTTTACTAGTTGAAGAGATTCGTAATTTTAGATTTTACCATATTGCTTGCTGGTTCTATGCATATTTAATTGACATGTAATAGGTTGTTTCTATTTTTGGGATATCTTTGAAGTTTTTGGTACATGAGATTGACCTTGTATAATGTGTAGCTCCCTAACATTCAAATAGAACCTTCATTGAAAAATATGAAGGGGGTTTCATCTTCACGTTGGATAACACCCTCCTCTCGGATGAAAATTTTAACAAACACAATAATAGAGAAACCATCAGTGACATCACCAAAAGTTGTAGCCTCTTCTAGGTCTTTCATCCCCTCATCAAGGTCAAGAATGTATGTACCAAAGACGTCATATGGAAATTATCTTTTATTAAACACAAACACATGAAAATATTCAGTGAGAACAACCAAATATAAAGCTTCTTCAAGGTCTTCAATCCCCTCATCAAGGTTAATTATGTATGGATGAAAGCCAACAACACAGAAAAGTTCATTGACAACACCAAACTCTATAGGTTCTTCAAGGTCTTCTAACCCATATTCAAAGTCAGTATTGTCTGTCTCAAATTCCTCACCACTGTCATCCATGCAGTCATAAAAACCATTGTTTCAATCTTCCATTCCAAAATTAAGTCAGAATAATTCAGTTCCTCTTCTAGAACCTTCTTATGTGAAAAAAGGTAGCATTATGTCATCTAAAATTTTAGTAATGCCACAAGTAACTTCTCTCAAAGTGAAAGCAAATACTTTGCAGCCTTGTTTCATACCTACTTTTCCAGGTGGAACACCTCCAAATTTAAGGACCACAATGCCAGAAAATATAACTTTAGCTATTAGGTGTAGACTTGGAGTCCCCCAAATTTTCACAATGTACAACTAAAGCTCCTACTGTAAGGAGTCCAATAGGACAATCATGGTCACCGAGTAGAGAAAGAGAAAGAGTTTGTTATGACAACCTTAATCGTGATATACCTAGTTTGCAAAATAACAAACTAAATGGTAATGATATTCATAGTGTGACAATGCCCATTTCACTTGGTAGCAATATGGTAGAGAAAGGTATAGATGAAAGGAGAGATCTCTCTCAAAATATACTAAAGAAATCAACTAAGTTTGTCAATTCCACCTTGCAACCATAAGAGACAGTGAATTCAATGTTATCTCAAGAGAACACTGGCTTTGGGAGGACACTCTCAAATCTAAACTTCATTATGGCTCTGAAACAGATGGTAAGTATTGACTCAACAACCTTGTTTACATAATTTGTCCTAGCACGAACCTTAATGCAATATTCTTCTTTTGCATAAAATGAATGCAATTTTCCTTGAAATTTGGCCTACAACATTTTATAGTTCATATTGATGGAACATTCTTGTGTTGCAATTGTGAGAGTGTATATTGTATCCAGAAGCTTCCATAAAAAATGACATTTATGCTCCTTTGTTTTCAGGATTTAAGGAAAATTACACCAAGTAGATTTCAGTCTCATATGACCATCATGTCGAACTCATCTCTGGATATTGTCTGAGCAAGAGCCGCCAAAAGCAAGCAATCTAGTATACATGACTCTCCAATTGCAATTAGTAGGAATGACAGTTTTGTGTATGGTGCAACCATTGATCCAGATCCTCAATGGGGCATGTTCGATGCAAATGATTTGGGGAGTGAGAGAGGTCATTAGTACAATAGAATTAAATTCCATGGATATGGTAGGAGCATGTGACTGCTTGAACAATCCATAATATGGAGAGAATAAATATGGTCAGACTCTCTTTTTTGGCCAAGGTGTTGAAATATTATCTGATCCAATAGATAATGCCATAAAAGAATACATTGGTAGTGAATATTGTAAGAATAAAATTGGAAATGAGTATTAATGACAATTGTATCAAGTAAGAAAAGAAAATATGTCATCGAGAAACATTTGATTGGCCACAACTACACCATCCTGATATGTTTGTCATGAACTTGTGTGTTTCACTAAGTTGTTTTATGGACACATCTGTAACCTCCCACTTCTAATGTAGCATTTGAATTTTGGGTGTTTCCTTAGATAATAGAATTACAAAAAAAGTCTTATCAATCTTTTGGGTCACTACTTTTAGATCCAAAAGAAAAATTGTGATTGAGCATGTGCATGCACCTCGAAATGTGATTGAGAAAGTTCATGTACAAATTGTGCCACTAAACCACATAAGCTTGAGAGGGTTCACCCTCATTTACCACTGTGAATAGATTCTTGTATCTCTTGATGGGATTCAACTTGGTAACATGTTAATTTTGGGAAACTAGGTCCAAACTCCATGTTGTATTGCTTTGATGAAAATGACAATATTTTTATTCGATTCCTCTTTCGGAGAGGTGCAAGATTGATCTAAAGATCATCTTTATCGGAGGAGTAGAACATTTATTTTGAATCTATTCCACTTATGTGCAAGGTAGGCCAGTAATGTAAGCTTGAGAGCCCAATAGACGTGTCACACACCCTCACAGATGGATATAAATTAGAGATACTTGGAGGTCATTTCATCATCAAGTCATCACACACTTCTCTCTTATGTTTGATTGGTTCGATCACTTTTGGAGGCATCTTTCTCACACGTGTGGAGTAGCATCTAGGGATTTTTGTTGCAGATCTGTCTAGGGTTTCAGCACAAGTTTGACCAGTATTGACTTTGGTCAATGCTTGGTCCTTTGACCTCCAAACTTCACTAAAAGTCTGATTTTTGATGGCCGCATTGATTGGCACACATATCGAGGTTGAATGTTGACTTTGACCTTGCTGTGTTGACTTTTTGATGTTGTTGTTTTGCATTGACTGCATTGACTTTCATTGACTTTGGATTGAATTTATGGAGCTTTCTTAAGGGTTGTGTGACACATTTGGTTGGCTGACATAAAGAAGACTTTGTTGGTTGAAGCGTCCTATTGACTGCCGTAACGCGACCATTCTTCATCTTTTTTTGACAAAAGTTAAGCATATTATTGGCTTGTCTTCCATCGATCTATTGGTATGTTCTATCAGCCTTTTACTTTCATGTTTATGTGATTTCTATTTGGTATTGGGCCCTAGAGGTTTGAAGTAAATTTTCATCAAGCATATAACACTTTCAAAAATTTACATGGAATCAAAGCTAAGGTGAAGACAAAGCCCAAGCTTGTGTTGAGAGCAATCACTGAAGAAGTAGCATTTGTTAAGGACCCATGGGTACCTAAAATTATAATGGCTTCAAAGTTGATGATAATTTGATTGACAATTTTGAATATCATGCTTGGAATATGTCTTTAGACTTGGTATTGGAAGATCAATATGTCATGGACAATGTGCAAGGAAAAATCCAAGAGCATCCATCATCTGCACCTGCTACCACAAAGACAAAGTATAGAATAGGGGAAATCAAAGCTAAGTTGATTATTTGGGATTCCATCCATTAAATTATGGTTGCTTACATCTCTGAGTTGGGTACATCTAAAGAGATGTATGATAAGTTGGTTAACATGTTCAAGGCTAACAATGCAAATCAAGTTACTTTGTTTAAGAACCAATTGAAGAATATCAAGAAAGGCAAGGATGAATCCGTTCAATCTTATTTTCTGAAGTTGAACAAAATAAGGAATAAGCTTCTCGATATTGGGGAAACAATAGCTGATCAAGAAATGGTTCTCATTGCACTTGGAGGTCCCCCCTCTGAATGGCATGTATTCAATACTACCATTTTCAATAATAATGTGATTCCTGATTTTGATGAAGTATTGTCGAGATGCACTCAAGAGGAAACAAGAATGATGGAATATGAAAATGAAGGTAATGCTTCCTTCACCACTCGTGCTAAGAAGAAGAAAAATGGTGGTTCAAGGAACCATGGAAGAGCAGGGGCCAAAGGAAAGAAGGGAATATGTTACACACGTAACAAGCTTGGCCACTATGCTATAGAATGCCCTAATAGAAGGGATTCTCCGAGGGATGATGAAAATAACAACAAGGGGAGTGGAAATCAAAGGAAAAACAGGTTCAAAGGAAAGAGGAGGGCTCCCTCTATTCGTAATGAAAATGGGAAACCTTTCAAAATATCAATAAATTCTAGGAATGATGAATCTAATGTTGTTGACAATAAAAGAAATGAATTCATTCTTATATCTTCCCTCTTTGTTGCATCTCCACCCAACACGTTGGATGTATGGTTGATTGATAGTGGTGCTTCAAGGCACCTCACTGGTTTTAAAGAAGCTATCTTTGATTTGATTGAGAAGGATACTAATCTGGAAATTATCCTTGGAGATAATTCTACCTATCCCATGAAGGGACAGGGACTGTGAACCTCCATTTAACTCAAGGTCAAGTCCTTCGTTTGCAAGATGTATTGTATGTACCTAATTTGAAGATGAACCTTGTGTCTATTTCGGCCATGGAAGACAAAGGTTTCAAGGTGGCATTCATTGATGGAAAGGTACGCATCTGGAAGAAGAGCTTCAAGGAAGCTCTCACTATTGGTTTTAGAGTTGATACACTCTACCAGGTTGGAGGAAGTTCAGTGGGGGCTATGACACGTGATACAATTTTTCAAACCAAATTATGGCACTGGAGGTTTGGAAAAATTCATTACAAATCCCTTCCCAAAGCAAGGAAGGTGGTGACATGGATGCCCAAATTAAAAAATTATCATGAAGGTGCATGTTAGGGTTGTGACAAAGGAAAGCATACAAGGGGAACTTTCCCCTCAAGTGTCACAAATACATTTGATGTCTTGAAATTGATACATTATGAATTATTTGGTATGCTGCTAGTGACATCCTTGGGAGGATGTTCTTATTACATCTCACTATTGGTTTTAGAGTTGATACACTCTACCAGGTTGGAGGAAGTCTAGTGGGGGCTATGACATGTGATACAATTTTTCAAACCAAATTATGGCACCAGAGGTTTGGACAACTTCATTACAAATCCCTTCCTGAAGCAAGGAAGGTGGTGACATGGATGCCCAAATTAAAAAATTATCATGAAGGTGTATGTTAGGTTTGTGCCGAAGGAAAGCATACAAGAGGAACTTTCCCCTCAAAGGTCACAAAGAAATCTGATGTCTTGCAATTGATACATCATGACTTATTTGGTATGCTTCCCGTGACATCCTTGGGAGGATGTTATTATTACATGAAGTTTATAGATGACTTCTCTCGCAAGACCTAGATATAGTTCTTGAAGAAGAAGGACGAAGCATTAAAATGGTTTCGTACCTTCAAGGCCTTGGTGGAAAATCAAACAGGAAAGAAGATCAATATTTTGAGGACTGATAATGGCACCGAATATGAGCCAATCGAGTTCAATAAATTTTGCAGAGAATCTGACATTAAGAGGGAGACCAAAACTATGCATACTCCTAAGAAAACTGGTGTTGCTGAAAGAAAGAATAAGACCATTGCGGAAGCAGCCCATGCCTTGCTACGTGACAAAGGTCTTCCAAAGTTTCTATGGGGAGAAGCTGCGAACACTACTGTTGACGTACAAAATATATGCTTTCATTCCACTATAGACTCCAAAACTCTCAAAGAATTCTTCTCTGGTAAGAAACCTGATGTTTCTCATTTTAGAGTTTTTGGTTGTCGTGTTTACTTTCATGTGCTGAAAGAGAAGAGAAGCAAACTGGATGCTCCTGGAAAGAAGGGAATTTTTGTGGGCTACAGTGAAAATTCGAAGGCATCTATAATCTATGTGCATGGTCAAAGAGAAGTGTAGATATGCCACGATGTCACCTTCGATGAATATGCTTCCCTTAGGAAAGTGATAAATCTTCCTAGCTCCAAGGAAGAGAATGATGAAATAACAAGGAAGTAGGAAGAGCCGAAGGATGAGATGATGCCTGATGTTGAAGGACCGCTGGACGCTATTGATCCACCTCCTTCAATGAAGAGAAAACCCTCATGGTTCATGGATACTCTCAAGGATTCCGAGAGACATATGGCCCCAAGGGGGACATTCCGTGAAAGAAAGAAGTCGAATACATACCAAGGGTATCTAGCAGCCATGAGTACAATTATACAATCTGAACCTAGATCATTTGAAGAATTCATAAAGTATAAAGTTTTGAAGGATGCTATGCATGAAGAGTACGAGTCCATTATGAAGGATGATGTCTAGGATAAGGTCCCAAGACCGAAGGACAAAGATGTTGTCACCTCGAAATGGCTCTATGAGATCAAGCATGGATCTGATGGTAGTGCTAACAAGTATAAGGCAAGATTCGTTGCCCGAGGCTTCTCTCAAAAGGAAGGGATGGAATATGATGATATATTTTCACCTGTGGCCCGCTATACCACCATCAAATATATTATTTCCCTTGCTACCACACAAGGATGGAGTCTCCATCAGATGGATGTGAAGACTGCTTTTCTGCATGGTTCGATAAAGGAAGAAGTTTATATGGAGAAAACTTTGGGGTTCGAAGTCCAGGATAAAGACTCTCATGTATGTAGGTTGAATAAATCCCTATATGGGTTGAAGCAAGCCCTGAGGGCTTAGTACGAGAGGATAGATAGCTACTTGATGACGCCGAGCTTCACTCGAAGTAATGATGATCTGAACCTTTACTTCAAGGTTGATAGAGAAAACCCTCTCATTTTGGTTCTCTATGTGGATGATCTCTTCCTGATAGGTGTTGACCCTCTCATTCATTAGTGTAAGAGGGAGCTTGTTTCCAAGTTTGAGATGAAATACCTAGGACTGATGCATTACTTCCCAGGCTTGGAGGTCTGGCAGAGACCTAGTGAGATTTTCCTCTCTCAAGGAAAATATATTCTTAAGCTGATGGAGAGATTTGGTATGGTGGACTATAAGTCCGCGTCGACACCGATGGAACTAAACTTCAAGAAGTTGTGTGGAAATTTTGTTGGTCCCACATTGGGAAATCCTACCGAGTATCATCAACTCGTAGGAGCATTGATGTTCTTAGTGAACTCCCATCTAGACATATGTTTTGCAGTGAACACTTTGAGTCAACACATGGTTGATCCTCATCACATTCACTAGGTTGGTGCTAATAATCTCTTGAGATATCTTCAGGGCACGATAAACCATGGGATGAGATACACTGTTGGGAGTTTGAGATTCCATGGCTATACTAATGTCAATTGGGCTTGTAGTTTTGTGGATTGCAAGAGCACATCTGGATGTTGATTCACACTTGGTTCTGCTTCGATGTCTTGGATGAGCAGGAAGTAGAAGTCGGTGGCTTTGAGCACCACTGAGGCTGAATACATTGCAGCGAGTATGGATTTTTGTGAAGCTATTTGGTTGTGAAAGCTCTTCAGTGAGTTGTTCGGGCATGTGCTAGAAACCACCGTTATCCTTTGTGATAACCAGAGTGGGACTTGTTTATTAGAGAATCCTGTGTTCGACGATCAATCCAAGAATATTGATATTAGGTACCATTTTATCTGGAATATGGTACAACAAGGCGTCATAAGGCTCGATAATATAGGAACTGATGAGTAGGTCGTGGATATTCTCACTAAGCCCTTGGGGAAGGTCAAGTTCCTAACCTTCTGTGAGAATCTTGGAATCACGGAACGACCCTATTATGAGGGTCCTATTAAACGATGAGCTCTAGGAGCTCTAGGGGGCTTTGGGGATAGATTCTTGGAGCTATAAGAAACCATAGGGCTAGTCTTGCCGAACCTTTTTGGTGTGCTTCTTCCCCACTATGATGATATTGAGTTGGTTCACCTCTATTTGATCTATGCCCCGTATGCATCCTACTCATGGAGTTTCAGACTCATGGGAAGTACCTCTCATCTTGGAAAATGAGGTAGGAAATGTGGATAGAGACAGATAGCAAGACCGATGGGCGCATTGGATATTGCCGTACTCTCTATGTCTAGGATGGCACGTGTCCAACCACTTGATCTAGGATCAAGTCTAGTGAGGTTTCAGACCTACAACTGACTTCGGGTCAGTTAAACTAATTTTGGGTTATTATATGACTCTTTTGAGTCCAAGTGAGGTTTTGGACCTCCAACTGACTTCGGTTAAGTTAAAATAACTTTGCGTTAGTATAAGACTCCTTTGAGTCCTATAGAGGTTTTGGACCTCTAAGCTAACTTCGGGTCAGCCGGGAGTGATGTCTTTGTGACTCACCATTTGAAATAAAGAAGCCAACAAAGCAAGTTACGACAGGATGATGCACGATTTTTGGATGGCACTAGTGGATGGAGTTCTCCCTAGTTGAGAGGGAGTGTTAATTTTGGGCAACTAGGTCCAAACTCCATTTTGTACTTCTCGGATGATGATTCCAATATTTTTAGTGGATTGATCTTTCAGAGAGGTGCAATATTGATCTAAAAATCATCTTAATCGGATGAGAAGAACATTTATTTGGAATTTATTCCACTTATGTGCAAGGTCAACTAGAATTGTAATGTAGGCTTGAGAGCCCAACAGATGTGTCACACACCCTCACAGATGGATATAAATTGGGGATACTTGGAGGTAATTTCATCATCAACTCATCACACACTTCTCTCTTGTGTTTGATTGGGTCAATCACTTTTGGAGGCATCTTTCTCACACGTGTGGAGTAGCAGCTAGGGAGTTTTGGTCCAGATTTGTCTAGGGTTTCATTTCAGGTTTTACCAATGTTGACTTTGGTCAATGCTTGGTCCTTTGACCTCCAAAATTCACCAAAATTATGATTTCTAAAGGCTGCATTGATTGGCACACATATAGAGGTTGAATGTTTACTTTGACCTTGTTGTGTTGACATTTTTCTGTTGTTTTTTTGCGTTGACTGTGTTGACTAGACAACATTGATTTTCATTGACTTTGGGTTGACTTTATGGAGTTGTCTTGAGGGTTGTGTGACACATTTGGTTGGCTGACCTAAAGAAGACTTTGCTTGTTGAAGCATCTTGTTGATAGTCGTAACGCCACCATTCTTCATCTCTATTTGACAAAATTTAAGTATATTATTGGCTTGTCTTCTGTCAATCTATTGGTATGTTCTATCAGTATTTTAATTTCATGTTTATGTGATTGTTATTCTGTATTGGTCCCAGAAGTTTGAAGCAAATTTGCATCAAGCATATAACACTTTCAAAAAATTACATAACATTATCCCATAGGAAATAAGTAGAGTCACATATTCACACCAAACATTTTTATAAAAGACCTCTATTGAACCCCATTCCCAATACATATTTCCAATTAAAAAACCTTATTTTTACTAGGTGTCCCCTATTTTTTAGAATCCCAAATACATATAAATTCCCCCCATATAAATGAAATATATTGACTCTATTTTTCATAATCGTAAAACCCCATTATGAATGAATGTTCTGAGATATGGTCAACAAGGTGAAGTACTTATGCACAATGATTGGATATGTTTGTTATAAAAACTAGTTTTTGAACTTCAAGGAATCCACAGGAAATAAAAAAATATATAATTGATAAGTTTTTTAATAATATTGAACAAAAATTCCATAATATAGGAAATAATATGTTCCATTTAGTTGGTACCCAGATAACAGATGGCATTTGGCATAATACTACATATATTTTTCTTAACATCATGAAGATTGTTAGTAATGGGTTGTTAGTATGCCTCAATTTCAATGTTCAAGCATCACGAGGATCATGACATCATGTCCTACCATAGCTTTTTTCCTACTGATTTCTATAGTTTTTATGGTTTCCTAGCATAGATTTTTTCCTAATCGTTTCTATAGTTATGTTGTGATCTATGTCCTAACATAAATTTTTTCCTAATGGTTTCCATAGTTCTGATGTGATCAACACAACTAGCTTCATGCCTTGGCCTTCTACTAGAAATTTGTGATTCCATAGAGAAAGAAGAGGGAGTATGAGAGCCAATAGAATGTAATAAGTAAGTTCTTTTTTTTCCCAAGTAAAAATTTGAGCATCTTGGCCCTCGTTAAAATCTAAAAAAGAATTATTTTTTTTCTTACACTTAAGAAATAGAATTCTAGCTCTAATAATCTATTGAGCTCTAGGGAAGTTTATGGCCTAAGACACTTTGTACCCTAAGAGAGAAACCTATTAGGAAACGGGTGTAGTGATTATTACACACCCAAGTGGATAACCTCTAGGAGAAAACATTTCTCCCATTTTATTTGCTCGCATAACCTAGTGATTGTTATTCACTGGCATGTGTTTTGTAAAGGCCTCGACCTAGTTCCAATTTAAATTCATCCACCAGGTTGTAGAGGATTTAAAACCTAATTTCATGAAGAATAAGTTAGGGATGATCACCTTGACCTGCTCGATGACATGTCTATGAAGATTGGCTACATTGAAATTTTTTTCTGCCTATCAAAAGAGACACATTCCCATGTCTGAGAATACAAAAATGTATTTGATATTGTTAATGCCTCTTTTGAAAAATGAAAGGACCAAGAACCATGTCTTCTTGAATTTTATTTCATAAATTAATATGAGGACACCATAAAGAGTGATCATTCAAAATAAACCAACTTCAAAGCCTTGGCATTTCCAGTTCAATCTTCTAGGCAACCTTCTAGACCCTCCAAATGCTCCAAGCAATAAAAGTCCCTTTCACATTCATAATGGTTGGGTTAACAATCAATGTCTGTAAATTTATACTCTATGGGTATGACCTTTGTTATTTTTCATTTGTAGCAACTTGCAAGACTAGAAATAGTTAGGCACCAACTTCATGTAATGGTTATGGTGGTAGAGATACTCTTATTATAGCCTCAATAGATGAAGGGCCTTCAAAGCTCAAATAAATAATAACAAAATTGAATCTGCATCAAATACATAAAACATTCACACAAATAGGAATCCAAAGCCATACTTGCTTCCTTCTTGAAAAATCTTCTACAAATTTTATGAGTAAGATCCATTGTATTTATGGATACATTTGCGGAAACAACTTTTGTACCATGCAATTAACCTACCTGAAAAATATCCAATTTTTTCTTACAAAAATATAAAATATTTTAATATTATTTTATCCAAATATTTATGAATATATGTACCATGCAGTTAGCATGCTTGAAAAATCTCCATATTTTTCTACAATAATATAAAACATTTTGTTTGAATGTTACCAGAATCTGGTGTGGGAAGATTACAAGAAATTGGATTGGAAAAATAATGGGGAGACAATGCAGAGAATCTCATCGATATGATTCATTTGTTGTTGGAGATCCTTCAGGCACCTTATTGATCATCTTTGGAAATGTTTCTAGGAAGGATTCCTACGTTTTTTAAATTTGTGATTATTTCACCTCATGGTTACTTTTGGAAAGTAATTTTAGGAATGCCAAACACTAGTGGATAGGTTAAAAAAAAAAAAATTGTAACACCCATTCCATGATATCTTCTCTTTATTATTTGATTGTATTTTTAACTTTTACTTTGATTTTGTTTTGTCTTTTAAATATAAAATTGAACATACTTGGTATCATATCTATTTAAACAACATCCAAAACTTGATAATATTAGTATTATAGTTGTTTTTTGTTAAAAACAAATAGATTCAAAGTTTATATATATAAAATATAAAAAAAATGTCAATGCCTTCATTTGATTTTTACTTGAATTTGGTGTGGGCAGGTTACAGGAAATGTGTTTGGAAAAAGGGTGGGGATACAATGCATAGCATGACTTGGATATGATTCATTTGTTGTTGGAGATCCTTCAGGCACCTAAGCCATCGACTTTGGAAATGTTTCTAGTATGGATTCCTATGGTTTTTAATGTTGTGATTATTTCACGTCATTGGCTATTTTGGGAAAAAAATAATTTAGGAATGCCATACATGACATCGGTGGAGAGGTAAACAATTTTTTATAATTGGAATATCCATTCCATGATATATTTTTTTCATTGTTTGATTGTATTTTGAACATTTATTTTATTTTTTTTCTTTTAACTATAAAATTGAAAATACTTGGTATCATGTCCATTTAAACAACAACTAAAGGTTGAAGATGAAAATAGTATTACACAATCTTGATTGAAATCCTTTTAGTTGTTTTGTGTTAAAATATTTTCATGACTATTATAAAAGTTTACTTTCATGTTTTTATTGGAGCACATGTAATTTGTATACTTGAAAAAGTTCATGAGTTAGAGAATGAAATGTTTTTATGAATAAAATAACAAGGATTCAACATCACATCTCATAATTATTTATTTTTACAAGTTATCTACAACTTGAGATTTTTAGCATGTAACTTGGTTGACATGATTGTTCCTAATCTTTCCCTGAAGGTTGAATACTAAGTTACTAAGGTGTTATTTTTTATGGTGAAAATTTATTTTCTTTGTTTATATAGGTCATTTGGCCACATAGTGGCCACTATTGCCCAATTGAAGAAAACTTGATAAAGTTTCTTGCTTTTATGGGGAAAAATGGCTTTGAATTTTTTTTATGTTGAGGTATATGTCGTATAAATTATTTATATTCTATTTTAGTTTATATTCTAGTGCGCTTCATCTTTCATGGCTTACACTTTGCACTGTATATTATTTTGTTTCCAGAAAATCAACTTAATGTTGGTGGTAAGAAGAAAGAATTGAAGAAAGAGGAGAACAATAACACTAGAGTGAAAAATGCAAAAAGAGAGAGAGAAGAGAATCAGTCTAGTGATACCCTTAGAGCAAATATCCCGCATAAGACACACACACACACATAGACTAATGGTCAAGTCTTCATATTTGGTGAATTCACCTGCAATGCCTTGGAAACACAATGATAACCTTTTGAAGTAATGAAAAAATATTTCATGTGTAAATTGTATTCCAACCAATATTAAGTTGGAAACCCACATTATAATACTTGACATTTCATATAATATAATTTATGTGGTTGAAATTATTTATAGTTGCACTTGATATTATTTAGTATTGTAATTAACATGCATAACTTTGCGTTTTTATATTAGATAAACATGCACATTGTATGATTTTTTTTAATTTAGTCACAAAATCATACTAATTAATTTATGTTTATTAATAATGAACATATAAAATCAATCTAAAACTACTAAATTAATAGTTTATACTCACTTTTGATGAACACAAATACAATGAATACGACTAAAATAGTTTTTTATAATTATTAGTAATGAAAACAAATGAAATGAATATAAACTACTAAATTAGTCGTTTATATAATGAATATGAAACTACCAAAAAAATATAAATGACTACTACAAATGATAAATTTATGATTACAAATGATGGCTAATTTTTGTATATATAATATTATTAGTAGTTAATTTACAGTATCTTATAACACAACTAAAATTTAGTCATATTTATTTGATCATTAATTGGTTTCAAACGATGACTAAAATTTGCGTATATATGAATATTGGTAGCTAATTTACAATATCTTATAACATGACCAACATTTTGGTCATATCTATTTGTTCATTAATTGGTTTTCTCGAGTGATTATATAGTAATATATTTTGTTTTATATTTGGTCATTAATTGTAGCAATGAATGACTAAATTAATGACCAAATTCATGACTAAATATACTACTGGATGATGAAATTGAGACAACAAAATAATGACTAAGCTAAAAATGACTTAAAGTTGGTTGCGTTATAAAATATTGTAAATTAACTACTATTGGTCACCCATTGAAAAATAGTCATTTATATGCAAAATTTAGTCCTTTTTTTAGTAACTAATTAGCCATTTTGTAATATTGAAGATAATAATAAGAAATAGCTATTAATTATAAGATTAACCTTAAAATTAATGAACTATTAACTTACTATTATAATAGGTTTAAAAAATTAACTATTATGAGTAATAATTTTTAATATTATAAACCAATAATGAAGTGAATTAATACTATAATAATATTATTGCTTGAAATATTTAGATGAGTGAAAATAAAAAATTTGGTAATATTATGCTAATAAGGAATGTTATAATAGTAATATAGGGTTAGGGATATTAGTAATAGAGAATAATGATTACCAATAAAATGTATTGATATTTTTATATAATTTAAATTAAGGGAGATTTAAATGGTGGAAGATTGGGTTGATTGTTAAGTTGAGTTTTATTATTAATTATATGATTAAAATGAACAATCATTAATAATAACTATTAACCTTAATATTATGATAGATTTTAAGAATAGAGTTTATTTATTATTTATTATTTTTATTATGTTGAGGGGAGGAAGCGTAAAAGGATCCAGGAAAGAGTGAATGCGAGGGGGAGGAAAGGGATAATGGAGAAGAGAATGAAGAGAGGTGGAATCCATATAGACCTTAGTTGTGAGTTATGGGGTTTTGCAGGACCCGAGGGAGTAAGGGAATCCAATTTCTGCTTATCTCCAAACCTCCATCTCTATTGGTATTTTGGAGATGCTTAATAATTTCCAAGGCTTCCTGAATTTTCCATTTGTATAAGTGCTTTTCATTAGTGATTATCTTGGTATCTTGAAGGCACATATGGTGACATGTCTTTGTAGTGTGCTCTACCAGAGCCAAATATCGAGTTCTACCATTTCTAATATCAACGCCATGTTCTTTTAACTTGATCTTGAAGGATCTACTTGTCTCCCCTATGTAGATTTTTCTTTGGAAATCTTTGGAGTATTGAGGAGTTGATTTTCAGAGCAACATTTTCCATTGAAGAGTTGGTTTTTAGAGCAACATTGGTTATATGTTTTTTTTTATGATCTCTATATATTACATGTATTAGACAATGCCTTCGGTGCCATTTTTATATAATAGATATATTCATGAGAATAATCTGATTAGTTATTGTCTCCTCTCTATTATTCTAGTGCTTTGAGTTTGGGAACTGTTACCCACCATTTTGTATGTGACATCTGTAGGAGAAAATTTTCTCCAAGATAGTACTAAACTGACAACCATCAGCCCCTTGTAGCCACCAACTATATTTTTATGCCATTTCTCTGGAACCTGAGCCATACATGTGGTCCCTCACCCATATGTTATGATCATATGCTTGAAGGTGGGTCTTCCGAACCTAAAGGTATGCCTTGTCATTTGATAATTGAGTATTGTAGTTTGCTTATCATGGAAAATTATGGGCATGGATTAATGGGGGGATTCAACAAAAATAATGGGCTAGATTTGTGCTCGTCTCATAGACCTCTTTTGGATGTTACACTTGGATCCTAGTCTCGTGGGATCCTTTTTATTGACCTTTGGGATTTAGGGATGGTACTACATGGAAAAACCTAATTTTGATTGCGTGGTCCTGCTCCCCCATCCACATATATCACTCCTCTTTTGTTAAATATGTCCAGTACAAACACATTTAGAAAGTTGGAAAAAGCAAATTGCATGAGCTATACCCCATACCCATACCCATGGCCATCAACCTAGTTCCTATAGGCCCTAGATGTGCCTCCTTTATCAATCAGAAACCCATGATTGTTTCAACCCTTGGTGGGAAATGAATAAACCTACCTTAAAGGGGATATTAATTGTTATACCTTGCACATCATGCTCTTATCCCTTGATCCTCGAGCAGTTAATCAAAGAAAAATCATAAAAGGAAAAAATGCATATGAAGAAGGGTGGAAAAATTAAGGTCGAGGTATCTCATGCTCCACGATTTCTCCCTCCTATACATTATATACCCAATTGTGGGCTTCCCTTTATTGGCCACCCTTGTACCCTGAATTGTGGCCTAGGATTTCCCCTTTTCATTCCCTATTCCATTCATATATTTATCACATACCACCACCATTTAAATGATGTACCTTTGAAATAATGTCCCCTTTAAAAGTAGAAACCACCTTTAAACCCCCTTAGAGCTTGGAGACATTAGCACATGCCAAAGCCAACTATGGAAGGGCATGTCATCATGAATTTTCCACCTATTATCCATGTTTTGTAAGCTATTTAACTCGATTTCTTTAGATGACTTGTTGTACTGGAAGGTAAGGGGATGCATTGAATCTTATGCAGGATTGAAAATGGTCTCGATTTTGGGTTTAGCCTCCCTATACGGGGTCCTTACCCTCTAGATGGATACATTGAAACATGTAGGGTGTGTGTAGAGAGACATGGGCCTCCACAATAGTAGAAAACATTCCATGGATCCCCAAATATTTTCATAGATTACTCGATATTCACCTATTGGAAGAGGAAGATGCACCTGGTTCATCATGCCTAGCTAGTCCCACTGTTGTACCATGTACTTGGAAGATGACCCAGGACCTATATGTTTATGTGGCACAACTAACATGATCATGTGACCCCTTGCAGATGGTATACAAACATATTTGATCTATTTGGAGACCCATGATGTTACTTGTGTGCCCCACACCCATTGGGAGCACCACATGTTTATTATTTGGATAATAAGGGGCCAACCCATTTTATACTACTTTTGGGAGTCCTATTTCGCATTATGGAGCCTATAGACTTCATTAGGCCTCCTCTAAGGCCCAATGAAATGTACTATTGAGCATTTAACCTCTTGAGAGGCTTATTCTTTTTTTTATGAGCTATTTTGGTGGGCTTGTCACCAAAAGTTAGTTATTTTGAACATTATTTTTATTTTAGGGGCTAATTACGCCTAATTAGTGTTACAAAACATTTTGTCACTACCCTTGAATTCCCTGTTCCTGAATCTTGGAGGACCATAATAGTGACCCCTGTGTACCTTTTCCATCATGAAAATATGCCATTGCATCCCTTTGGGTCTAAAGAAAAAACTCTCTGTTGATCATTCTTGGAGTAGCTCCTTAAAAACCCATGTTTTTGGAGCAGCGTGACCTCTTTATGTCTCACCAGCACCGATGACCCTTCCTAAGCTTGTGAGCAACAATGATTGGTGCTAGTATGGACATCACACCTGCGACGATCCACTTCTGGAAGATTTAAAAAAAAGAAATGAAGCTTCATGGCCTAGAAGCTTCGAGGACGGAAAGCTAGATGTTTGTTGGTCAGGATATGGTCGAGCTTCCTCCTTTTGGCCTCTTGTTCCTACAAAAGAGGAACCTCCCAGAGAGATAAGCCATTTTCCCATCATAAGTGGATCCATGTCCCCACATCCATCTATATAAATTCATCATCCTACAATGCATTTTATAGTTAGAACAAAGATAAAGGAGCACAACAGAGAGAGGTTTTAAGATTGAATTAGATTTGAAGGAGAGAGTTGAGCCCTTAGCCTTCTCACGTTAAGTTGAAAGTGAGTGCTTTGGAGACGTGCCCGGATTCAGACCCACTGAAGGAGAGCTTCAACATCAAGGCACGGGTTGTAACTCCTCTTCTACTTATAATATGATACAACTGATATTTATTTTCCATTCTTATTCATGTTTATGATTGAGAATTCTATAATTCCTTGATAAGTTAGATAGGTTATATTTGTATATGCATGTTGCACTTGTATCCTTCTTGTTGTTTCTTTGTCACTTGTGTAGGTAATTGAATGTTGGTAATAGTGGATATCAAGCTCTGGAAAAGCGAAGGATCATTCGGCTTCAACGAAGAGTAACATCGCAACATCAGATCGTGCTAGGCCATCTCCTTCGATCCATGTTTCATTTATAATCTAGGAAAGCAAGTGTTAGCTTGTTTCCCTTGTTGCTAGACCCACTCTAGGGCTAGAGGTATAGTCTTTATCTATAGAGAGGATTTACCTATACAACAAGTTGGTGACTTTGCTAGGGATTCATTTCATTTAGTCTCTTTTGACTCTTTTAATTTTTTGGTTTTTCGTCCATATTTTGTTGAATACCCATCTCTCCTCTGTTTCTGGCTTTTTTGGCTACTTACAGTCATCAATCCTTATTCTGAAGTGATAAGCTTGGCTTGATTTGGTCAAAACCTTTTTTTTTGGATCATTTTCCTTGATTGGCGTTGTTAATTCTATGACAGATGTGTTGATCAGTGATAAATGTTTTAAAACAAAAGCACTATCGGCTTCCAACGTGAGGTGCAACCTCACAGGCGCGCTGATTTCTGTTTGATTTCTTTTAGGGTTTCCCTTCATTGAGTTCAAGTGTGTCTTACCCTTCCAGATTCTTTTATCTTCTCAATTTTCTCTTGTTTTCTTCTGTTTAGTGACTTAATTATCTCATTCAGTTCATTTTTTGTCTCCTTTCATTCAAAATATGCTTCCTCTCCATCCTAGGGTTTATAGGTGTTTCGAGTCATCCGATTGATTTCATGCCTCGTTGGATTCCAGACCTGTTGTTGAGTCAATCTTGTTTTCTAACTCCAACCTTTTGATTTGGTTGCTATGATTTTTTCTATTGGTTTCTGTGATTAGGGTTTTCAAGTTTCCATAAATCACATTGCTTGTATGTGATTGAAAGATCCTTTTTTGTGTGTTAGTCAGTGTGAGAAGCGAAGACTCTTTGTTTTGAGAGACTGTTTCGAAATATCTCTTGAACTACTTCAACTCTTTAAGATTTTGGCATTTGAAGGAATTCATTTGGAATTCTCAAAAAAATTGTTTGTGTTCTTCCATTTCGTGTCTTTTTGCATACAAAGAAAAGAAAATTATGCATTAATTTAGTTTTCACCTCAAATTTTGTATTTCATCACAATTGCATTAGATCATTTTCATTCAGAAATCATTTTTTGAGTTTCATCATTGAACTTATATTATATTATTTAATGCTTGAAAGCTGAAAAAAATGCATTGAGTGCATTTCTTACTCATCGAAAGAAAAAAGAAATTGTGGATAGATTACAATTGCATAGTTTTCAAAAACAATTTTTCATAGATTTGATTACATAGTTTTGCATCTTTGAATATTTTGTTTTGGATTGGGATAGTGTGAGTGGTTTAGTTTGGAACATTTTTATTTTCTACATTGTTTATTTTTGCATCGTTGCTTGAAACTCTTCCTTAAACTAGATAGCGTTCACCAAATTAAAAGAATCGCTTTCTCATGTTATTTGCATTATAGGTGTTTATTTAACAATTTTTTTGAGCCTTGAAATTGAAACTTTAATCAAGATAAACTTAAAAAAAACCTCAATTAACCTAAGGAGAATTTGAAACCTAACACAAAAAATTTAAAGGTCTAGGCTAGAGACGCGTTTCGACGTCTTTAAGCATAGGAGCCGTCGCTAATGGGTTGTGTTACAATCCGGGGGTGATATCTCATCGCACTTATGAAAGTATATTGATGTATAATAAATATATTTGGGGCTCTCTCATCGAATTGTTACGCTTCAGACAACACTACTACGGACTTGGACTCCCATGCACCATTGTGTATATTTTGGGATACACCACTAGGTTGCAAACCCACCATAGGTAACTAATTCTGTCGCCTTGTAAATGTGATACATTGAACACAACATTCAGGGAGATTGCCTGTTGTACATTAAGTCCTTGGTAAATTTATTTCCTAAGGTGTATATTGAAGTTATTGATACTTGGTAAACCCTCTTCTCTAGTTTACCCCTTTTTGATTCATTATGTGTTTAATTCCTAAAATTTATTTCCCACGATAACATTTTAAATGTGCTCATCTCCTTAGTTGATCTTAGGTTGAGATTAATGGCAATAGTTCCTGATTTTACCAACCAAGGAGTCCCCTCAGATGGGAATCTTGGTCCTTTTCCTTCTGTTGGAAATGTTTGAGCTTCATATATGGAAACATTGTCCCTTTCAGGATTAACCATTGGTCTTCCAATTTGGTTATTTTTGACCCCTGTGGTTTATAATGTCAAAACTACTTCTCAACCAATTTATCCTCTACTTTAACCATGTAAACCCCATGTTAATCTTAAGGTTGACCCCTCACCTTCTTCGCCAATTTATTCACCTCATTCTTCCTCTTCTAGATTCCAGTAACGAGGTGGCTAAGAAGAAGAATAAGAAGTAGAAGAAGAAGAAGAAGAAGGAAATTAAGCAAGGGAGGAAACCAACGACCATCACTACCAATGAAACTGACATGGAAAACCTCCCGCTTCATCCCACAGAGTCAAATTCCCTTGAAATATATGCAAGGGTGACCATATTATTAGAAATTTCCCTGGTATTCCCAAGGTGTTAGAAGTGTGGTTTGTTGGCCCGATTCACATTCCTTCATCATCAACCTCTGGAAATCGTACTAGTGATGAACCCTATGCTAGAGATATTAAGACTCATAAGAAACAGGGTAAGATTAAATTTCCCTGTGGGTTATGTGGAGGGACCCATCCCATTCACCTTTTTCCTTATATGGATGAAGCCTCCAAAGTGTTAGATACCCTTACGACTTCTGAGTCCTATCTTCTATTTGGTTACCAAAAGTTTTCTTCAAGTCCTATGCTAGTAGATCAAGTTATTGATCAAGGTTCATCTTTGGTCGATTCCGCTCTCTCAAATTCAATCTCATGAGTCCATTCTAGACCAATCATTGATCGTGAAAAAATTCAACCTAATTCCACCTACGGTTCATCAGGTCTTTTCTGTAGAGAGTGGATCTCATACCACTCAGGTTCTCTTTGTTTCCTTAGATTCCCCGAGATTGGAGGGAGATCCTCACGTTCCCATGGTCCAAGAGGGTGATCCCCCGACACTCGTTCCCACTATCTAGGAGGGTGATCCTCCTGCTCCCGTAATGCAAGGGGATAGTTTTCCAATTCCAATGACACCCCCTCCATGTAGTTTGGTTGCTTCCTTTGATTGGAGTCGATTGGCAGGATATTGTTTTCCTTCTTACATGCCTTTTGAGATCACTGTAAAGTCCTATAATGTGGTAGTACCAAGCATGATTATATATGAAGGCACCTCTATCAGTATTATGTATTCAGCTACTTGGAAAGCGTTTGGTTCTCCACAACTTCTGCCTATTACTCATAATTTTTTTTGTTTTAATAGAGGAACTATTCAATCATTAGGGATCCTTCCGAAGTTGCCTATTAATTTGGGAGGAAAGATACTATATATAGATGTGATGTTTCCAAGGCCCTTTGGATTTTAACTTACTCCTGGGGCGCGACTATACTTATGTCATAGGCACACTTGTCTCTTCCCTCTTTCATGTGCTCTTCTTTCCACATGAAGTTCTAATTGTGACCATTGATTAGATTTCATTAATTGGTCCTAATATGACACCCAGTCTACTATCGCCCCTTAATGGTCCTTATACAATGGTGGTATCTTCCCCGCTACAATTTAATTATGTGACCACGTTCATTTCCTGAATCTGGTGACAGTGCCGCCGTGTATCATGTACTGGGGGAATTGGATCTCGATTTATAGAGTGTTGTTCTCCCATAAAATGAGAACATCTTGGAAGTCATGACCTCTTATATTTCATGATCAGGTCTTCGGAGCATAGTTCCTTTCCTTGTGTCAAGCTCCTTAAAAAATGAATTAATCTCTTTGGAGCATAGTTCCATTTCTTGTGTCAAGCTCATTAAAAAATGAAACAAGCCTTTCAGAGAAGAGTTCTTTTTCTTGTGTCAAGCTCTTTAACAAATGAATCAAGGTGTCATGAGGATAGTTCTTTTACTATGTGAACCTCATTAAAAAAATTGAAATAGATCCCTATGGGAATAGTTTTGTATTGTGTCAAGCTCATTAAAAAATGAAACAAATTCCCTTTCAATTCGAGTCTTTGATTAGATCTCGTAAAATCCTAGTTGAGTCTTTCACTTGACCTCATAACTGAACCTTCATTCCATCCACTTGTTAGTAACCATCAGTCTACTTGGGTGAATGAAATGAAGCTTGGGGGGCATGTACCTCGAATTGAGTCACCATGCTAGGGGCATTCAAGATTATTCCAAGAATAGTTTCCATGTTTCAAGCTTCTGAAAAAATGAAACCAGTGTCAAGCATAGTTTATCTTTGTTTCAAGCTTGTATAAAAATGAAACCAATTCCAAGCATTGTTTTCCATGTTTTCAAGCTTGTGTAAAAATGAAACCATTCTCATTTTACCTCTCATGATTACCATCTTATCAACCTATTTTTCCAGATGAACCTTGGTTTTATCATTCCATCTTCACCATTTCTTGGTCGATCATATGCCTTCACTTGATTGTTTTACCTATTCCTGAGGAACCGCTGTAATGAGTGGTCTTGTTAGCCAACATCTTGACCTTTACTTGTTCTGAGCAGTTCCACCATAACAATAACCAGTTGATATCCTTTATACCACTCATTCCTTCAAGTAGAGTCATATTTAAGCTCTTTTATGACTCTCGAAAAATCAAAATATTGTCAAGTATTTGTCGTTTTGAACTCGTTAAAGTGAACAAAATTTCTTTTACCTACTATACATTTATCCCTTTTTGGGTTGGGATAAACTATTTATAAAAAATTAATATCTTAGTAAATAATGAATAAGAGGTTATCTCAAACTTTATTTTCTACCTTCTTGGATTCGAGGAACTATCTACAAAAAGGGCCCGATGGAGTTTTATTTTTTGCCTCTTTTCAAACTCTCTAAACAAGAAAATGCATTGATTTTCACCTTTGTAGGACTCGTTCAAATTTAACGAAATTGGGATCATCACTCGACACTACCGAGTTCCTCCTTCCTAGGGCTCGTAAAATGTAATAGGATGGATTTGTTCGAAGGAAAAAATTATATGAAAAGCATATGCTATCCCCTTCGAGCTTGTATTAAAAGATAATTGGGGTACTTGCCGGAAATGATGGGGGGGGAATGGAGGTATTTATCAGTTTCATTGACAATATGTCGCTCTTGAACATGACACTTGTCTGTAGTTCGTGTCAGGTTGGGGACATCCTACATTCGTCACTTTTCCTCCATGGGTTTGGGAAATCTGCTTTCCTCTCATTAAATTCCTCATTTTCTCAACATGACCTCTGATTCCATTTGAGTCAAATATTTCCAAACTCCGGAGTCATGTCGCTGATATGTTCAAGAGCATTTCCTTCAGGAGTTTTTCATTACTTGATTCTATGTTCAGTCTTGATTCACAACCATCTTCTTCCTCTATCTTGTGTTGATGATGTGGGATACATTATGGCCCTCCTTTGATGGATCACTTCCTGAAAACTTCAACTCATTATCTGGGAAGTTGATCTAGAGACTCCTTTCAGTACCTTAGAGTCTGCATGCCTTAATGGTAGGTTTTACGCATCGACGCCAGGATCACCTCATTGGCCTTCGATCAGAGGATTTCACGAGCATTCTACTTTAGTTCCTTATTCACATCTCATGGATTGTACTGCTAGTACCTTGAGGAAAATCGTCATTATTGGTGGTCTCTCTCGTGCCTGTTAACAGTTTACATCATTGGCTAGTAATCAGGCGATTTTATTTCATGTTCGAATTCAGATCACTCATTCACATGCTTGAAATTGTACCTGATAGGGTCATGATGGAGTGCAAGACCCTGGATTTTATATGATAAATTCTAGGTTGTGAGGCGATATTAGTTATTCATCATTGTATACATGACTCTTTTGATGGATGGCTATGACCATACTTGAGTCCATATTTGGGATCCTTCTTATTTTTGGATGGTTGTGTCCATGCCATGGATCCTATTACATGATTTACTTTACAGATGGCTAAGTCCATACCTCATGCTCATGTATTTATATCATAGATTTCAGTTGTATATATGTACTTGATTTGCAGGTTTTCCGACGACGATGTCTTGTTCTTGGCATGTTCTCGTAGATCATTTCACCCCTCACTCTCGTTTTTCCTTGTTAGATCCCTATATTACTAGTGTAGTCCCTTATTGTTGTTAGCGTAGCCAGATATTGTTATTATTGTGCCCCATAAAACCCCACTATTATTATTATTGTGCCCTTACATTATTATTCTTAGGTCGGCTATGAGTATATTGTGACCTCATGGACTCCTATATATAGAAAGGAGGTTTTTTCATTTGAATCATCCAAGAATTGTTCATTTATGTAATGTAAAGGAGGTTTCCCCCTCAAAATCGCCAATTTATAAGGCGTTGATCTCTCTTTTATTCTATTTTTGGAGCTGGTTTCATAAAATTTGGTATCAGAGCTTTGGATTCTAGGGTTTTGTTGCTTCAAACAGGTCATCGTGGAATTTTCGCTAAATTTTTTTTTCTACAAAGGTTCAGAAGCTAAAAAAAAAACCATTTAAGCGAAAATCCTGAGGAACGTTGTGTAAAATTTCAGATATTGAAGATTTGAAATTATAGAGATACATTAGTTTCAATATCGAGCTCCTCAAAAGGAAGTAAAAAGTGTGTATTTTTTTTTCAAATTGCATAAGTCTTATTTGAAAAATTGGTTTGAAGTGATTCCAAGGGAATATTTAAGCATAGAAATCAGTATTAGGCTCTAAAATGCCCCCTAAAAATATTTCCACACCCATTAAGCCCTCATAAGGCTATAATATGACTCATGAAGAGGAAGAATTGCAGTATGATATATCAAAACTACGGTACCAAGTGCAACAAATTTTGATCTTATAAAGAGAAATAAAAGATGGAATAGATCGTTTAAAAGAAGAAATGAAGGCTAATTTGGATGGTTCGAAGGATAAAATAAAGGCTAATATGGATGATAAAGTAGTGGAAGATCACATCGAGCATCAATAAAAAGTTATCCAACTCTCAAATGATAACCTAAATTTGGTGCAGAATCGAATGAAACAATAGGAAGGTCAACATCGCAGTGAAATAAGTTATGAATTAGTCACAGAAACAAGAACTAAATAAATACAAAATCAATCAATTTCAGGGTATCTCAACAAGTGGAAGAACTTACCCATTGAATATTCCACATGGGAGGATGAGAATATTATACAAAAGCATCAATAAATAATCAAGTGTTGAGGAAAACACTTGTTTGAATGAGAGGGGCATGTTAGGTCCCTATATTACTAGTGTAGTCCCTTATTGTTGTTAGTGTAGCCCCATATTTTTATTATTGTGCCCCACAAAAAACCCATTATTGTTATTATTGTTCCCTTACATTATTATTGTTAGGTCATCTAGGATTATATTGTGATCCCATGGACTCCTATATATAGAAAGGAGGTTTTTTCATTTGAATCATCCAAGAATTGTTCATTTATGTAATGTAAAGGAGGTTTCCCCCTCGAAGTGGCTGATTTCTTAAGCATTGATATCTCTTTTCTTCTATTTTTGGAGTTGGTTTCATAACATGCCTTCAAGCTTTAGGGGGCATATGTTACTCAAACTCTTGTCACTACCCCTGAAATCTCTATTCCTAAATCTTGGAGGACCTAACAGTGACCCCTGTGTACCTTTTCCATCATGAAATTATGCCATTGCATCCCTTTAGGTCTGAAGAAAAAAATATTTGTTTATCATTCCTGGAGTAGCTCCTTAAAAAACAATACTTTTGGAGCAGCGCGACCTCTCTGTGTCTCACTAGAACGGATGACCCATCCTAAGCTTATGATCAGTGCCGATCGGTGCTATTATGGACATCATATCCGCGCCGATCCACTTCTGGAAGCTTTTTAAAAAAAGAAACTAAGCTTCATGGCCTAAAAGCTTCGAGGGCAGAGAGCTAGATATTTCTTGGCTAGGATATGGCTGAGAATCCTCCATTGGGCCTCTTGTTCCTACAAAAGAGGAACCTCACAAAGAGATAAGCCATTTTCCCATCATAAGTGGATCCATGTCCCCTCCTCCATATCTATAAATTCATCATCCTCTAATGCTTTTGCTAGTTAGAATAGAGATAGAGGAGCATAGCAGAGAGAGGTTTGAATATTTCCATAAGCTTTGAAGGAGAGAGTTGAGCCCTTAGCCTTCTCACGTTAAGTTGAAAACGAGTGCTTTGGAGGTGTGCATGGATTCAAAACCGCTGAAGGAGAGCTTCGATGCCAAGGCACATGTTGTAACTCATATTCTATTTATAGTATGATACAACTGATATTTATTTTCCATTCCTATTCATGTTTATTATTGAGAATTCTGGCATTCCTTGATCAATTAGATAGGTTATATTTGTATATGCATGTTGCACTTGTATGCTTCTTGTTGTTTCTTGGTCACTTGTGTAGGTAATTGAACACTAGTAGCAATGGAGATCAAGCTCTAGAAAAGCAAAGGACCAAGAAGCTTTGATGAAGAGCAACATCGCAACATTAGATTGAGGTAGGCCATCTCCTTTGATCTATGTTTCATTTATAATCTAGGAAAGTAGGTGTTATCTTGTTTCCCTTGTTGCTAGACCCACTCTAGGGCTAGAGGGATCGTCTCTGTCTGCAAAGAGGATTTACCTATACAAAAATTAGCTAAATAAAACTCATTAGAAGTGTATAAATACAAGTGATGTGATTTAATTTTAGCTTCATCACTAGGGTTGGACTTGTATCTCTTTAAATAAATTCACTATCTTTCTTGGAGGACAATTTTTTTGGAGCATGGAATGAATTTTGATATTTGGATTATTTTTTCTTGTCTTGGACATTCTTGATTCGCAAAGTTTTGATGGTTGGATATTATTAATACATGTAATTGAAATTTAATGCTATTTTGTCTTTCTATTTTATTCACATACATTGTTGCTGGGATTTTACTTTACTAAGGCTAATTTACTGCATCTGTTTATGCGAAGTTGCAAAAATTTTATTTCTAGATAGTGATGCTTCATGTATGGGCCATCTATTATGAATGAATGTTCCTAGAGATACTCATTCATTGAAATTCATCTTGATAATCCAACTATTTTGAAAATGAAGTATAAATCTCTTGAAGCTTCTTTTGTTATTGCCCTAATGATATGCAAAGTTTTCTTTGATGCTTCCTTGATATAGAAAATTTAATATCCATAGTCATAATTAATCTTCAATCAAAATATCCAAAAATGACTAGGCACTGGTCCACCATAAAGGTGATCACATTAAAATTATTTTCCTTCTCTCACATTTTTTTTTATAGGTCTAGCCCTCTAGCTCCCCTAGGGAATCATTTATCTTGGAAGCCACCAACTAAAAAAATTTGATCTCTTGGCATGCTTTGTGCTGGGGTTTATCCTAGGTACTCTCTTGTTTTGAAGCAATTCTGACTGTGGGATTGTGATATACTTCAAGCACTAGCATCAAGATAAATCTTTCCCTTGGTTTCATTAGGTTAAAATAACTCATTGGGATCCTCACCTTTGCTTGTAATGAAAAATCATTCTTCGATCCCTTTCCCCTATAGAATAGGTCAAGTACATCATTAGTTTCTAAACCCTACCCCCTTGATCTACCCCTCGGGTCCACTTGGTCCCATGTGATCCCACAAGCCATTAAGGCTAATTCTTCAAAGACCACTTGGAATCCAACCCTTTACAATAATTTCAGGGTTTTAGGGCCTCCATTATAAGACACATACCATAAACCTTAAGCTTGAAATTATCCTTGAGACCTTCCTTAAGAGCCTTCAACCTTGCCTTCCAAAGAAAGCTAGCTATATATCTGAGCCCCTATTGTAGATAGGCCCCTAGTATCACCCCTCACTCTATCACTGATCTATTTATTTTTGGTCCTTGATATATTAGGTCTCCTACCATTGGTGAAATTTTGTAAAGAGTAGGGAGCCTTAGCTGTTGTGGTGACAGTGGGATATTTCTCCATTGTTTCCATTGATTTGGTAGTAGCCCTCCAAGGACCTCCTTTTAAGGCCCCTGCTAGTTTGATCGATAACATTTTTGGTGTCATTGTCAGGGAGGAAGTAGGTCTACCTCCCTAGTGAATCATTGAGGAATTGATTAATTGACAACAATTTTATTATTCCTCTGAATACTCTACTCATTTTCCAAACCCTAGTTTTCTTGAAGACCACAATAATCCTCCTATAGCTAGGACTGCTGCAAAAAGGAAGGACCAAGATCCATCATCTTTTGGAACTGCTCTTCTCCCTAAATTTGAGAAGGTTAATGATCCCACCCAAAAGTTGCAACTAGTTCCACCACTGACAAGCCCAAGATGGCCAAGAGTGAAAGAAATTTGGTTAGTGTCTTTTCCCCTTTGAAATTAAGTGACAATCCCGAACCATTACATGAAAAAAACAATTGATGGTTACCCAAGTTAAAAGGTGATGCTACCATGAGTGCCTGTGACTTTGTTGAAGAATTCTGTTGGCACATTTCCCATACAATGATCTTTGATGAGGATAAGCTCATGATTATTTTTTCTTTATCGCTTGAAGGACAAGAAAGAGAATGATAGCTTAGTCTTCCCCCATAATGCATTGAATATTTTGATGAATTTGAGGACCTATTCATGAAGAGATGGTCATGCAATTCCCAAGGAACCTTTAACATTGATATTTTTATCAAATAACTAGGGGAAGGGAAGACATCTACGAATTCATTCAAAATTTTGATAAAGTAGTCTGGGATATCCCTGATCACCTAAAACCCTTCGACGCCAACATCCTTGAAAATTTTATTAAAGTCATAGGTGGCCACCTGACATATGAATTGAGAGACAAGAAACCTTCTATGTTGGTTGAAGTTAAAGAAATGGAAATTTAGGCTGAATAAAACCTAAGTATATCAGTAATGGATGTCAATGACCTCCCTAAAACCAAAATTGAGACCAAGAATGAAAATTCTAAATATCAAAAAGAGGAAACCCTTCTGTCCATCCTAAAAAATATGGAAAATATTAGTGAAGAGGCCCACTCACGGGATAAGATAGTTATGAAAAAAATCATCGCATTGGAGAGGGCCCAAAAGTCTAGCTACATTCCAAGGGTAAAACCTTTTCCTAAGAAGAAAAGTGAAGAAGATAAGCCAAGCTCATCTAAAGTCTTGAACACTTTGGCTCCAACCAATGTAGTGGAGAAAGAATCATCTTCCGGAGATGAGGAAAGTGAGAATGACATGAGTGATAATGAAAAAGTAGACGAGCATGCCTACCTTTTAAAATTTGATGTCTTCAACATTTTTCTAGGGGGTTCATACACTCATCCTCCCATTAGTGAGGTCACAACCAAAGAAGAGAAATATGAGCCTATTCTTAATGTTGATGCTAGTAATGGAATATTAAAAGGGATGCAATATTCATGAAAGGATAATAATAAAGACCTTGCAACCTCCAACGAACCCAAAAAAGATGATCCACCTCCCAAGAAAATCCCTGCCAAGGAATATCCTTCTGAAAATACTGCAAAATTGATTGCCAAACTAAATCCGAGCCTAAAAAGGATCCCACAAAAGGAAGGAACAAAAAGAAGAAAGGAATGGGAAAACATGCTAGACTCAACATTGAATTAGAAGCTACTATCAGGAAGATAACTATACATGTTCCTCAGAAATAGATTACAAAAATTCCTGAACAACAACAAAAAATTAAGAAGTCCCTGGGTTTTGAGGAGAAAGAATTACCCAAAGAATTGAAAAAAATTCATATTCCTAATCGTAACCCTGGACATGAACCTCTTATGCTAACTTTTGATATCAATGACCTTTTAGTACATAATTGTATGATAGAATCAGGGGCTTCCGCCAATATCATGCCTTTAAAGGTCATGAAGCAATTGGGTCTCAGCATTACTCGACCATATAAGAAAGTTTGTGGTTTTAACTCTAAGCCTATGGAGGTGGAAGGTATCATAAAGGACCTTAAGGTTTCTTTGGCTAGGAACCTCGATATATCCCTTCTCATGGATGTTGTTGTCATAGATATTCCTGATGTGTGGGGAATGCTCTTGTCTAGGATATGGGGGGCTACTGTTGGGGGTAATGTTCAAATGGAATTATCATACACCACTATCCCACAATTTTATGGAACTCCATTTATCCTCTATATGGAGCCTACTTACCTTTCTCACGTGATTAAGCCTGGACCAGCCCCATACTACGAAGCACGTGGCATTGAAAATCATTCTCCCATTATCCATTCATAAGAAGTTTTCATCCTCAAAATACCAAATCACAAAACATGAAAAAAATGGAAGCCTAAAAAATAATATAAGGTAGGGGACTTGGTCTTAGTTGATAAATATCTGATGCATCTCAAGATCCAAGGAAAATTTGGGGATGACTATTACTACATTTCTAAACTCAACGACGAATTATGGCCACAACCAGTTAAGTTAAGTCGCATCACCCCTTTCCTTGATACTTGACATTGTGCCATATACATGTAGAGTAGGATGCAGTGCATGTTTATTTTCACATTAGAACTAATGTCATATGATATTTAATATGGTAGATTCGTTTCATTTATATTAAAATTTGCATATTTTATTATCTCTTTATTTTACAGTCTAACGCAAAGCATGGGTGATTATGAGACACCATACAATGTTTCCCAGTGGGTTTAGTATTTGATATGTGCAGGTAACATGTCTGCAGTAATCAAAATTTTTTTGGTGTTCTTGAGGCCTCCCGTTGAAGTATCTTCTCGAGATCTCTTTATCATATGCCACCACCATTTGAATGATGTACCTTGGAAATACTATCCCCTTTAAAAGTAGAAACCACCTAATGGGGTATTTTGTTAACCCCCCTTGGATCTTGGAGACATTAACACATGCCAAAGCCCACTATGGAAGGGCGTGCCATTATGAAGTACACACCTGTTGCCCATGGTTTGTAAGCTCTTTAAATCTATCTCTTTAAATGACTTGTTTTATTGGAAGGCAAGGAGACACATTGGATTTTATGCAAGATTGTAAATGGTCTCCATTTTGGGTTTTGTCTCCCTAAATGGGGTCCTAACCATCCATAGGGATACATTGACACATGTAAGGTGTGTGTAGAGTGTCACGGACCTCCACAATAGTAGAAAAAATTTCATGGATCACGACATATGTTTAGATATTTCTCAAGATTAACCTATTGGACAAGGAATATGCACTTGGTTCACCATGCCTAGCCAACCCCATAGTTGTACCATGCACTTAGAATATGACCCAGTACATGTATGCTGATGTGGCACCACTTACACCATCATCTGACCCCTTGCAGATGGTCTATAGGCATCTTCGATGAATTTGGAGCATTAGGGGAGTTTTAAGGTCTAAAATGGGCCTCTTAAGGAAATTATAAAATAATAGTGGAAATAATAAAATAATATTTGACTACATCATTAAAGTTTAGAGGGAAGAAAGAAAAAACTATTTTTTTCAACTCGTATTTCCAACTTATTTCCCTATGGGTTTAATAAAATTTGGAGCGGAAACACTCGTTGGATGCATAATTTGATTCCTAATATAATGAGTATCCATGTTGCATACTTTCGATGGACTGAGCTACACGAAAAATTAGAAATACGTTAAAATCATTATTGCAATCACATTTTTTCATGTATTTCTCATTTTCCGTGTAGCAGGGTCCATCGAAAGTATGCAACATGTGTACTCTTTGGATGAGGAATTAAATTTGGAATCCAATGAGTACTCTCACTTGAAATTTGAGTAAAACCTTAGGGACATAAGTTGAAAATACGAGTTGAAAAGTAGTTTGATTATTTTATTATTTTTTAATATTTTTACTTTTTTACTCCAAAAATGGTGAATCATCCGCCATGGTTGACATCATCATCTTGAATCCTATTGGTTCTTATAAATTTTATTTTGGTTGTACATTTTTCTTAGGAGGCCCATTTTAGGCCTCAAAATTCTCCTAATGACACATGAGGTTACTTGTGTGCCCCACACCCATTGGGAGCACCACATGTTTATTATTTGGAGAACAAGTTTCCAACCCATTGCCCACTGCTTTTGGGAGTCCTATTTTGCATTATGGCACTTATGGACTTCATCAATCCTCCTCTAAGTCCCAACAACATGTACTATTGATTATTCGACCTCTTGAGAGAATTATTCTTTTGTTTATGAGCTAGTTTGGTAGGCTTGTCACCAAAATATATGTTCAGATATTTCTCGAGATTCACCTATTGGATGAGGAAGATTCACCTGGCTCACCATGCCTAGCCAACCCCACAGTTGTACCATGCACTTAGAATATGACTCAGGACCTGTACGCTGATGTGGCACCACTTACACGATCATCTGACCCCTTGCAGATGCTCTATAGGCATCTTCGATCAATTTGGAGAATTAGGGGAGTTTTGAGGTCTAAAATGGGCCTCTTAAGGAAATTATAAAATAATAGTGGAAATAATAAAATAATATTTGATTACATCATTAATGTTTAGAGGGAAGAAAGAAAAAACTATTTTTTTAACTCGTATTTCCAACTTTTCTCCCTATGGGTTTAATAAAATTTGGAGTGGAAACACTCGTTGGGTGCATAATTTGATTCCTAATATAATGAGTACCCATGTTGCATACTTTCGATGGACCGTGCTACACGAAAAATTAGAAATACGTTAAAAGCATTATTGCAATCACATTTTTCATGTATTTCTCATTTTTCGTGTAGCAGGGTCCATCAAAAGTGTGAAACGTGGGTACTCTTTGGATGAGGAATTAAATTTGGCATCCAACGTGTACTCTCACTCAAAATTTGAGTAAAACCTTAGGAGATAAGTTGAAAATATGAGTTTAAAAGTAGTTTTATTATTTTATTATTTTTTAATATTTTTACTTTTTTACTCCAAAAATGGTGAATCATCTGCCATGGTTGACATCATCATCTTGATTCTTATTGGTTCTTATAAATTTTATTTTGGTTGTACATTTTTCTTAGGAGGCCCATTTTAGACCTCAATATTCCCCTAATGACCCATGAGGTTACTTGTGTGCTCCACACCCATTGGGAGCACCACATGTTTATTATTTGGAGAACAAGGGTCCAACCCATTGCCCACTACTTTTGGAGTCCTATTTTGCATTATGGAACTTATGGACTTCATCAATCCTCCTCTAAGTCCCAACAACATGTACTATTGATTATTTGACCTCTTGAGAGGCTTATTCTTTTGTTTATGAGCTAGTTTGGTGGGCTTGTCACCAAAAGTTAGTTATTTTGTACATTATTTTATTTTAGGGGGCTAATTATGTCTAATTAGCTAAATAAAACTCATTAGAAGTGTATAAATACAATTGATGTGATTTCATTTTATCATCATCACTTGGATTGGATTTGTATATCTTTAGAGAACTTCACTATCCTTCTTAGAGGACGAATTTTTTGGAGAATGGAATGAAATTTGATGTTTGGATTATTTTCTCTTGCCTTGGAGCTTGTTGATTGCAAATTTTTTGATGGTTGGATATACTCTTAATACATGTAAGTGAAATTGAATTCTATTTTGTCCTTCTATTTTTCCACATACATTTTTGGTGGGATTTCATTATACTAGGGCTAATTTACTGCATCCATTTATAAAAAGTTGTGGAAATTCGTTTTTTAGATAGTGATTCTTCATGTATGGGCCATGTATTATGAATAATGTTACTAGATATTATTCTTCATTTAGATTCATATTTGATAAGCCATATATTTTTCAAACGAAGTATAAATATTTTGAAGTTTCTTTTGTTGTTGCCCTAATGTTATGTGAAGTTTTATTTGAGGCCTCCTTGACATAGAAAATTCATTATCCATAATCATAATTTCTCTTGACACAAAATCTCCCCAAAGGACAATGCGTTGGTCCATCATAAAGATGATCACTTTAAACTTGTTTTCCTTCTCTCACCTTTTATTTTCTAGGTCTAACCCTTTAGGTCCCCTAGGGAATCATTTATCTTGCAAACCACCCACTAAAAAATTTCGATCTCTTTTCATCCTCTGCACTAGGGTTTCTCCTAAGCACCCTCCAGTTTTGAAGAAATTCCAACAGTGGGATTGTGAGATACCTCAATCCCTAGCCTCAAGATAAAATTTTCCCTTGGTTTCCTTAGGCTAAAATACATCACTGTGATCTTCACCTTTCCTTTTTATTGAAAATTCATTCTTCGATCCCTTTCCCCTCTAGAATAGGTCAATTACATCATTGGTTTCCAAACCCTACCCCCTTGACCTACTCCCCAGGTCCACTTGGTCATTTGTAGTACCAAATTCCATTAAGGGTAATTCTTCAAAGACAACTTGGAATCCAACCCTTTACAATAATTTTAGTGTTTGAGGGCCTCCATTATAAGATACATACCCTAAACCTTAACCTTGAAATTCTCCTTGAGTGCTTCATTTGAGCCTTCAACATTGCCTCCAAATAAAGAAAGCTATATATCCGAGCCTCTATTTTGAATAAGTCCCTAGGATCACCCCTCACTCTATCATTGATCTATTTATTTCATGGTATTTTATATATCGATTCTCCTCCCATCGATGAAAGTATGTAAAGAGTAGGGAGCCTTAGTGGAGGTGAAAATGGGCTATTACTCCATTTTTTCCCTTGATCTGGTAGTAACTCTCCAAGGACCCCCTTTTAGGGACCATGCTAGTTTAAGAAGTAACAAGAACATGAATGAAAATCTTTAAAAATATGATTTTTCATTAAAAATTAAATATTTAATGTACTTTTTACAAATACCTAGTCATTGGAATCAACTAGTCCGAGTCAATACCGAGTCAGAGTCGGAGTCTGAGTTGACCCTCATCTGGTTTCAAGTCAGAGTCTAAGTTTTAAAACATTTCTCACAAATGAAAGTATTTTTTTTTTATATGATCCTATACCTAATTCAAATTAGCCTAATAGGCCATACAATTATATAATAACGTTCAAATAACAAGTCCTTGGTGATAAGACTACCAAGTAGCTCATAAAGTGATGAAGAAACCATAAAAAGTGAGCTGAAATGATGAAATCGTAGTGTAGAAGGGTCGTTGGAAGTCCAAAGTGAGGCCTCAAGGTTGCAAATGAAGCAATGTTCTCCATGAATGATGGTAAATTGATTGGCCCCTTAAACTCTATTTTAATGATCATGTGGTGCCCAAAGTGGATATGGGGCATAAGTAATGGTGTCATGGGCATCTTGATGAAAATAAGACTTTGTAGATTGATCCAAATGAGGGCACAAAAGATGGTTCTTTCCCTCCCATGTCTCAAGGATGAGACAAACCTCGTTTGGGCCTTGGATCAACATTCAAACCTTGTATATACTAGTAAGTCATTTGGATACTTTTTTGGTCCAAGTGCATCATCTCGCATATAATGTGGGGCAACGAACAATTTGTTGAAGGTGTTGAAGGTGCCCATAGGATGAGACAATGCTATATCACATGAAAAAGTCCCATGGATCTCAATGCATCCCCTAAAAATGAAAATATGATCCTCTGGTGGGTTTCAGCCCCAGTTAAGTTTCCCAACGCATGATGAAACCACCTACTAATTATGCATGAAATCCAATGTGTCTCCTTACCTTAAGGTACAATAATTCTTTAATGCATCTAAATGAATTAAACTTGTTAGTCTAGGGAACAAATGAGACTTCGTAATCAGGTTCCCTTCCAAATTTGAGGCTTTGAGCAAGTAATGGTGTTACCTACCTAGGTAGGAGTGGTTAATAAACAAGCCTATTAGGTGTTCCCAACCCCTGAAGGGGAGGACAAGTCCAAGGTACATATTTCAAGTAATAGGAATCATGCAGATAATGATGAGGTGGATTGGGACTCAGGGGTCTCAAGGCCAAATGCCATGGGCTCAAGGGTGGTAATGATGAGGGATGTCCACATATTTGGGTGTATGAATGTATGAGGAAGAAATCATGGTACAAGAGTTACACTGACCTTTGTTTTTCCACCCTTATTCATTTTCCTATTTCGTTTTATTTATTTTTCTTTTATTTTACTACTTGAGGCTCCAGGGGATGATAGCATTTTGTGTATGATATAGTAGTGATTACCCCCTTAAGGAGGGGTAGTTTATCACCCACTAGGGGTTGGGATATGCATGGGTTCCTTAATTATGTAAGGGGCGCTCAAGGGATCCCTCAGAACCAGGGTGTTGGCCATAATGATAAGGGGTAGAGCTCATGATTGGCTTTTTACCACGTCTTAATTTTTTTATTTTCCTGACAATATTTTTCATTTTGTGGTGTTATTTCCTTTTGTATGTGGCCATGATATGCTTTATATATATTTTTAGCTACATCAACCTTCGAGGCATCGTTTTACGCTTGACCCAGAGATGTGGATAAGGGGAGGGGAGTACAAGAGCCTTCTAGACTGAGTGGTCATGTGGACCTAAAGAGAGAAGATGATGAAATAGGGCATGTAATGTATGAAAGGGAGTAAAAAATATGGAATGGGAAAATGGGATCGTGCTACCAAAATCGGGGTTTCCCAAGTAGTGTCCATCCTGAAGCTATAAACCAATAGGGGAGATCCCATGAGATCCTATTTAAGGTGAGGAAACAAGACTACAGTCAAAACGATTCCTTATTCTAAGTTGACCAATAATTCACAACCAACTGTGACTAAGGAAAAACAAGCATAAGCACATGATTTCACAATAAAAGGCATACCTTTAGGATTTGATTTCTCACCTTCAAACATACACTCTTGACAGATGGGTGAGGTGACATATTACTGACTCAAGGAGAAGAGATCAAATGGCACAATATTTTCTACACTAGTGGTTTTTGGGGTTGTTGGCTACTAGATGAAGATAAATCTAGGAGAAATTTCTCCTATGGGGTCACCCACTGGTGGTGGGTAATAATGTGCCTCTCTTGTTTTCTACTTGGGCATTCCCCGATTAGTGACATTTAAGATCCTTTTATCATTTTCAATTCTAAAATTTTGTTGGAGTGGATTTTAACCATGTCATGTGGTATTCAAGCACATCCATATACCACATCCTAGCAAAGGTACTCTCTTATTTTCACATAAAAAAAGTCCGAGTGGAAACATTTTTCTCCATGCAGGATTACGCTCTCTTGTAGAGTCCAAGGGAAACCTAAAATATTTTATTGAACTTGCATTAACACTGTGAAGAAAAATGGTGGGATGAATGCAAATTGCACGTCTTGTAAGCCCACATTAATTATTAAATATATTGTTTTGTTCATATATTTTTACTCATTCAACAAATCTACAAATAAGGAATCACCAAAATGCTAAAGAGAACACATTCAAAAGTTGAAAATACTATAATGGCGAAATGAGTTTATTCTTTCTAAGTTTCTTCAGCATTAAGTTTCTTCAAAGTAATACGTCTTCAAATATTTCCCATGCATGGGAAAAATTAACTTCTCTCCATCCAAGGGGCTTAGGTAGAAATTATTCAAACTAGCAATGAATGCCCTCGATCTTGTATGAACCAAGTCAAAACTATTATATTTTCCATGCTTGTAATATTATTGACATATTTTTGTTCTGGAGGAGAAATATGTCTCATTTTATAAAATTTCTTATTCCAATATTCTTGTCACACTTTATTTTAACCTTGTCTTTATTTATGCTAAATGTTCAAAGGTATTCTTCCTAAAAAACTTTGCAACAATTTATATGATTGTATCTTTAAGTGGATTGACAAAGTTACATTCATCTTGTATGCCAAGTCAAATGGGATTCTTTACTGGTAATCCAATTTACCTATAAGATAAATTTAATTCTATTACTCTAATAATTTTATCTCCTATGGACTTCTTTAGTATTTTTATCAAATTATTCTTGTTGGGCTCAATAAACCCATTCCCGTGTGGGTCATAATTGGAAGAATGTGACAAAAAAATGCCATAATCAAATAAAAATTATTCTGACTATATGTTAGCTTGAAACCCTTGACATTGTTTGTGATGATTTTTGTTGGGATGCCAAATATGGAAATGATCCTTTCCTCTATGATTCACTCATTGCTTTTTGGGTTACCCATTTTGTGGGTATTTCCTTCACCCAACTTTGTGAAGTACTCCATCACCATGATGATCTATTTGAAACTATGCTAGAGTTTCCATAGAATTCCATAATAATGTTGACACCTCGTTGTTGAAAAGGTACTTCTACCACCATGAATTGCAGTGACAAGGAAAGAAAAAAATTTCACCACGTTGTGTTGTTCTTAGGCCTCTTTTGATCAAATTTGAGTTGTGCAGGGTCAACATCGTTAGAGGGTGTTGGTGCGTGGGATTCTGACAGACTGGGGATTTTCTACATAGTGGCCAACAAAAACAAATTCAACATCAGCCCTTTCGGAAACACCCACAAAGTGTGTGAAGTCTCACCCCAAATTCTAATATGTGACTGTTGAAACTAGGTTTTTGTAGTCTAACATGACAGTCTATGACCTATGACACTATACTCCCACCAAAAATATACTTTACCATTCTCCTAGTACTGCACAACCCCTCAGCTCACTAAAAAATGTATAGGTCAGAAAAAAATAATACATGTGGGGTCAAAGTAACTTACACCTTCAACTATGAATGGAAATATCAGTGATATCAGAGACCTATTCAAAACTGATTCTTTTACAAAAATACAATGCTCTCTAAAATCATTAACAACCTTATAGATAACCAGACCATTGAAAGCATTCACAATTGTTCGGGACAATCATAAAACATTCAATACATAGAAATCCAATGTGTTGTAAACAAAATCATACATTCAGATATAATAAAAAAAAACATAAGATGCAACCCAACCTTCCATCATATTATATTATCGTCAAGGAAAAATGCACCATGCACTGCAATACAAACATCATACCAGTAGGCTCACCAGCCTTTTAGATCTACACCATGTATAAGAGAAAAACACATCATGCAAACCCAATAATATATATATATATAATGGTCATAGGTGTGTACGTTGGAGCCTATAGCTGGCAGCTATAGACTCCAGCATACATGCCTATGACCATAGTCATAGAGACATAGACATCATAAAACAAAATATTATTAATTGATGAATCGATACTTCCTTCGCTAGAAAAATTTCTAGGTTCCACCTCTTATTTCTTCCAACCCGCGATCTGTCTTCAACATTTTGTTTTATTTCTGCTAAGATTCCCTTTGAATATTCTCAACCCTCTTCTAGATCGCTCCAGTTGTCCTAAAGGTGTTTGGGATATTCCTGAGCCCATCTATGAGCTGACCCATACGTACTAATGGACCTTTGAAATATCTCCCCACCAAGTTACTCCCCTCTGCTATTATCCCTTGACCTGCAAAATATCGATAAACTCCCCCCCTGCCACGACATCCATTGCCAGCTTCATCCTGCTACAAAATCCTAACAGTTGATGCCATATTTCCTTGTATGTGCCTCCTCTCCTTAGGCATCACTACCTCATTTATACACAACGTCCACTCGCGTCATGCCTTACCTCCTGTGCCAATACTATGCTGCACACCATCCATACCTTTTGTACCCCTCCATATTCCTGCTCGGTCCCATACTTAACAAAATTTAAAAAAAAAATATAGCCTCCAACAAGCCCCTAACACAAAAATGTGGCTTATCGTAAGCCACTCATTCTTCATTTTTTGAAGAGAGTTTTTCTTCTACGACCCTCTGCAAGGTCCTCCATGCTTCTTCCTTCACCTCAATATTAACATTTAATTCATCCTTCATATTGTTTTCCTTATGCTCTGTTATGGTGGTCAGATCACAGTTGATAATGTCAGTGTCCTCGTTGTTTGTTGTATACACACTCTTCAATAACTCAATGCATTCATCAATTACCATCAACATGACTTGGTCATAGAGAACAGTCCATGGTTTCTACTCTTCGCGGAGTTTGTCAACTATCTCCTTGAGTCACAATTTCTCACGCATCTCCTTTATTTTGTCAGCAAGACTCATAATACCCACCCCTTGATCAATCTGACGAACTTGCTTGTCAGTTTTCAATATTTGTTCACACGCTTGTTTCACAGCTAGAACTTCTAATAAAGTATTAAGAAATTGTTCATATTTATCCACGAAATCCTGACATATCTTTTCATACTCAACCAATTATTCTCACAGCTATTATTTGCGTTGTTTTTCCTCCTGTGGTGTCCGCAACTGCTACTTGGCTTCAACCTCTATCACTTGCTCTTTCAACCCCTGTATCACCTCCATGAAATTTTTTCCTACTTCTTTGGCTGAAACTACTTCATTAACTAATCCAACTATACACTCTTCGTAGACCTAGGTCAAGGTAGTGCGCCATTATGCTTTTCATTCTACTAACTTTTTTTGTTTATGGTGCAACTACTCTTCATTTTTCTACTTCTATTTCAAGTCTGCATGGGTGGTTGTTAATCTGTCTTGTAGTTCACGAGATGCATTGCACTATAGTTGTGTCAGTTCTTCGGTGCCCAATATTGATGATACAAAATTGACTTGAACCGAGGTAGCAAGTTTTTGTTGCGTAACTCCTTCTCATAATTCTAAAATGGTGTTTGGTACATAAAATATCCTCGTAGTCTACTAGGAAGATGATGGGCCAATGGCCTGTGAGCGGGCCTGGGCCTGGGCCTAGGGCTAAAATCCATATGCTGCAGAGGGCATGCCTCCAAAATCTGTCATAACTACTTGAAATTTTAGTTTGGCACTTACCTCGTTCATGGTATGTTGTAGCTTTTCTAGTTTGGTTGTCACCACCTCATCCATTTGGTCACAAATCCTTTCCAAATCATTTTTTGTTAATACCATTTTTGAAATCGGTAGCTTTTTTATTTTTTTGGGCTCAAGTTGTTGATGCGCTCCTTGCATTTCTTCTTAAAACTCTCTTTTTTCTTGATGTTGTATTTTCATGTGTAGATGGTCCTTCTCATGGGTCCTGATTTGGAACCATTGGGGAATGCACCTCCTCATTCCTGTGACCCAAAGGGGTCTCTCTATTTATCTTCTTGATATGTGTTCAATGTCAGGTCTATCTTCCATGGGTTCACTCCAAGTAGGTTCCCATGAATCCATGATGTCTGATACTTCCTATGTTTGTTTTCTGCTGACACAAATCCAGGTCTTTATGTGGAAAAATCCAAATGAAATGTGGATCAGATTTGAACCGCGCTACACCTTGAAAAGAATTGAAAAAATGAAACATTAAATGGAGCAGAGAGTTACTCATCCCAATATTACCAAATAGTTAAATAGGAATACATTGGAAACATCAACAATAAATGACTGAAGTAAAACTAAACTACCTATGACACCTAGCAGAAAATAACCTAAATGAAATGAACCTAACAGACAGTGAGATTAATATCTCAACATCCCCTCCTAATCTCAACTGTTACAAGTGGAGGCACTAACAATGCCTAATTTATCTCTTTGAAATTCAAATACATTCTTTCCCAATGGCTTTGTGAAAATATCTGCAAGCTGATCTTTGGAACCACAAAAGGAAAGTGTGATGTCCCCATCATTGACAAGTTCACGAATGAAATGAAAACATGTGTCAATGTGCTTGCTCTTCTTGTGAAACACATGATTCTTTGATAAAGAAATTGCTGAACTGTTATCACAGTAAATTGGAGTTGGCTCCTTTTGAATATCTGAAATGTCTTTCAATAATCTTCTCAACCATACTACTTGACAAACTACTGAATTTGATGTTACATATTCTGCCTCTACAGAAGATATTGAAACGATTGACTGTTTCTTGGATTCCCATGAAATCATATTTGTTCCAAGATGAAAAACATACCCTGAGGTACTTTTGCGATCATCTAAACTCCCTGCATAATCGCTGTTTGTTTAACCTGAAAGTGAACAATTTTCAGAATGTGTATAAAAAAAACCATAGTCTATGGTCCCTGCAATATACCTTAAGATCCTTTTTTGCAACCTGCTAATGAGTAAGCTTTGGTGACTGCATAAACCCAGAGACAAAACTTGCTGCGAACATAATATCCGATCTAGTTGCAGTTAGATACAACAAACTACCAACTAGGCTTTTATACAATGTGGGATCAACAGATGGTGCTACATATTCTTTGCTGAGTTTGGTACCTTGAGCAATTGTTGTATCAGCTAATTTGCAATTGGTCATTCTGAACTTTTGAATGATATCAGTGGCATATTTTCTTTTACCAACAAAAATTCCATTATCAGATTGGCGAATTTCAATTCCTAGGAAATATGTCATGACTCCTAGAACTGTCATATCAAAATCTGCTTGCATTGCTGCTTTGAAATATTTTAACATCATATTTCATGTATAAAGAAGATCATCTACATAAAGGCATATAAGAATTTTACCTTCATGAGATTTGGTATACAAAGTGGGTTCATGGTTTCTTCTGGAAAAACCACTTTTGATGAGATACGTGTCGATGCAATTGTACCAAGCTCTTGGAGCTTGTTTCAAACCATATAAAGCTTTCTTCAATCTATATACTTTATGATCTTGTCCTTTTACTTCAAAACCTGGAGGCTGCTCTACATAAACTTCTTCCTGTAATACACCATTTAGGAAGGCAAATTCTACATCAAGCTGATAGAATTTCCATTTGTGTTGAGCTGCTGTGGACAAAATGGTTTTGATAGTGTCTAGCCTTGCTACTAGAGCAAATGTTTCACCATAGTCGACACCAAACTGTTGTGAGAATCCTTTGGCAACCAACCTTGCCTTATGTTTCTGAAATTTTCCTTTTTCATTTAGCTTGGTCTTATATACCCATTTTACACCAATTTTTGTTTTGTCTCTTGGGAGATCAACTAGTTCCCAAGTCTGATTTTTCTCTATGGCAGCAATTTCTTGGTTCATGGCTTTGACCCAATGCTTTTCTTTGACTACTTCTTCGAAATAAGTTGGCTGAGTTGAAATGAATGAAAACGTATTCTGTTGTTCAGATTCATGCTCCTGTTCATATATCTCTCTGATACTTCTTGTTTTATGTCCCTCTTCTAAAGATGTTTGATCACTAGTTGAATCAGTGCTTGATGATGTTCCATTTTCAGATTGTTCTAGCTATTCTTGAACCTGCAATATTGGAGTCTATGGTAGAGAAAAAGGCTGATTTGAAGCTTCATCTACATGGTCAAACCAAGATTTATTTTCGAAAAATTTCACATCTCTGCTTATAATGAACTTTTTGGAAATGGGGTTATAAAGTCTGTAGGCTTTCGACTGCTCACTGTAACCTACAAATATGCATTTCTCACTTCTATCATCAAGCTTTTTTCTGAGTTTTTCAGGAACATGAGAAAAAGCTACTGATCCAAAGATTCTAAAGCGTGGCACATTTACCTTGTTTCCATCCCATGCTTCTTGAGGTATTTTATCTTGTAGGCTAGATGTTGGAGATCTGTTAAGAACATACACTGCTGTCGACACTGCTTCAGCCCAATAGTTATTTGTTAACTTCTTCTCTCGTAGCATGCATCTCACCATGTTCATGATCGACTGATTATTTCTTTCTACCACTCCATTTTTTTGTGGAGTGTATCTGGTTGTGTACTGCATTAGGATACCTTGTTGTTGACAAAATGATTTGAATTAATTTGAGGTGTATTCTCCTCCTCTGTCTGATATGAGTACTTTCAAGAGTTTTCAACTCTGTTTTTCTTCTTCTGCCTTGAACTCCAGAAATCTAGAGAAGGTATCTGATTTGTTTTTTAAAAAATACACCCATATCTTCCTGCTAAAGTCATCAATAAATGTCAAAAAGTAGAAACTACCACCAATGGACAATGTCTGCATTGGACCACAGATGTCGGTATGGACAAGTGCCAAAGGCTCTTTCGCCCTTGAGGTTGATGAGGGAAAACTATCTCTTTTATGCTTGGACAAGACACAAAATTCACAATTACAGACTTTTTCACTGATAGTAGGTAGATCAGTGACTATAGATTTCTATTGAAGCAGACTGAGACTCTTGACAGGAATTTGACCATACCTAGAATGCCATAGATGAGTTTCATCTATTCTTGATATATTGTGGACTAAATACTGGTTGGTATTTTGGCTTCTAAGGGTCAATGGAAACATCCTAATCTTGGTCTTTTCAACTTTTGCTATCAACCTTTTATGAGGATCTTTGTCATATATATAGCAGGTGTTCTTTTGAAACAATACATCATAGCCATGTTTCATTAATTTTCCTACACTAAGGAGGTTATGTTTGAGCTCAGGAACATAATAAATGTCAGGGATGTATTTTTTTTTATTTTTCTTAGTAAGAATAGGAACAATACCTTTTCCTTTAGCTTTAATACTTGTACGATCTCCAAGCGTTATCTCTGATGTTATGGAAGCATCTAGAGAAGAAAGAAGTCTCTTGTTTCCTGTCATGTGATTGCTACATCCATTGTTGAGCAACCAAAGATATTCACTCTCTTTGTCTTCTGAGAGATGGCATGAAAGAAACATGGTCTCTAAGGATTCTCCTTCACTGTTGGAGAGATTGATATAGCCTCTGTGCTGATCTGACTGTTTCTTTCTACAGTCATGTTCGTAGTGGCCAAAATTCTTATAGTAGTAACATTGAACACTCGATCTGTTCCATGACCTTCCTCTCTGATTTCGGTTTTGTGGAGGTCTCCACTGCTCTATTGCATGATGATGATAAGATCTGTCATTACCTTGACCTCTGCTTTGCTTGTTGCTGCCTCTATATCCTCTGCCTCTGCCTTTATCAAATAAGAGGTGTTCTTTGAAGGCTTGTTCTGTGGAATCTTCTGTCAGATTGAGTCTTGTTTCATGTGCCAAAAGTGATCCAGTCAACTGTTCTATAGAGAAAGTTTTAAAATCATTGGATTCCAAAATGGCTGTGACAATCATGTCATATTTCTTTGGTAGACTTCGAATAACTTTTTCAACAAATTTTTCAAATAATGGTTTCGCCAATGAGTTTGATTTGATTCACTATTCCCATGAATCTAGTAATGAATTGATCCAAATTCTCGGTGTCAGCCATCTTTAGGGTTTCAAACTGAGCTCTCAATGTTTGCAGTGTAACCGTCTTCACTGTATCATTTCCTTGATACGTAACTTGCAAAATATCCCAACATTCTTTTGTTGTTGTCACACCATTTATTTTTTCAAAAATAGAATCATCGACTAAATTTTGTATCCAACATTTGGCTCTGTGCTCCTTCTTTCTGAGTTCAATAGCTGCAATTCTCTGATTATTTGTCATGGCCACCCATGTTTCTTGCGTTGGCTCTACATAAGCAATCAGAAGCGTGTCCCAACAATCTTGTGCTTGTAAAAAAGTCTTCATTCTCAAATTCCAGAATTCATAATTTTTTCCAATCAGATTTGGTGTCTATGGCAAAGAACTAGAAGAAGCCATTTGAAAATAATTCTTGAAACCCATTTTTTAAAAACTTTCTTTTCCTCAAAGATCTCCTTTTAAAAATGCACTTTCACAAGGCTCTCGCAAATTTTATGTTTTTTTTTTTTTTTAAATAAAAAAAAACTCCAAAAACAAATTCTTATCTCCTTTGACATACCATGAAAAATTCCCTTCTCCTTTTATAAAACACGCTCCACACTTTCTTTTTTTAAGCCCTTTTTATATTTTAAGTTTTTTTTTATTCAAAAAAAACTTAAAAAAAAAACTTTCCATTAAAATTTGAGACCCTCATATAAATCCTTGACATGAATTTAACTTTTCTCTTTTTTTAAAACTTGAATACTTTAATCTTCAAAGAATACGTAATACCCTAATGTATTCGCTTGAAACCTTCACGAATCAATTGGATCTTAATGCAGTTGTTCCACGGCTTCACGCATATATGCATTGACGTTCAACTGGCGCGATCCCAAGGGGAATAGTCGCGCTTATTTCAAAACAACGCAAGACATGAAAATGGCGTGGGTATGGCGTGTATTCTCGCGCCAATCCTTTGTTTGGGAGCATTGGCATGAGTATCAGCTTCACAGTCGCACCAACCAAATTCTCCTCTCTTCTGCGCCTTCGTGGCTCTGTTGCTGCTCTCCAAGGAGGCTTATGCAAGCTTATGCTCTGATACCATGAAAATAATTGAAAAACTGAAACGTGAATTGGAGCAGAGAGTTTCTCATCTCAATATTACCAAATATTTAAATAGGAATACATTGGAAACATCAACAATAAATGATTGAAGTAAACTGAAGTAAAACTAAACTACCTATGAAACCTAGCAGACAATAACCTAAATGAACTGAACCTAACGGACAGTGAGATTAATATCTCAACACACCCTTGAGATGTGTTATACTCTCTTTAGTCGGCCGTCTCTCGAATGGATTTATGCAACATGTCCCCATAAATGTAAAACATTGTGGTGTTGAATTTCTTGTGCTCTGGTTCCTCTGTGGTCCATGAGTTCTGGAATTATTTTGCTAAGTAATTGGATAGAAAATTTACAGTTTTTCTTAGGCGACCAACACAATCAAAATCAGTATCCATGCATACTGGAACTATGTGTTCTCCACCTATGTGTCCAAGCAGTCCTTCTAGAACTTTTTCAACAGAAAAAGTGCCCAACCCATATTTTCTCCATTGGCACAATGGTTTTCCAATACGATAACCCCTATTGGGACCTAGTTCACTTGACAATCACATAGCATTTTATATTTTATTTCATGTGCGGGAAATCGGGCAACTAGGTCATTCACCATTGAAATCAAATAACCTTGCATTTTAGTCATTACGTCGCTAAGAGTCTTGTCCCTGAGTATGGGTCCTGGGTCTACACCTTTGATAGATAGGCCTATAATTCTATGAATCAAGTCTACGGTTAGAAACATAGGTCGGTCTAGCCTCAAACATCTTCCATGCACACAATCAGGTAGATATTTTATGACTATGCTCACCTCATATCTGCGTCCAAAATGCAGAATGTGAAACAGGTTCAAAATCTTGCTTGTATCCAAACCACGGTCCCACTTCTACAGCGCTAACATGAGCACCCTACCTACATTTGGCACCTGCTGCAAATAGTATTAGAGGTTAGGGAGCCAAGTAGGGGTCACAAATATCATGTCACACTCCAAGAAATTCCTCATCCTCCCCTCACTATGCACCCCAAGTGGGAGAGGCGACATTTCCACAATATACTTAAATCCTTTGGGGACCTCCATTGACACCTGAGGTTCTATAAATAGTGTTACATACTTCATATTTTCCTAAAAAAATGGTTTTTATCGATTTAACCTTCTCTGAACTTAGATCCTCCCGTGTGGTTTGTTAATTTTATTAGAACTTCATTGTTCTTTGCTTAGATAATTGCATTACATTGTTAACAATTGAATTTACCCCATAAAATTATAAAAATAATTCATCAATGAAATTATGTAGAAATAACAATAATGTTAGTAATTCAGCGGAACATGGAGAAATAATAGAATAAAATCATGCTCAAATAAAGACACGGGGATTTGGTCGGAGTCCATGGAAAAACCCCATAAGGGGGAATACCCGAAATTCAATTCTTCTTCTTTTATTGGATTTCATCAATTCTTCAATTGAGATACAATTTACATCCATAATGAGATACATCATTACATCAGGCCTCTCTAGGGCCAATCCAAGTCTAAACAATCTACCAAGATAATCGTTGTCATAGAAGTTTCCATGCATCCCTCAAGGTTCCAACATACAACTAAAGTTCCAACATATAACGAGGTTTCACGTATATCATGGTTCCAACACATACATATATCATGGTTACAACATTTACATATATCATGGTTCCAACACATACGATGTATCACTATTGAGGAGGTCAATCCCCTCTGCAGACAGAGGCGATCCCTACTAGCCCAGCAGGATCATAGATTACCCAGGTTGATGAAGACAGATTCCTGGTACTGCGGGAGGCACCATCCACGAAACCAACAAATGGATGAATAGACATCTACACAACCAGGAAGACCCGATCAACAAAAAGATGTTTACAAGGCACACCACACCATACATGTACACAAATGAAAAACACACACCTATGTACACACACCACACCAAGAAATCACTTCAGGCATAGTACTTTTTGAGGTACAGCCCATTTCTGGGCTGCGCCAGCGGAACTCCTTCATAATCTATAAGCTCATAAGCCCCGTTTTTCAAAACGCGTTTTACTATATAGGGCCCATGCCACATAGGCTGGAACTTACCGGCTCCAAGCTTGTCATGTGCTTGATCGTACAGGAGGACGAGGTCTCCTTTGATAAAGGAACGAGGAGAAACAGATTGATCAAAATGAGTTTTGACCCTCTTCTTTTGTGCTTCAATTACCAAAGCAACCAGACGATGGGTTTCATCTAACTGTTCCAGATACAGAAGACATTCTTCCTCAGCAAAAGTATTAGGTAGAAGTTCCACAGCTAATTTCAAGGAAGGAATCTCACATTCAACCGGAAGAGTTGCTTCCAGACCATACACCAATTGAAATGGTGTGAACCCAGTTGCACTCTTTGCAGATGTTCAGTATGCCCAGAGAGCTGAGAACAGTTGGAGATGCCAATTGGATTTGTGAATACCAACTATTCGCTGAAGCATAGTGACCAGAACCTTGTTCACTGCTTCAACCTAACCATTCACCTGAGGGTAATATGGTGTTGAGCTGTCGTGACGCAAGCCCAACTTTGAAGTCAACTCTGCCATCATATAATCTCGGAAATGAGTACCATGATCAGTGACGATGGCTTGAGGGACCCCGAACCGTGCAATAACGTGGTTGAATATAAATTGAGCAGTCATTTTCCCGTCAGCAGCTAGTGTAGGCATCACCTCGGCCCACTTGGTGAAGTAGTCAACGGCGACAATTATATACACATGCCCCCCGGCCGAGTGAGGGTTACACGTCATAAAATCCACGCCCCATTTCGTAAAAGGGCCGACGGTAATAACGGGATGTAAAGGGAGAGGCGGCGTACGCATCTTGCACTGAAATATCTGGCACGCATGACATTTACGGACTGCAGTGATATAGTCTTTGAATATGGAAGGCCATAAATAACCTGCTCGCAGAATCTTCTGGTAAGTAGCATACTCGGACATATGTCCACCATAGGCACCACTGTGGTAGTCATTTAGGACCTTTTCAGCCTCTTCCAAGGTTAGGCATCGCCGGAGCACCGAATCTACTCCAATGCGGTATAAGGTATCTCCTACTATATGGTAGGGCTGGGACTGGTGCCGAATCCGACGGTGGGTAGCTTTATCCAACTTAGACCGAAATTTCGAGGTCTGAAGATACACTATTATGTCACCGTACCAAGGGTCACGATTACTGATGAGGAAAAGCGTTTCGTCCGGTATATGATCTTCAGAGTGTGAGGTAGCAGAGTCTGTAGGAGAGAGCATATAAGATCTGCGAAAACCAGTGATTTAGTTGACTTAGCGGTAGTGAACTCTAAGTCAAACTCCTGCAGGATAAAAATCCATTTGGAGTACTTTCCCCCTAGTAATTTTTGGGAGAGAATATACGTCATAGGGTTGCAGTCTGAAACCACTGTTATCGTACGCAAGAGGATGTAATGGCGAAAGCGCTGCACATCGTGTACTGCTGCTAATGCCAACTTCTCGACATGAGCATAACGTGTTTCTGGATTGAGAAGGTTCCGTGATAGATAATAAACAACATGTTCATTACCGTCATCGTTATCCTGCACCAAGACCATGGCTATGGTGCTAAATGCGGCGGCGAGATATAAAGTGAAGTCGCGGTGGTAGTCCGGAGGACGAAGCAACGAAGCATTGACAAGCAATGTCTTCAGCTTCTCAAAGGATTGCTGAGCGATTTCATCCCAGTGGAAGGGAACGTTCTGCTTTAGTAAACAAGTGAATCCTTTGGCCACCTCGGCATAATTCGGGATAAAGCGCCGAAGAAAGTTCGCTTTCCCTTGTAGACTCTGTAACTGATATAGGGAGGAGGGTGATGGGAGATTTATGATGGCCTCAACCTTTAAAGGGTCAAGGTGAATCCCATCCTTTGAGACTATGAATCCTAAAAGATGACCAGAATCAACGCAGAAGACGCATTTATGAGGATTAAGCCTAATATTGTAGCGCCTGAAACGAAGAAAGATCTGGGGGAGATGCTCAGGATGGTCCTCTTGCTTAGCCGAATGGGCTGGAAAGTCGTCCAGATAAGGCTAAACGATATGGAGAATGTCATGAAACGTGTAGGACATCGCTCGCTGAAAAGTGGCTCCAGCGTTCTTCAAGCCGAACGGGAGCTTTTTATACGCGAAAGTACCCCACAGACAGATGAATGTGGTCTTTTGTTGATCCTCAGGTGCAATATTGATCTGATTATATCCTGAGAAACCATCCATCAAGGAATAGATCTCACTTCCGGCACATTCGTCGATGATCTGGTCTATGAACGGAGTGGGATAATTATCCTTTGGATAGGCGCGATTGATGTCGCGATAATCAACACAGAATCTAATCGTACCCTGCTTCTTATCGACAGGGACAATGTTAGAAACCCATTCTGTGAGGGGGATGGGATAAATAAAGCCCGCGTTCAGAAGTTTTTCAACTTCTGCCTTGATGGTGGCGGCTTTCCGAGGATGCATGGGGTGTAAGCGTTGGCACACGGGTTTCGCACCTGGATAGGTTGGAATCTCATGCACTACGATACTGGGATCAATCCCCGGAATTTCCTCGTAGGACCACGCGAACACATCTCTGAATTATTTAAAAAGCTCAGTATAGACTTGAATCTCATCGGGAGAACAAGTCACACCCACATGAATATTCTCAACGATCCCCGGTTTAATGGAGATGTTGATCGGGATGGTTTGAATGATGTTACTCAGGTTACCCTCCGAAAAAACCTCGTGCGTCAAAATGGGAGTTTTGAAGAGGAGGGGTAGGAACCTGAGTAGCATAACGCTCCAGATAGTCAGTCATTGCTCCCAAGCTAGGCATAAAAGAGGAGCGATGATGTCCATCGCCCCAAGGCAGCTCCTCAAGAGACATAGTTTCAATGATGGCCTCATCGGAAAGAAAAGTCTCTTTGAGAGGATCAGGTGAATCGGCCTGACCAATCCAGGGGGATTGAGAGTAGATGTCGAGAGCCATGCTAAACAGAGCATGCTGAGGAGGTGGAGGATCAGATGTGGCAACAATTTCACAGTAGCTGATCTCTACTGGAGTCAAGGGCATTGATTCTCCAAACTCAAACACCTACTCAGGCATAGGAATAAGCCAGGGGTCATCGGACCTGGACATCATGTTGACATCATGAGGACTGGGTATTTGAAGAGACCAGGTCCTACATTTTCTGGGGGATTTGGAATTTGATCCACGTATGGCACGTTTTTCTCAGAGGTAGACGTGAAAAATGAAAACTGATCCACCGTGACAATTTTTCCCTCGTGAGGGAACTTAAGAAATCGAAAGATGGTGGACGGCACGCAGAGCATGGCATGAGTCCAACTGCAGCCAAGAATTATATTGTAGTTGAGTTTAGCGTCAACCACTTCTACTTCCACGTTGACAGTCTTCCCCTGTAATGTGATCGCTAGAATCTCGAGAACACCCAGGGGTTTGGATTCCCGACCATCAAATTCCTCAAGGGCATTGGGAGATGACAAAAGGGCTGGAGAGCCAATGGCCTTCCAGCAAGCGGAGGACATAACACAGGTAGAAGCACCTTCGTCCACCATGGCCCTATGAACATTCAGACCGTTAATCCCGACTTGAATAATAAGAGCGATTTGATGTGGAAACCGGGGAGTGAAATTCTCTAAATCGAAGGTGAGAAGACTCGAGTCGGCGGGATCAATGCCCCCGATGGCAGACAGTAAAGCCTTCCATTGCGAAGGACAACTTTGAAGAACTTCTAGCACAGACATAGCAGACGGCGCCTGTGCCAAATCCTCAATAATGCTGTAATGTTGAGCGGCACGAGCATTCGGATTATAAGAAGATCTTCGAAGGACACCTTTAGAAGGTGGTTTCATAATGGGTTCAGGAGTAGGCTTCTCAATTTCCAACGAACTGGAGGCAAGTAGGGGAGGTGGTCCATCCGCAACTGCCTTTCTAGGTGCCTGCCGTGATTCGTTGTAATCCTTCAACCGCGTAGCGACAGAGATAGGTGCAACACTCTTCATCATGAAAACCTGGGACCCAAATGGTGTAGATGGTGATGGCTGTTCGACCATCTGGGTCTGATGAGATGGGAATGGCTCTTTTAGAATAGCCAGAGTCCCTTTAGGGCCCTTGAGAAGTTGACTAACCTCGGACCGTCGTGGACAATCCTTAGTATAATGGTCCCCTTCACAAATGAGGCAAGGGTACTTCGGTTTACGCTGAGAGCCATCCTCAGTGCAAGATTTATATTTTGGCTTTGGGGCATCAGATTTAGATTTTCCTTTGCCCTTATTTTTCCCTTTAGAAGTTTTCTTCGTAGGATTGGCCTGAATGGCATTCACTTCCGCGGTTTTACCAAAATCGGAGGGGGCGGGATTAGCAGGAGCATTGTTGGAATAATTAGATTTCTGCTTCCCATTCGAAGATTTCTTCGAATTCTGAGAGATAGAACCAATGAAACCATCCACCACGGGGGTAGGCGGAGCCTTAGAGGTTCTGGACCACGGGGCATCAGGCAAGATATCATAAAGCGTGTCGGACTGAGAATATACAAGATCCAGATATTGGGCACGCGCAATGGATTGTTCCTCCGTCACACACGCTCCCATCGCAATATCCTGAGCGATTTTATTCACAAAGGAGGTGGTAAAACAGTGAGTCGGTATCTGATCAGGTATGTGAAACTTGATCAGTCTACAACGACGCCGCCACTCATGAATGTGATCAGAGATGTGAGTGGCTTTATCCTGCTTCAGAGAAGTCAGGAGGTGCGTCCCGGCTTCATAACGAACCGGTAACTGAAAGTGCGTGAGAAAAGCCATGGCTAAAGAATTGAAATCTTGGAAAATGCCACGGGATAACTCTATGTACCACTTAGTAGCAGCTCCAGTTAAAGTACGCTGGAAGAGGCGCAGACGAATCGAATCGTCGACCCAAGAGTTAGACGAACACCAAAGATGATACGTCATCACATGCGCCTGGGGGTCCTCTCCAGCTTTTCCCTCAAACTTGGGGCAATCACCTGGTATCTTGGTGGGAACCGGAGGCCAATATGGATTATGTAAAATCAGATCATTGGTCAACTTTGAAACATCCGGCAACTCCAAGGTGGCCAGGAACGGCAATGGCGGATTGACCGGCATGCCAGACCCAGGATGAGGACCGTTACCTGTACTCCACAATGGTTGTGAATATCCTTGCCCCCATGGGTTCTGTCCCGTAGGATTCTAACCGTAGGGGGTGTAGGTCGTATAACCAGACTGATTTGGATGCTGGTAACCAGAGTGTGGGGCCTGATAACCAGGGTATGGACCCTGATTATATGTCGGCCTGGTGTAAGCAGCGTTTGGATTTGGCTGCTGAGTATAGGTAAAACCGGGTGGAGGAGGATAATACTGAGAGCCTCTGGGGTGGTTATAATTCGGTTGAGATTGACCATGAGGATAATAACCACCATGAGGATGAGTAGGCTACTGAAAAGTGGAACCCTACGGAGCCTGATAAGTAGGGCGCAGTTGTTGATTTGGCTACGGCATTGAATGAGTCGGCTGCTGAGCAGGGTTAATAGAATGAGCGGGCTGCCCTGAGTGAACAGGTTGACCCGACTGAGAGGGCTGCCCTGAGTGAACAGGTTGAATCAAGCAGACAGGTGGCACCGGTTGAGCAAGCTGGCCTGGTTGTGAATGAGCCCCAGGTTGTACCGGATGGGCCGGTTGGCCTAGGGGCGAAACACCAGGTTGTACCAGATGGGCTGGTTGGCCTGGTGGTGGAACGGGGCCAGGTGCCTGCTGAAAACCGGTTTGACCCGAAGCGGAACCATAGGATGGTCCCGGCTGATATGCAACATTAGAAACAACAGGATACTGAGGTTGCATCGGTAAAGAAGGCTGGATTTGCCCCCCAGGACCATAGACCGGTCCCGATTGATACCCCGGCTAAGGCTAAACAGGTTGACTGGAAGGGCTATAATACTATCCTTGCGGACCGTACGATGGCCCTTGTTGGCTGACAGGATAGCCTTGCATGGGCTGCCCCTATGGATCATAAAGATAGTCAGGTTGGCCCAAAGGTTGGCCTTGGAAAGGCTATCCTTGCGGGTTATAAGCCTGGTTATAAGGTAAACCTTGAGCATAGAAGTAAGCCTCAGGAGCGGGTAGACGTAAAATCTCCCTGTGCTCATCATACTGACCTGGGAAATCATACACGGGTGTACCATCCTGTGCATAGTGCGAAAAGTAAGAGCGGTTGGGATCTTGGGAGGATGGTCCAACCTCGGTGTTCGGCTATTGCAAAGACAACTGATACTCCTCCGGAGATATGTTCTTCGGTATAACAGTCGCTAGATAAACATCTTCAGGAGTTGGCACAGCCCTTGCAGCAGATGCTGTGACAACAGGAGAAGAGGCGGCCACACAGAAAGTGGGTCGGACGGGAACAGAAGTAACGGGCATCTGAGGAGACACCCCGGGCGTAGTAGCAGCTGGCCTCGGAGAAGGAGATGACACTCCCATAGAGGCTGCGGCGGAAATGATCTGACCTAAAGATCTGTATCCCTGTGGTAAAGAGGGACTGGCTGTTGACACGTCAGCCAGCTCAGAGTTGTCTCCCTGAAACAATCTTCGTGGGAAGAGCTGATAGTCTTCACCAGACATTGGGATTTCCTCACCAAAATCACTCATGGTTGATCCTGCCGTCAGATCACGCAAGAGATGGCGAGGACTAGGAGGAAAAACAACAGCAACAAAAGGAGAACCCGATGTAAGAGAAAGGAAATCAGCTCCTAATCTCAATTCAGACACAGGGTCTGAAAAGGGCCAATTGAACTCAACTGGTCCTCCAAAGGGTTGCTTAGCAAGAACCGGTCCTCCGTCAGGAAATTCGGAGACACTGGGCTGCTGTGGTTCAGCAGAGGATTGGGAAACCTCTGATGAATCGTATGTGTAAGGACTACCAGTAGACGAAACCGAAGGTTCCGCCACTGTGGCAAACAACAAGAGAAAAAGAAGCAAACACACACACGGGCTGAAAAAGAGTCAAGACACACGATCAAACGGTCAACAAGCAAAATCTAATAGGGCGTGTAATTGTGGGTGATTAATTTTTACCACATTGAAAAATAAGAAACTTCACCGTTTCATGTTTTAAGAGTCGAGAAACGATAAAAGATGACTCTATCTCTTTCAGATTTGACACAAGCGTGAAAGGACAAGCGCTTGACGGTCTTTCCAAATTTAGGGAGTCAGAAAAGACCAAATGACTGCTCAGGAATACTAGGCACAAAGGGTGTACCAAATAACCATGAACTGCAATATACACCTTGGTTTTAATAATGAAAAAGAAATCAACCAAGGACTTTCCATACGTGCAGACAATCTCCTTGAATGTTGTGTTTGGTGTATCACGAGTATAGGGCGGCAGACTCGGCTTCCTGTGGATAAAGGATTGAAACCTAGAGGGGTATCCCTTTATATACGTGACGGTATGAGGAGCACAAGTCCGTACTAGCGCTGTCTAAAGCCAAAAGGTGAACGACAATTGCTAGGTTTAAAGACGCCAGAACACGTCTCTAGCCTAGACCTCTAAATATGTTTCGTTAGATTCCAATGCCGCCTTAGTGTAAATTGAGTAGATTTTAAAGTTGATCTTCAATTATGTTTCAGTTTTCAGGCCCTAACGAATGTGTTGTCTCAAAAACTCCTAAATGCAAAGCTACACAGTACACCATTTCGTTCGATGAAAACTAGCTACAGAAGAGTTGAGAGTTTTTTACACAAACAAAATGATCGAAAGACAAACAATGATATCTCTAATGCAACTAATGAAATCGAAAATTTTCATTCAAATCACTAATTGCTAGTAAAATTGAAAATTTTCAATTTGCACTAATCAACCAAAAGCGAAAGAGATTTTTTTTGTAATTTTCAATGTTTGATAGCTAGAAGCACTAAACAAACTGAAAATAAAAGAGAAGCAATTTGAGAAACGATATTAAGAGAGAAAAATGAACAAATTTCACTCAATGACACAAACAATCAGATCTCAAATCGGCCAAAGTCTCTCAAAACCAAGAAAAGACTCGAAGGCTCCAATGGACAGTGTGATCTAGGCCCAAAGCAAGACCAAACGAAATTTGAATGAAGAAACGAGCAATCACCCAAAAATTGCAAAAAAAAAGTGAAAAACTACTAAAATAATGCGGAGGAGCAATCAGAGAGTTGAATGGATAAACGAAACACCAAAACTCCCAAGGAGGGCTCGATACACAAAGCCACTAGATGCCCTAGGGCTTAAAACGTGAAATCGATGGAGAAAAGCAAACAACCAAAGGACGAAGGCAAATTCCCAGTCAAACAGGACTCCAACACACTCAGGTAGTCAAAAAATCAAGAAGAAAAGCACTGACCATACCTAGAGAGCTCAAAACTGAGCAAACTCAAATACCCTACAGGAGTGGCGCGACTGTAAGGCTGCAACTGGCGCCAACAAGCAATTGGCGCGGGCAATACAAAAGCAACATGCGCCAATTGGCACGACTGTCAGGCTAAAAAGCACACCAGTCGATTTTCTCAGCCAAAAACAAAAAATAACTACTCCAGAAGCAGATCAATGTAAACTAAGCAAACCAAGAAGCAAAAAACAGCAAAAGAACCCAGCCCAAAAGGCTAACCAAGCAAGGAAAATAATAAAACAATCAAAACGAGACAATCTAAATGAGACAGTGAAAAATAGACGATCCCCAGTGGAGTCGCCAATTTGTTGAGGAGGTAAATCCCCTCTGCGGACAGAGGCGATCCCTACTAGCCCAGTAGGGGTCTAGCAACAATCATCAAATGCTACAGCGCAAGTTCCTAATTGCGAATAAATAGACCAACGATGGAGGCCTACCTAGAGTCCAGTGCTATGATTCGTAGAAGAGAGAGAATTCCCGTTCCTTAGCCTCGACAGATCACGATCCCCATGATCTCCGTGAATGGACAACTGCACATGCAAGAAACAACACGAATACGAGCATAAAATCTAGAATACGCAACTATATATCAGTTAGAAAGGATATAACTCATCATTAACGTAAGTGAAAAACAGAGTGGAACCATAACCGGTAGTAATTCATTAATAAACAATCGAAAGAGAGTACAACCAATGTTCGGACGCCGCGGTCTCCTTCGGAAGGGTCCCCGGTCGTTCATGTCTCGCAAAGCTCACCAGGGAAAGGGCAAACATTTCTAGAGTCTCTCGACGATAGTCTCCTTACTTGAGTCGGCCTTAAGGGAAGAAAGAGGGCTCTTACAACACAAAGGCTCTTGGGAATTTGGAGATTCAAAGCCTAGGCACTTCCAGACTAGCTTGCAATGGCAATAGGCAAGCTTTTATAGATGGGGAAGGAGGGAGTTGGGATCCTTATTATTGTGGGATTAGCCCTATCATCAAGGAAGGTTCCATGAGAGGTGGAAAACCACTTCTCTCCCATGGAACTCCCGTAGCCAAACCTCCCAACTCAAGATAGGCAATGGTTTCTGAGTTTGTTGAAACACAACTTCCGCCATCTTTATTTAAAAAACACTCCTTAAATTGGCTGGCGCGACTGCTGCTCTGGGACAGAGCGCCAGTTGGCGCGGCCTCTTTTTAGGATTTTCCCCATTAGCGCGAGTGATGAACTGTCTGCTCGCGCCAATGCAAAAGGAGATGTTTTCATGGTTTTTTGCAAGGAGATGTCTTTAGGGCAATTGAAGCTCATGTTTAGAGAAATGCATTGATGATGATTTCAAGGCATGACAATGTTCACAGGTCACAAAATGGGTCCTCCATTGTGCGGGATGGGGAATGGTAGGGACGGTGAAAAATTACTGTGTAACAATCACAGTTCCAACACATAACAAGGTTTCACATATATCATGGTTCCAACATATACATATACCACAATTTTAACATACATATATCTTCCACATATCATTGATGTGTCAAGGTTCCTATTCAACAAAGATACAAACCATACAATACAAGTCATATACCATGCGAACCATTATAATATTTTTGAGTATATAGCGATGCCACAGTGTAAGACTTATCGTGAACTCATTGAGCAATAAAACGATCCAATTCAAAATCTTGATGCCATGTAGAATGTCGAGCCACCAATGTGATATGTGAATCATAGAAAATAGGTATTTCTAAGGTTCAAAAAGTCATTTACCAATGTGATTCCATTACATTACAATCATGATTACCATACAATGCATTTTTGATGCATATATTTTACAAACATGTTGATTACCATACAATGATGTTGATTACCCATAATAGTGACCATACATAACACAGAGATATGGTACTGTATGTTATACAAAGAATCTTAAATCAAAACGAGAGCCATCGTGATTGTCCAAAATATGCAAATAGATTTTGCGAGTGCCAAAGGAGAGCCAGAATAGAATATTGCAAGTGCCCAGATAGGATCTATTTGATTCTATTGCACTCATTTTGTCACTAATCCAAGGAAGTAGTGTACAATTTTTTTCAAATTTCAGAATCATCAACCAACAAATTATTGTATCATTATAAACCTAAATTCTTCAAGTTTTAATCTAAATGACTAGTATGCTCATTTCGTTTTGTAACAAAACTCAGGTAAACCTCTTATTTTGGTGACAAATTACATCCTAGGAGGTTTTTTAACCTCAACGAATTATGTTTGTTTCTAAACATAGATAATCGACATAGTTTTTCCTTCAGCTTAAACCCCAAAGCTCGAGTAGAATTCATTGAAAAAGTAAGGTAAGTACTAATGTTATATAGAGTCTTTGTAGAAGTGATCTGGGAATAATTTAATCTATTTGGCTAAACTATTTTATCACAGATCACTTGGTCTATACTAGATCTTATTGTGTCACATAATTGGTAATGTCATGATGGTTTATAGTGAATTTTTATTCCTCTTTTGAGGGTTGAATTATTTGTAATATCTGATTTAAAAATATTTCAGTGCATGGTCCCTCATATTTATAAACCATGGCTAAAGTATTTGAGGGTGGAAAAAATATTAATATCATATTGTGTAAACTAATTAATTTTTCTGGAAAAAATAAAATGAAATCCTAAGCCAAAAAATAATCAATTTAGAGTAAAAAATAATTATAGAGAAATTAAAATTTCATGAAGTGGAAAATTCGTGGGTTCTTTGGAGGTCCCCTGCAAAGGAAAAAATGGACATTTAAAGAAAAATTAAGTCCTTGGACCTTGGTGGTTAAGTCAAAATCTAATTTTTGAGGAAATTAATCCAAAATATTCATTTTTGGACTAATAAAAAATGGGTTTCAAGTGAAATACGAAATCTTCCTCAAAATAAATATTTTCGATGACACAGATTACAAGATCATCAAATTCTTACGAATGTTCGAGATTATTTTGACGAAGAGAAAGCCAATTACCCGTTATTTTCCACTTAGAGGATTTCTCTATAAATAGACGCCATTTTGCTTCTCAAGTCATGATGAAAATTATGGTCTGGGCTATCAGTGGATGGTGTAAATTTTTAACATTGGTATTCAGCCATTGTTCTGTTGGGAACATTTGATATCATAATAAAAATAATTTTGGGTTCAGTTCATGGTGTTCTTGATTCATTGATCTGTCGTATGTGCTTTATGTGTCAACCCTATATTGTGCTTCATTGTTATAGAAATTTTTGTTTCATTTGTCGATGATAGGGGCATTCTATTGGTAAAATTTGGTTTTATCTTAGGTGATCTGCTTCATCATATGATCTGATGATTGATTATGAGAAAACATATAGGGATTTGTAGGTACACTAACCCTTGGGCTCCAAGATCATAGACTGTGGAGAAGGGCTGACCTTGTTTGGGCTCTAGGAATTTTTGTAAGGTCTTTTATCTTTGCTAATGGGTGTGGCTAATATTCTAAGTTTCAAAAAATACATTGATCTATTGCCATTGTTCAAAATTTTATTTAAAAAAAAAAAATTACAAAAATTGTATATTTGTGAATTTTTTGTACATAATTTGTAAAATAATTATTTTTTAAAATTATTTTTTAACCTTTGTTTGCAAAAATTTGGGTTTTGGAGTTTATTTTAAATTTTGTATATATTGGGGTTTTTGGGAAATTTTTATTTTCATTTTTGCAGGTGAAATCTCAAGCCATATAAATTTTTTGCGGGTTTTTATCCTCGAAGAAAATCGTTGTTGTTTTGAGGTGGATCTAGGCTTAGGAAGGAAATATCCACCCTCTAGCTCCCCTCCAAGCTCAACGCTCAAGCCAAAGAGGAAGTCGCTAACCCTCAAGGAATATTTTGTGGCTATTTTGATGATCTGAAGAAAATTTTGAATACTTACAGGGATTTGAATATTTTTTAGGCCTTCTAGGCCTAACGTAGCCCTTGTTCTTCCTAGTCATGGCCTTCTTTTCTTCCCTTGGTGAGACGTTGGCCTTTTTAGGCATAAAAACCCTAGCTGCAACCCTCTTTTCCCTTGACGTAAGACCTTAAGGTCTGTTAGCCTTACTTGAAGCCCTTTATTGGCCTCATCCTCCCCTTTGTGAGCCTTTTTCCCCATCTTCTCCTCCTCGGAACCCATCCTCAGCCTTGTCGTAGGCCCTAAGACCTCTCCTCCCTCCTCGAATCCCTCTTTTCACTTTGCAGTAGCCTCTAGGAGGCTTACCCTAGGTGTCATAGGCCTCTAGGGCCTCTCCTTGCCTTAGTGTGGGCCTATTAGGCCTTTGCTTCCCTAGCCACATGCCTATTAAGCCCTCATTTTTTCCCTCTGCTAGCCTCTTTTCCTCACATCTATCTCTAATTTCGGTTATCATTGATTTTAATCACTAATACATTTTGGTTGCAGTGATTTTTAGTGAATTTGGAGCTAACAATTGTGGTTGTAGGGGTTCATCACATTCAAAGAGTTTTGGGCAAGATATCTAGTCATCTTCAAGGCCTAAATTCCTATTGGTTTTCCTCTTGTAACCCTCAATCTCATCTCTTTTTCACTTGTTTACATTAATCATTTTGTTCGCAGTGATATAAGATATATATAAAGGACATAAAATTAACCAATAAGTCACATAGCTTGTTTCTAAGTCACTTGCATCAATTGGGTATTCATTGTTTGGAAAATTTCGTAAATTTTTGTGACTACCATATTTTTTGGAGAAACACCATAAAGTTTGATTTAACATAAAGGTGATATCTAAAGAGATTCTAGGATAATCAAACAATTGCATCTTGGTTTCCATTGCTTCAACGGTTATATTTTGTGTTGCCAAAGTGATTTAAGAGGGTTTCCTTCCATATTTCACTTGGCTTCCTTCTCCATCTCATTTGCACTCTTGCATGTTTGCACCCATATGGAACTAGTCTCTCGTAATAATCTAATCTAATATCTTAAATTTCTAAATCAACCAGGCGGCTAGGTCATTCATTCGTGTTTGCTGAACTTGTTGGTTCCCAACAAGTTTTGCATTCTTAGCTTCCATAGGGACTAACCCCCATAGCATGTTGTTAGGAGACAAATAGAACAGAGAGGGTGGGGATAAGGGTGACAACCCACTCCCTGAGTCGTTGTCCCACTGTGCCTGTACAATTTGAGTGACAACTTTTTTTGTCGCCATTTCTGTGTATAAATTTTTCTATTCTTGTTTTCATGGAACCTTTCTTTTTACATCATTTTGTGATCTTTCATCCTTCATTTTAGCCAACAACACCACAAAATTTTCTGGTGTCATTGTCAGGGACCAATTTATTGGATCTTGGTATTATGACAATTATCATCATCCTCTCCAATCTCATTACCTTATCATCTTCTCTCTTCACCAATCCTTCCAAATTTTTTCTATCCACACCTTTAGCACCTATAAGTTTGGGTTATTTTCCTGTTGGGTGGTGACTCCATTGATTCATCCATTCACAAGAGCTTATACCAGAAAAAAATCCTGGTAGCTTGGTTAACCCCGCTTCTGATCCTGAAAAGGCTTTGAGAGCTCAATTAAAAAAATTACATTCTAGTAAGAATTTATTCTTTCTTGGATAGGAATCCATCCTTGAAATCCACTTGTTTTTCCCTAATCCCATCAATCAGGACCTCATGGATTTCTATAGGGCCTACAAATTCAAAAACATTAAAGGATATCCTCACAACCTTCTAGATGTCGGTATAGACAAGATTCCACTTTTTCAAGGGAATAATATGATCAATGTTGATGCTCACATAAAGAAGTTCACATCCTTCATCTTAAGGCATGCTCATGCAACGTGGTGGAATCACGAGGATGTTAGAATGAATCTCTTTGTCCTTTGTTTAGAAGATGTTTCCTTGCAATGTTTCTTGGATAATCCTGATGCTTCTTTTTATTCTTTCCAAGCCATATTCAATTCATTCAAAGATAAATATGGGGACAAAAGAGAAGGGAAATATTTATTCAATGAACTTAACTCTATTAAGAAAATGGAAAATGAGGAAGTTGAAAAGCTTAAACAAAGTTACCAATCAAACAAGAACTATTATCTCAAAATGAGAACTCTAGCCAAAAAACACCAAAAAAATGAAAAAACAATCTGAAAACTAAAAGTGTTGATGTTGGAATAACCTCTCTTTTTTTGGGGTAAATTTTCAACATTTTTTAAAAATGGTAGTAAAAACTGATTTTTTTTTGTGCAAAAGACTCTCTGAAAACGAAAAGTGTTGATGTTGGAATAATGTCTTTTCTTTTTAGGGTAAATTTTCAAATTTTTTAAAAAATGACAGTAAAACCAATTTTTTGTGTGCAAAAGACACCCTAAAAATGGAAAGCGTTGATGCTGGAATAATGCCTTTTTTAGGGTAAATTTTCAACATTTTTTAATAATGATGTTAAAGAAAAAATATTATGACTTAAAAAAAAAAAAAATTCCAACAATTTTAAAGCATGTCATTAAAGATAAAATATCATGTCTATTAGTGTCTATGGGTCACGAGTGATTAAATTTCTATTTCAGTGTTGTTAGATGTCTTTGGTCAAAATTTTAAATTTCCAAATAAATTTGACATGTCTTTTTAAAAGTCAAATGATCCTTGAGTCATGTCCTAGGTGTCACTACTACTCTCTCCATTTTCAAGGTAATAAAATGTCATCATGGTCATGTCATCATTCCTTGTAATTGGTCATCAATTGATTATTTTGGTCATCAAATCATATCATGCATACTGCAAAGGCTCAAAGTTCGAAATCATGGTTTCATATATGCATTTGGTGTCATCATTAGGTTAGGTCATCATAAGTCATGTAAGGAGCCATGTCATCACCTTAGTCACCATCATGGGAGTTAGTAATTAGGGAAAAAGTGTTCGAAAAGATTCCAAATGTATATTTTCCCTTCATGGAGATGTAACCTTACCAAATAAATTTATAAAGCTGCAGTAAACTACCTCATCACATCATTTCTCAAAAAGGACATGTGATGTCATACCACCATGAAAAGAAAAAATTGAATTTCAAGCTATAAAGAGACCATCCAAGCATTCAAACACTTCATTTCATCTTCTTAAAGCTCTCCTCCACCATTGAATTTCACCTCAACCTTCAAAACTCTAATTTTTTCATCATTAAGCCCTTGCCAACAAGCACGCTACGTTTTTTCCTAGCACGCTGCATTTTTGGCCAACATGTTGCGTTTTTAAGTTTGGAGCTTAGAGAAAGAAACAATAGGGTTCATTCAGCAAGATACAAACTCCAAATACTCTCAACATGTAAGTACTACCTGTCATCAGATTTTATACAGTGATTTCCTACAGAAAATAATGAAATCCCTCTCCTAGGTTTTTTCGCTATGCTTTTGGTTTTCTTGGTTTTGATTTAGTAAAATGATAAAATCCGTAATTTTCATGCCCTAATACCCTTGTACATACTTGATAAACTTCCCCCAATCATTTTTCACACTCATATCATTCATTTTTCATCTTTCCCCAAAAAAGCTAGCCATGCTACGCTTTTTCTACATTTCTGGGTTTAGACTGTTCTTTTGTGTTTTTCTCCTCTTTCCCTCATCCATTTCAATAAATTCCACTTCCCAAGTGTCCCTAACATCTACCCCTACCCCCTGGATTTTTCCTAGGTTTTTTAAAAATCCCTATCCCCTCCATTCCCTTCCTTAAACCAAGTGCTTTTTTTCCCTTGTTTTCCAAATCCTACCCTTCCCTTCCCTCCTATCAAACTAGGGTTTTATTAAGAAAACCAACACTATATCCAGTGAAAATAAAAAGTACAAAAAAGGAGACATGTCTCCAAGTATGAACCAAAAAACATGCAGGAAATCAATGCTTCAGAATTCATCAAAATCTCATTTGAAAAGGTGAGACACCTAGGGTTTTTTGAAAATATACAGGAGGTGCGTTGCCATGCTAATTTGACCAATATTTTTACCACCAATTTCAAGAGGGATAAGACCACCATAGTATGGATAGACTTCATAATATCAGCAGAGCTCATCGCTTCAGCACATGTATCCCTAACCAAGGAGAAATTTGGCTTAAGGGGATGGATTTGGATATTGAGAATTACAAAGTCTTCCTCAAACCACATTATAAGGAGGCTCCCACTCATATATTTCCTTTCAGGAAATTGTTAGATATATATGCTCCTTTGATGAAGATCATTATGAATTATTTCACTTGTGAAGGGAGGTTTTCTAGGTTGTATCAGTATTACATAAGGTTATTGATGCATTTCACTGCTATTAAACCACTAAACCTACCCAATTACTTATTCAGGAGCCTTGTTAAGATGATTTAGAAAGTGAAAATCAAAGGAAGAGATCATCAAACAAGTTTGTTTCATCATGGTTTGATCAAAGTCATAATTCATCATCATCTCACACATATTAATATGTCTTGGGAGGCATTATTGGAGGCAAAAACTCTTTTTCCTATGTATCCTCAGTCCAAAATCATAAGCACTTCTACATCATCTGGGCCACAAAGAGTTGATCCGTCTAGCATACCTTCAGTGACCAAAAGAAAACCTAGGGAAGAGGTTTCTGATGCAGGCCTAAACCTGTCATACCCAGAATCTTTAAATCCATGCATTTAAACATGCATCTCAACAAATGTCCAAATCAAAACCTCAATCACTGGCAAATTCACACTTTCCCATTTACATGCGGAGGCTTTTCAACTTATGGTTTAAAAACATTGTATAATAGAATCATTTCATTAAGATCAATAAACCATTACACAAGCGGAAGCTTCTGCAAACATGTGGCTCAAAATCATTCAACATATATACTCCTTCAAAAGTCTCAAGAAAAGACTTTAATTAAGACCCCATTTATTTAAATTCTCCACCAAAACTCAATTCAGAAATCTCAATCTGATGTGCGCCCTTGCCTTTTCATTATCACCCTTATTCAATGTATGCAATTGAGCCATTATCAATAAATGTGAACCATATAATATGCGGTCAAGTTCTCTTTCAATATCACTGCATTTACATTCCAAGTTTCTCCCTTCAACTTCTAGCAGATCACCTTGTCAATCTCTTCAGTCCTTTCTCAAACTGCAACGCACAACTTGAATTTGCAATCATCAGCAAACAACTAGATATTAAAATTTAGAACCTGGCAATTAGCTTACCTTCTATTCTAGCTTCTCATTTCCACGGTTCCACTTTTCAGCTCCTTACTACACAACCCTGCAGATCGATTCTGCAATAACTGTATGTCATGTACTTCATTGCTAGTTTTGAAATCTCTTATTAATCGGATTGGAGGACTCTGTCCATCCAAAAATTCTCAACTGTAGCCATCTAGCAATATATAACAACTCAGAAAATCCACGACTTCTAGCATATTAGAGTTGGGCTTCAACACATTAAACCAATAGTGATTTCCGCAATCAATTCACTATCGTTCCATCCTTTCACTACACATAGATCTGCAAATTAACACAATTCTATTCCAATCTTCTTCACGCAGACAATTACACAGAAAAAACCTTCAATCGATTTTTACATGGTGTATTCCAATATAAAAAACCCACATAGCATGTCAGATCATTACGTTATTTCAAAACTACCACTTAATTTAATATAGTCCGTAGGTAATTGAATCTTTGAAAAAACAAATAGAAGTTCCAGGCCTTTGGAAAAGGCACAAAACTTAATCACTGCTTCAACTAACTTCTCCACGACGCTATTAATTCAATTTAATGCTGTCCATACCAGCATTTTTCAACATGACTCACACCATTAATAATTGTAATCAATCCTTGACTCACAACATTAAAATAATTGCAATCGATACTACTTGCAGTGCTCAACACAATTCATAACAGAAATGAGGATCGACTCCTGATTTAGATCTGGTATTGCGCATTCTTCTAAACATATCGACTATTACTAGCGCAAATTATGACCACAGTTTTCTTTTCATTAACACATTCAACATTCCTCTCTTTCTTCAATTGAATCTGTAATATAAACCTTAACAGTGACTTGTGAAATCAAAGACTAGTCCAATAAATACAATCAACCTTATCGAACAATACTAAATGGGCTTCTGCAGAAATTGAACTTCTTTCACAAGGAATAAACACCATTCCTTTGCACATAATAATTCCAGAATTCAAAGAGGAACGAATTTCTTTTCATTCATTTAACACACAAATTCAATCTTACGCAAACTCAATAGTGGACATACAGTCAAAAAATCAAATGCTGTATTAACACACAAAGCACTTACAATGCAATTTCCTTCTTTTGCCTGATTTCCAATCATTTGGCCCTTTACAATTGCTGAAGGCTTCCAAGCAAAAACCCTCTCACTGATCACACTCTCACTCTCACTATTCAAGTGTATATTTCTTCACAAAAACAACTTCTATTTATACACAAATAATGCATTTAATTCACTCAAAATATCTCTCCACCTAATCCTCATCTAATCCCATACATAGAAATCCTAATCCCAAATTTTTCTCCTAAAATATTTCTCTCATATCCTTTTATTTATTAAAAGAATATTTACATAATCCTCACTTTTAATAATTATCTCCTATTTTATTAAAAATAACAAATTAATTAATAAAATATTAAAAATTGTCACACCCCCTTTTCTAACATATTTACAAATGAAAAATGCCCTTAATGCTCCTGCATCAGACTCCCAACGTTAAAATAATCATGATCGCCTGATCATGTGTTTGGATCTATGTATGTCTGGATCCCATATCTTGTGCTGCAACTTTCCACTTGTCGCTGCTTCTTTCTGATGTTCTTCTCTAGGTCTCCACATTTTACACTGCATCGCTCCACTGAGTAGGCTTTCACAATCTTTTGTTGTCTTTCTTTTGATGCTTCTCCTTTGTTTTACTGCTGCTGGCCTCTTCCCGGATACTTTCATCATCATCCGCCCCATCAGTTCAATTTCTCTGTCTAATAGACTTTCTCCAGCATCTTCAATAAAACTTGTACTCACAAAACAATTGTTAGAATAAAAAACATAAGGCTTCAGTGCCTCCATAGATGTTACTGCTGTCAATGTTGTCTCATCTACCACGCTAGATGTTGCTTCAGCTGCCATCATAAATGTCATCAACATTGGTTTTACTCCTGCAGATGCTACCTCACATGTTGCCGCCTCCCAAAATTCCTTTCCCTCTGCAACATTCCTTTACTCATCATCTGCAATTTCATCTGCCACTTCTTTCTCTGGTTCAAATGTCTCCAGCAAACATTTCATCATTTCATCAACATGTTGCAATTTAACTCCAGCATAACCTCCATCTTCCCCTTCGATAATCTTCAGTAATTGTCCATTATCATCTTGATTGATTTTGGCAATCAAATCAAGTTCTTCCAACACTGTAGCTTCATCCTGTATTATTGTAACAGTTTCAAAATTTTGTGCACCAGTCTTCTCTTGGCTATACAGACAAGTAAACTCTTTCTTGTCACCTATGGTAACAAGTCTCTGCATATGAGACATGATTGTCTCACCTCCTTTCTGCAACAGTTCTCCTCCTTCTAAGACAATTCCAAGTGATGGACTGTCCTCTACATCACCTGTAAACACAATCAAATTGTCAGCTTTAAAATCACAAGACCCAATGGTATAACTTGTTGATTCAGTCCTCTGCAGTTCCAAGTCTTCTTCAGGACTCAGAAAATCTTCATTTTCTTTCTCCTCAGCTTTCTCTGGCAACACTCCAGTATGCTGCTCTGATTTCTCTTCCAACTCCCTTGTCATCACATCAGTATGCTGATTTGCATTCACCATGAGACTGTCAGCTAGTCTCGACTTCTTACCATCTGTCTTCATGATGTCTTTCTGCTCTCGTTCACTGTACTGAATTCTTTCATCTGCTGCAATATTTCTATCATACTCTGAATTTATCAACAAGTATTCCAACAATGAAATTTCTCTATAGCATTGCTAAAGCATATCATCATCACCTGCATTCATACATAAACTTTCAGTTTGCATATCAAAATGTTCAACAGTATCAACTGTTACTTCCCCTATCTGCGCTTCAGACTGATTCTCTTCTTCAGCATCCATAAGAATTTTCTCTTGTACTGTAACAACAAAAGCATCACTGATTTCTTTTTCAGAGTACTTATCATTTTCTGCTTCCTCTGTCTTCATTTCCTTCTGAGATCTTGTTATCTCAGCATCGATCTGAACAGTCTTCATATTCAATTATTCTTGAAAAAACTCTAAAGCTTGCTCATCTCCCTGTACTGTACCTGCAAACATACACAACTCATTAGTTTTTAAACCACAAGACTTTTCAGTCTTGACTGCTTCCTCCAATACTTCCTTCTGAACAGATCTACGTGTGGAATTTTCAAATTCCAACTCTGGCTCAAGCACTCTAATTCCTTTCTTCAATAAGGAAATCACACTTTGCCTCAACCTCATCTGCAATGGTCGCAAAATCATTCTCTTTCCCTTCAGTGGAAAGATCCATCCTCTATTCTGATTTTCCTGCTCTTGCAGCCATTCTTCTAGTACCTGCAATTGTACCTTCATTACTGCAATCTCTCTTTCTCTGACTTCATCAGTCATCTCACCTCTGTGGCATTTCTCTAAACCTCTTCTCTGATCCTCCATGATCATCTTCTCCATGAGTTTCTCACTCATCACGAGTTGTACTAGCCTCTGCAACAGCAATCTCTTCTGCTGCCACTTACCTCACCAAGCTCTCCTCACTCAGTCTTTTGGTAAGTACTGGTTCACTGCCTCTGGAACCTCTTGAGCACTCTCTCTGCTCTCTCTCAAGGCTATCTCTTCAACTCACATTTTTCTTCAGGACACTAAAATTGTCCTCCCTATCCAGCCTTTAGTTTAATGTCAGGTTCACTGCCATCATCTTATCTGTAATCACAAATTTCAATCAGAAAATCATCTCACCTTTAAGATCTTGCATGATATTTTTCTCCATTCACTTCTGCCATCCTGTTCATTACATTTGTGTAGCTTTCATATCAAATTTAAAACTCTGATCTTCCTTTCAGTCATTCATCACACATTCAAAGAAAACACACTTTAGTTTTCAACAAAACCTTCTGTCCTCATTCAAAAAAAACAAATATCTTCTATTTCAACAGAGCCAAGCTATGATACCAAAATGATGCAGGCCTAAACCTGTCATACCTAGAATCTTTAAATCCATGCATTTAAACATGCATCTCAGCAAATGTCCAAATCAAAACCTCAATCACTGGCAAATTCACACTTTCCCATTTACATGCGGAGGCTTTTCAACTTATGGTTTAAAAACATTGTATAATAGAATCATTTCATTAAGATCAATAAAAAATTACACAAGTGGAAGCTTCTGCAAACATGTGGCTCAAAATCATTCAACATATATACTCCTTCAAAAGTCTCAAGGAAAGACTTTAATTAAGACCCCATTTATTTAAATTCTCCACCAAAACTCAATTCAGAAATCCCAATCTGATGTGCGCCCTTGCCTTTTCATTATCACCCTTATTCAATGTATGCAATTGAGCCATTATCAATAAATGTGAACCATAGAATTTGCGGTCAAGTTCTCTTTCAATATCACTGCATTTACATTCCAAGTTTCTGCCTTCAACTTCTAGCAGATCACCTTGTCAATCTCTTCAGTCCTTTCTCAAACTGCAACGCACAACTTGAATTTGCAATCATCAGCAAACAAATAGATATTAAAATTTAGAACCTGGCAATTATCTTACCTTCTATTTTGGCTTCTCATTTCCATGGTTCCGCTTTTCATCTCCTTACTACACACCTTCAACCCTGCAGATCGATTCTGCAATAATTGTATGTCATGTACTTCATTGCTAGTTTTGAAATCTCTTATTAATCGGATTGGAGGACTCTGTCCATCCAACAATGCTCAACTGTAGCAATCTGGAAATATATAACAACTCAGAAAATCCATGACTTCTAGCATATTAGAGTTGGGCTTCAACACATTAAACCAATAGTGATTTCCGCAATCAATTCACTATCGTTCCATCCTTTCACTGCACGTAGATCTGCAAATTAACACAATTCTATTCCAATCTTCTTCACGCAGAAAATTACACAAAAAAACCCTTCAATCGATTGTTACATGGTGTATTCCAATATAAAAAACCCACATAGCATGTCAGATCATTACGTTATTTCAAAACTGCCACTTAATTTAATATAGTCTGTAGGTAATTGAATCTTTGAAAAAAAAAATAGAAGTTCTAGGCCTTTGGAAAAGGCGCAAAACTTAATCATTGCTTCAACTAACTTCTCCACGGCGCTATTAATTCAATTTAACGCTGTCCATACCAGCAGTTTTCAACATGACTCACACCATTAATAATTGTAATCGATCCTTGACTCACAACATTAAAATAATTGCAATCGATACTACTTGCAGCGCTCAACAAAATTCATAACAGAAATGAGGATTGACTCCTGATTTAGATCTGGTATTTCACATTCTTCTAAACATATCGACTATTACTGGCGCAGATTATAACCACAGTTTTCTTTTCATTAACACATTCAACATTCCTCTCTTTCTTCAATTGAATCTATAATATAAACCTTAACAGTGACTTGTGAAATCAAAGACTAGTCCAATAAATACAATCAACCTTATCGAACAATACTAAATGGGCTTCTGTAGAAATTGAACTTCTTTCACAAGGACTAAACACCATTCCTTTGCACATAATAATTCCAGAATTCAAAGAGGAACGAATTTCTTTTCATTCATTGAACACACAAATTCAATCTTATGCAAACTCAATAGTGGACATACAGTCAAAAAATCAAATGTTGTATTAACACACAAAGCACTTACAATGCAATTTCCTTCTTTGGCCTGATTTCCAATCATTTGGCCCTTTACAATTGCCGAAGGCTTCCAAGAAAAAACCCTCTCACTGATCACACTCTCACTCTCACTATTCAAGTGTATCTTTCTTCACAAAAACAACTTCTATTTATACACAAATAATGCATTTAATTCACTCAAAATATCTCTCCACCTAATCCTCATCTAATCCCATACATAGAAATCCTAATCCCAAATTTTGCTCCTAAACTATTTCTCTCATATCCTTTTATTTATTAAAATAATATTTACATAATCCTCACTTTTCATAATTATCTCCTATTTTATTAAAAATAACAAATTAATTAATAAAATATTAAAAATTGTCACACCCCCTTTTCTAACATATTTACAAATGAAAAATGCCCTTGATGCTCCTGCATCAGTTTCTCAAACATACAAGAAGGGGAAAAGATTGGTTTTTTCCCCTGAGATATCTAAAGGCATGCTTGCATCTAAACCTCTAACTAGGTCACAATCTAGAAGACCACCTAAGGAAGCTACAGTTGAAGAAGTTTAGGGAGAAGCTATGGATCAATCACCTATACATGGAAATGAGTCACCCCTGTAGCACAATAATGAAGAGATACCTCTTCATACAGAGATGGTTGATCATGGATACAAGACAACAATATACATCATCAAATAGAAGCAAGCACAAATCAAAGAGTTACAAGATGATCTCTCAAAGGGAAACTTTATGGTGGCCTTACTGAAATAGGAAAATAGACAATTGAAAGTGAGCTTGATGCAACATAATACCTCACAAGAACCTCCATCATCTAGCAAAGTAGTCAAAGAAAAAGTTAAGGAAGTGATAGATGTAGATCATATGGAAGACAAATATATTCAGAGGTAGCCAAGGATACCTAACATAAGAGAATAGGAAAATAAGAAAGAGAAAGATAAGGAGCCATGTCCTCCTCAAGCTCATAACACCATAGCTCTTGCTAAATATCAGGATACTATATTTGACCCTATGAGTGTTGTGGATGAGAAAGGTAGAGAGTATTTGTTGGAAAAAGTGAATGTGTATTTGGAAAATCTATTGGAGAAGGAAAATTGAAACACTACCATGCAGAGGCACATGGCAAGGCAATATTACACAAGAATTCTAATTTGCAAGATTAGGGTTAGAAACATGAATATAAAGATCAAGAAAACCATAAGAAAGCTCAATAATAAGGATAACATTAACATCTTGGCTGATGCATCCTTAGTTGCTTGAAGGCATGACTGAAAAATGAAAAAGGAGATAATTTTGGGAAATTTTGATCATTTTTTAGTATTTTTCAGTAATATGGGAAAAATAGTTGCATAGAAACGTAGCGTGACCACACCGCGCTTTTTCTCAGGGGCCTCAAATGATGAATGGTAAGGATGTGCATGTGTATCTTGACCTTAAAATATCATAAATCCACCTTTTTTTTCTTGTCAGCTCATAAATTTGTAGAAAAGGGTAAAAAACCATCAATTTTTCACACTTCTGCCACTATTTGGAGGAACACATTGTGCTTCTGGAGTAGTTTTGGAAAATTGACTTTTAAGTGGTTTTGGAGAAGTTTTTTTTCTGGTTTCAAGCTTCAGTGGTATAGAGGACATCCCCAGCTACCAATACTAGTCTTCATTTCAGTTTAGAAATGCACCACAATCATCCAAAATCATCCTCCAAATTCTGCTACGCTTATGCATTAACACGTTGCATTTTTGAGAGAGCACACTATGATTCTTGGTTTGAGGACATTTACGGACACGTGGAGGTAAAATATTGAACTTTTTCTATGTAACAACTGTCTCATGAGATTTTTGATAGTTAATGAGCATATTTAGGGTTATCTCTGTTATAGAATCTTTTATTTAATGACTGGAGACAAAGACTCAAACTTGCTAGCTAAAAGAGGGGGAAGTTGTTTCTAACTCCCCTAGAAATTAGGTTATGAGTCATTAGCTGCATTAATTAGTTGTTTTGGATTATCTTTCGACTCATAGAGGTGGCATTATGTCTATTTTTCTATATATACTCAAATTAAACTCATTGCGAGGGTTGGATACTTGATAATCATAGTGTGGAGCTAATGTACACCATTTTACAGTGACATCAAAGACAATTGCATAAATAATCTTAAGATTCTTATGGTATGCTTATTGACAGTGTTTCTTCTTATTTTTATCATAAATTTGAATGTCTATTTCTTCTTACATCATGCGTATGTTTTCATGTGATCATCTCATTAGTTTTTAAGAAAAATTCATAAGTTTTATGCTCTGTTTTGATGAGATCTTCGTGTTTGTGTTCCATTTCTTCCGATGAATGAATTCATAGTCATATGCTCATTTTGATCCTTTAGTTTTCAACCCTATACCACAACGTAAGCCAAAATTGTCACTAAACATATCTACTTTTCCTCATTTTCGTACCTACAATTGATCATTCGAAACCTTGATCTAGTTCCTAGATTTATGATCTTGATCCAACAAAGTTAAATCAAATACCCTAATCAAATTTTACTGAGCCTATAACTAGTCTAAAATACTTATTCTCCAGTCATTTCCATTGGTTATGAGAGTAATTTTTAGAGAGCCCTTTATGACTTGGTAGGAATAGATACTGAGTCTAAAGCTGGTCTGTGGTTACCCCTTTAGCTTCTGTTCTCGACCTTGGGAAACTAGAGGGAGTTAACATTTTTGGCTTCATTGCCAGGGAATGAGTGTCAAATCTTCCCTGGGGATATTTATTACATTTTATTGAAGGCTAGACTTGTGGGTGATAGGTTCAGCATTAATAGAAGGTTGATTTAGTAATTTTGAGCCAAAGTGCATAATGAGAAGAACACTGGCTCCCAAAAGGCATACAAGTTCCAATCCTGATCCTAATCCTTCACCAATAGTTCATGACCCTGAGAGGATTTTTAGGAAGCAGAAATCACAGTCTCAAAAAGTTAAAAAGGATACTCCTCCACATGTAAGAATTAGGGGAATTTTGAGGTCTAAAATGAGCCTGCTAAGAAAAATGTACAACCAAAATAAAATTTATAAGAACCAATAGTATTCAAGATGATGATGTTAACCATGGGGGATGATTCACCATTTTTGGATTAAAAAGGTAAAAATAATAAAAAATAATAAAAAAATAAAACTACTTTTTCAACTCGTATTTCCAACTTATCTCGCTAAGGTTTTACTCAAATTTTAAGAGGGGGTAATTGTTGGATGCACAATTTAATTCCTCATCCAATGGGTACCCATGTTGCATACTTTCTATGGACTCTTCTACACTAAAAATGAAAAATACATTAAAAACATGATTGCAATCATGTTTTTCATGTATATCTCATTTTTCGTATAGCAAGGTCCATCGAAAGTATGCAACATGGGTACTCCTTAGATGAGGAATCAAATTATGCATTCAATGAGTATTTCCGCTTGAAATTTGAGTAAACCCATAGGGATATAAGTTGAATATAAATGTTGATTTTTTTTTTCATTTTTCCCTCTAAAATTTGATGATGTAATCTAATATTATTTTATTATTTCCACTATTATTTTATAATTTCCTTAGGAGGTCCATTTTAGACCTCAAATTTCCCCTAATGATCTGCCTCTTTGACTACTATGTTGGTTGCTCCTAAATATTTATTCTTTGACCTCAAATTTGAGTCACGTTTGGTCAAGTCTAAGTCATAATCTTTCCTTTCAGAAGAAGTTTTTTATCCCATTAAAGTTGAAACATACTTGCCATTTTCCGAGTCTTCATATTTTGAGGGTGATAAGAAGGTATGATCAGATTCAAACTTTAGAGTGTAGTTGTTAGTTCCAAGTAACCTCTGAAAAAGCCTATATCTAGTACCAACAAGAGACTTTGTTTGTTGCTATACCTACTGTTACACCTCCTCATACAGCTGCTCCATCATCCTCTACTGTCAATCAATCACTTCTTCTACAATCATTTCCTCTTTCGACACCTCCTGTTGTGATTTCCATACAACCTTCTCTAGCAATCATGGAAAGATTTACTCCTTTGGTTTTAACACCACAACTTACTTCGTTGCCTCAGAATTATGGTCAAATATTTCCTTTTTTGATGGGACAACATAGGTCACTGCTCAGCAAGATATAATTAAAGTGATTTATTTCATTGATCTTTAATAAATTGATAATGATTATGCCAAAATGCCCATAATAGCACAAAGTTTTTCTGGGGAAATTAAGAAATTGTTTCATTCCGTAACAACTACTTCTGTAGCTAATTCACAATAGTTATTAGACATATTCCTAGCATAATGGGAAGATAAAAAGAACCCTCTCCAAATTCTGGCCGAATACAATGCTTTGAAGAGAAATCCTAATGAATATGTGCAATATTTCACAGCTATATTTAATATGATATATGATTCTATCCTAGAAAACATTAAGCCTCCTCCTAGCCTAGCTCTTCTTCATTATCCAAATGCTTTTGAGACAGATATGGCCTACCAATTAAGGGAGAGAAATCCTACTACCCTTGAAGACATGCAAAGGAATGCAATAAGTGTTGAGGCAAACCTGCTTATAAAAAAGTCAAAGATCTAATCAGAAAAAAGGGTTTCCATAAAGGAGGATCCATCCACTTCATCGGAAGGTAAAATTGATTCTTTGATCAAGACAATGGAGAAGATGATGGATAAGATTCCCATCATAGATAGACAAGCATAATAACAAATCAAAAATCCCAATTTCATAGGTCAACAAAAACAAAATCAATGCAGGATTAAGAAAAGGGAGAAGAGGGGTCAAGATCAACAAGCTTGGCATCAAATTTATACTCCTTTTCAACAAAATTATACAGAGGGTCCTGATGAAGAAGAGGAAGGAATTTTGGGCGAAAATCACCTTTTTGAGGAAAATCGACAACCTATTTTATTGACCGAGGAGGATGAATTTTCTCAAGAACTTTATGTACCCGATGATCAAAAGTATGCTCTTTCTAATGATGATATTTTAGTAGCAAAGACAGAATATTATCAAATATGATATTAAAATTCCCTTACCCAAGTGCAAAGGCAATATGGTTTGAGAAATAGAAATGTGCCCCTAAATTCAAATCAGAAAAAACAAAATTCTTAAGAAAATGCTCATAACAAAGAGATGACTTCTACAAATCAAAATAAGGATAAAGGACCTGCTGTTATAAATTAGGGAAAAATTAATGAAGATTCTACCAGCAATCCGAAGAAAGACAAATAAATTCAAGCCGGAGGACAAATAAGGGAGATTCCAATCAAAGATAAGCCCAAAAAGAAGGACATGGCATCTAAAGAGGTAGAACATCATTCTACTTTATTTAGTCTTGAGAATGAAATTTCAAAGCTTAAAGTCTCATTTCCATTGACTAAAATAATCAAGAATGACCAGTATAAGTTCCAGGTAGCCAAATTTCTAAAGGTTGACCAAATGTCTGGTATGGTGAATGTTAGTGATGACCACCTTGAAATTTTTTTTGGTTGTGGCTGTAGATGGTGACTTAGAAGAAAGTGAGTTTCCACATTTTTTACCTCAGTCTCAAAATTCACGATTTTATCCTCCATAATGATATGCTAGACTCTGGGGCATCCCATAACCTCATGAATAAATCCATCAAGGACAAACTAGGATTGTATATTACCAGGCCATACCATGACCTTTAGTCTTTTGACTCGGGAGGGGTTAAGTCTCTCAGCCTCATCAATATTTAGTGGTGTCCATAGATCAAATTCCATCTAAGAATTTTCTTATGGACAATTTTGTAGCTAAGATTCCTCCGATATATGGAATTCTTCTCTCCCAATCATGGGTAGCCAAACTTAGAGGCACTTTGTAGTTAGATTTTTCTTATGCTACTATACTAGTTTTTGGACAACTCATAAAATTATATAGGGAGAACAAGATGAAGTACTTGATTAGTATCAAGGAAAAACCCAATAATCACCCAATTCATGTTGTTCATACAAATTTAGAGTCCTTTATTTTTTACAATATAATTTTTCAACATCTTTAGAAGATTTGATGGAAGAAAAATAAGAAAATTCAGAAATTTAAGATTGTGTTCAAGAAATTCAAAATTTAGAAAAATAAGAAAATATGCCAAGTAGCTTATAGCCAAGTGCTTTAGTCAAAAAAATAGTTGAAACACTGAAAGAGACAAAGCCTATTGTAACAACAGATCATTCTCAAACAGTTAATCAAGATCAGTCACCCAAAATTGAGCTTCTTGATGAAGAAAATGGCTCATGGACCATGGATTTTGATGGAGCCTTAGGAAAGGAAGGAGTTCGAATTGAAATTTGGATTCATATTCCCATGAATCAGTCACCTCACCTTCCTCCTAATGTTATAATGTATTATTATAAATTTACATTTGATTTTTCAAACAATGAGGCAGGATATGAGGCTTTGATAGCCGGTCTTAAAATATTCAAGAAACTAGGTGCTAATAATATTTATGTATATGGAGACTCTGAGTTGGTAATAAATAAATTGAAATGGGAATACCGGGCTAATAATCCTAGAATGTGAGCATACTGTAATGCAGTATTAGACATTCTTAAGACCTTCACTGAATACATTATGTCATTGATTCCAAGGAATAGCAATGTCATTGTTGATTCCCTTTCCACTTCAAACAATATGTTCAAAATTATAGTTTATCCCAAAAATAAGTATGATATTAATGTCAAACATTGCCATTTTGTTCTGGATAATGCTCAATATTGGAAATTTTTTCAAGATGATAAAAAAATTGAAAACTTGTTGCAGATAGATGAAGAGTTTGTGAGTTTACAAACTGATGATCAGTTTTATGAAGATGATAAATAAATTCATGCAACAGAAACAAAGGTACTGCAGTTTAAGGATAAATCAATTCCAAGAGGTCTAGTACCCTTGGAGGAGCTTTTTTATCATGATGATTTTGTACAGAAACCAACAATTCTTCCAACTTAGGTAGGAGTGGAAGGCCTCAATCTTGGCACTCTCAGAAGCCCAAAATTTTTAAGATATCAAAGTCATTGATTGCAAAGATGAAAGGTAAAATATGCAACACTTATGACTAAATTTGCTGATGTTTTTTCATGGGAATATACTAATATAAAGGTGTATGATAAGAGCACAATTCAACATACCATTCCTCTAAATCTTGATCAAAAGCCTTTCCATCAGAAAATTAGAAGGATGAATCCAAATTTTCTACCCTCCATTGAGAAATAATTGAACATATTGTATACTGCTAGTATTATTGTCTCTCTTATTTTCTCAAATTGGATGTAAAATTTAATATAGGTAAGAAAGAAGAAAGGTGAGATTCGCTTGTGCATTGACTTCTGTAATTTGAATAAAGTATCATTAAAGTACAAATACCCACTACCAAAGATGGATCATATCCTTCAAAGGGTGGTTGGTTCTTCCAGGCTTTCATTGTTGGATGGATATTCCAGGTACAATAAGATCTTGGTTCATCCGGATGACCAAGAGAATACAACCTTCACAACACCTTGGGGTAGTTTTAGGTATGCTAAGATTCCCTTTGGTTTGAAGAATGCAGTAGAAACTTTTCAGCGAGCGATGGATATCGCATTTTCCAATGGGAAGGATGTATTTTTGATCATTTATCTTGATGAAATAATAGTTTTTTCCAAGACAAATGAAGAACATTTGCATCACTTAAGGACAATTTTCCAAAGGTGCAGAAAATTTGGCATATCTTTGAATCCAAAGAAGAATTTGCTTTCTATGGAGGAGGGGAGATTACTTTGTCATATCATATCTAAAGATGGCATCCAAATAGATCCTTCAAGGATTGAAGCAATTCAAAATTTGGACTATCCTAGGAGTAAGAAGGAAATTCAATCATTCAATGGTAAGATCAATTTCTTGAGAAGGTTTATTCCTAACCTTGTTGAACACTTAAGGGAAATTAATGATATGTTGAAGGAAGACAGTGAGGTTAAATGGTTTGATGAGGCTAGAAAATAATTTAATAAAGTGAAGTTTTCATTGTCTTTTGCTCTGTTGGAGAGGTAAATCCCCTTTGTGGACAGAGGTGATCCCTACTAGCCCAGACTGGGTCTAGCAACAACCGAGTCACGCTAAGACGCAAGTCCCTAATTGCAAAAGACCAAGATGTGACAAGAGGCCTACCTTAAGTCCCATGTTGCTGTCGTTTGTGAAGAAGATGGTGCTTCCGTTCCTCACTTTGGCAGATAAAAATTCTCCGGCTCAATGCGATCGAACACATGCACGTACAAGAAACAACAAACACACAAGTGTAAAACCTAATACATGCAATTATGTATCAATCAGAGAAGATACAACTCATAAAATAAAACATAAATATTTGAGTGAAACCATAATCGAAGTCATTTATTATTAATCAGAACAAAGAAAGATACAAACTCAGCTCTGACGCTGGATCTCCCTTCGGCAGGTCGACAAAGGAGTATGTCTCGATAAAGCTCGTTAGTAAAAGGACAAGTCTCTCTCTCTTTGGTTGTCTGACGATAATCTCCTTACTATTGATTCAACTCTATTTAGGCTAGCTTGCAAATAGAAAATGGAAAGCTTATATAGATGGTGGAAGGGGAGTTGGGATCCCTACAATGGTGGGATTGGCCCTATCCCCAAGTGTTACACAGTAATTTGTCACCGTCCTTACCATTCCCCATCCCGCACAATGGAGGACCCATTCTGTGACCTGTGAACATTGTCATGCCTTGGAAACATCATCAATGCATCCCTCTGAACATGAGCTTTATTTTCCCTTGAGACATCTCCTTGCAAAAGTTATGAAAAACATCCCTTTTGGCATTGGCGCGGGAAGGCAGTTCAGTGCTCGCGCCAATGAGGAAATTACTGCAAAGAGGTCGCGCCAACTGGCGCTCTGTAATAGAGCCGTAGTCGCGCCACCCATTTTGGGAGTTGTTTTTTAAATAAGGATGGCGGAAGTTGAGTTCTAACAAACTCACAAACCATTGCCTATCTTGAGTTGGGAGGTTTGGCTACGGGAGTTCTATGGAGGGAAGTGGTTTTGCCACCTCTCATGGAACCTTCCTTGTTGATAGGGCCAATCCCATAATAATAGGGATCCCAACTCCTCCTTCCCCATCTATAAAAGCTTGCTAAAATCCATGGCAAGCTAGTCTTGAAGTGCCTAAGCTCTGAATCTCCATATTCCCAAGAGCCTTTGTGTTGTAAAGAATCCTCTTTTTCCCTTAAGGATGACTCAAGTAAGGAGACCATTGTCACGAGACTCTGGAGAGGTTTTCCCTTTCCTTGGCGAGCTTTGCGAGACGTGGACGACTGGGGACCCGTCCGAAGGAGACCGCGACGTCAGAACTTGGTTGTAATCCCTCTTCGCTGGTTATTTAATAGATGATTATGATTATGGTTCCACTCCGTTTTCCATCATGTTAATGTGAGTAATGTCCTTTCTGACTGATGTTTAGTTACGTATGCTGGTTTCTATGCTTGTATCTGTTCGTTTCTTCCATGTGTAGGTGTTCATCCGCGGAGATCGTGGAGGGATTGTGATCTACCGAGGCTGAGGAACGGGGACGCTTCTTCTTCAGATCCTAGCATTGGAATCTAGGTAGGCTTCTATTCCAAGTCTTTCATTCGTAACTAGGAACCTGCGTCATAGCATTGTTTGATTGTTGCTAGACCCCTGCTGGGCTAGTAGGGATTGCCTCTGTCCGCAGAGGGGATTTACCTCCTCAACACCAAGGAAGCTTCCAAGATAGGTGGAAAACCACTTCCCCTACATGGGAATCTGGAGCCAAACCTCCCAACTCATTTTAGAGACTCGTTCAGGAGTTGGTTGGAATCAAACTTCTGTCATTTATTTTTAAAGAATAATCCTTATTAAGCCTAGTGAAGGTGATACACTGGGACAGAGCACCAGTTGGCGCGCCCTCTTTGGTGGATTTCCCCCATTGGCGCGAGGGCTGAATTGGATAGTTGCGCGAAGGCTTAAAAGGCTATTTTTAGGGATTTTCACAGGAAATTTTCTTCAGGGGAATGATTTTCCTTGTTAAGGGGGATGGCATGAAAGTGGTTTCAGGTCATGTCACTGCTCATAGGTCACAGAATAATCCCTCCAATGTGTGGGATGGGGGATTGCAGGGACGGTGAAAAATTACTGTGTAACAGATGCCCCCTAAAGCATGAGGCCCGAGAGAGAGAGAGGGGTGAAATGCTTTACGAGAACGTGCCCAACTGAAGACACTGCCATCGGAAAACCTGCATAGACAAGTACAACTAATATCTCAAATACATGATATATATGTGGTATGGGTGCAACCATCCATAACAGAGTATACAAAAATCAAGATCCAAGGCATGGACGTAGCCATCAAGTAAGGATCGATAAATAGACTCAGGTATGGTCGCATCCATCCAATCAATGAGTCATGTAACCAATCATAATAATCCACAAAATCGTAGCCTGGATTCTAACAGACAAAACCTAGGGTCTTGTGCTCCATCTCGACCCGAAAATGTACAAGTTCAGGCATGTGAATAAGTGAGTTGAAGTCGAACATGCAAGAACATCGTCTGATTACCAGCCAATGATGAAAGCTATTAAGAGATGCGAGAGGAACCACCAATAATGACAATGGCCCTCAAGGTACTATAGATACAATCCACAGAGTGTGAACAGTGAGCTGGCATCGAACACCCGCATAATCATCCGATCAAAGGTCAATGATGAAAACCTTGCGTCGAATGCAAAGAACCTACCCTTGAGGAATGAAAGCTCCAAGGTACCGGAAGGGAGTCTCTAGATTAACTTCCTGGATAATGAGCTGGAGTCGACAGGAAGTGACCTTAATCGAAGGTGGGCCATAGTGTTTCCCACATCATCGATGCGAGATAGAGGAAAATAATGTTTGTGAATCAGGATCAGATAAGAATCAAAGGAAGGTTGAAACTTGCAGAGGTCAACTTCTCTTGAACATATCGGCGGCACGACAGTGGATTTGGCAGTATTTGACATCAAAATATCAGAGGTCATGATGACCTGGAAAAGAGCAGGTGAGAGGTCAAAAATAATTACCCAAACCCATGGAGGCAAACAGAGAGTGAGATGAGATGTCCCCAACCTGACATGAATGCAGACAAGTGCCATGTTCAAGAGCGACATACTTCCGACATGACAACGATACTGGTTCCATTTTTCCCCACCATTTCTGGCGAGTACCCCAATTATTTTTGAGAACAAGCTTAAAGGGGATAGCATATGATTGTAATATAAGTTTTTCCTTCGGACGAATCCATCCTAGTACGTTTAACGAGCCCTAGGAAGGAGGAATTAGAATATCATCATTACGACTGAATTCGATGTCATCAGGGTTTAGTGAGTTTGAAAATGGAAGAAATCGACATATTTTCAAGTTTATAGAGTTTGGAAAGACAACAGAAAAGTAAAATCCAACAGTCCCTCTTCGTAAATAGTTTCTCAGATCCGAAAAGGTAGAAAACTATGTCTGATAAAAGCTCCTAGTCGCGATAGGCTAGGGTATTCCTTTTTCATAAATAATCTATCCCAGCCCGAAAAAGGGGTAAACTTATACTAGGTAGATGTCATTTCACAGCCACTTTAGTGAGATCGAAATGACAAGGAACTCAACAATCTTTTCATGTTTAGAGAGTCAGAAAAGAGCTGAAAGATGCTTCTAGAAATGACTTTTTCATGTTTATACCAAGTCCAAAAAAGTATAAAATACAACTAGTATCACCGTCCAAGCTGCGTAAAAACCTGTTGCTTCACATGAAAGCGAGCGTAAAATCCATTTTTCGACAAAATATATCAAAATATTGGGAAAAATGACTTTCAAAACCAAATTTGATTTTTAAAAGTTATAAATATTCCAAAAATAGTAAAACATATTCACTTTTAATTTTTACCTCATTTGGAGAGCAACAGTGAGCTTTTGGTGTGTGAACTTGCGGCGATGATTGCGACCAATCAAGTACATCATTCTAATTCTTGTTCGTTCCAGGTAAGAGGCGCTCCCCTTAGCTTTGTTTTGATTCATTTTTTGTAAATTTCCATTGTGTATTTGATCTCTGGTGGAACCCTTTGCAAATTTAGGGCTCGGCCAATTGGCGCGGGTATCGAGCATGGACTCGGACCAATTGGCTCCTTTTTGCAAAGGGGTCGCGCCAATGGCGCAACTCAAATTTATGCCTTAGTTTATCAAAACGTAAGCCACTCAAATGAATTTTTAAGTGTTACAGAGATCTAACAATGTATTTTTGACCATGTTGATGTAGATATCCAGCCACAATGGTGATTGAGTGGAAGAAGAGGGAACATGGGGAAGAGGACGAAATGGCCATGCAAAATGAAGCTTGCATGAACGCCCTCTGGGACTGTGGTCTCAATAAGTTCTTCCTCAAACCATGTTTAAGAGCTCAACCTGAGCTATTGTAATATTTGGTTATCATATGGGACGAGAATGAAGAAGTGTTCAAGATCCGAGACCAAGTACTAGCACTTGAAGTCTCTGATGTTTATTTCATAACCGGATTGTCGCGTAGAGACCCAGTACCAATCATGACAGGAAGTAGACCTTCTGGGGAGAAAATGGATATGGTAATGGCAAGAGTGTGCCCAGGGGCACAAACAAGATCGGGTAGTGGGAAAGTAGACATCTACACTGTCCACGATCTAGCACTCCGAGTAGTGCTTCACACCATTACGCGGGCTGTGGGATCAAAGACACCGTAGGAGGAAAGCAAAGCATAGCTCCTACTAGCCTCTAAATGCATGAATCCTACACTTTTTATTGGGCCACTGTCATGACAACAAGCATTAAACGACTGCTGACAACGTGCAAGAAGGCCAAGATGAAACGGTTTTGGTATGGTTCCATTCTGGTGTCGTTCATTCTGGAACGATTACCAATTGTCCAGGGCCAAGGGGTGATAGTCGCCGAGCCGTCATTGAGGGAGTAGAGGATGGCTCAATGGGTAGCACTCATGCCTAGATCAGGAGGGGGCCAACATATGTCCTGGAGGCCCGAGTTTTTTGTATGGTTACGATGTCAGCTGATTGTAGTTGAGGATTGGCCCCACGCTGGTACCAACTTTACAGGAGACCCATATCTTCCACTCCCAGAGGGGGAGGACTGGGACAAGGAGCTGGGTATGACTCTTTTTTGATTTTTTAATGTATTTATGATTTTTTTTGTAATACATGCCTATTCTAACAACAGTTATATGTGTATGCAGATGTTTTCCCAGAGAGGCCCGCGAGCATGTCGCCCGTTGCATGGAGGACCCCTCTCGCATATGACCCTCAAGATGAGGGTGGTGAGTGGAGTGAGTTTCTCTAGAACCTGGAGGGTATCGCCTAGGGAATCCCAGACTATGCACGACTAGCAGACATCCCATTGGCTTACCAGTGATACACTGTGGAGGTGCCTAGTCGCCTCCATCGATTTCTGAGGTGATTGGTGTGCGTGGTGACATGTTACCACGAGCACCACGCTGATTAGCTATCTAGGGATTTTATATGCATATTGTTTGAGAGACATGTTGCCTCCAGCTATTATTAAACAGAAATGTATATTTTTTTATTTTATGTGATGTACACAAGCTGAAAACTATTCGACATATATATATATATATATATTTCTGGATGGATCTTTACATGTGATGATGTTTTTTAACAAGTTGCACAAATGTCTATCTAAAACCAAATTAGCTACTGCATCTGTTAAAGCATTCATATGTCTGGGTATATGTTGATATGTAATGTAATCAAAATTTCTTTCCAGTCAACGAATACGTAGATACAGACGTAAAATGGATGGGTTTCTAACTGAATAATGACCGTTAAGTTGTAGTACTACAAGCTTTGAGTCTAGATACACAAGTAATGAATGAATATCGAGGTTAACAGCCTTGTTTAACAATTCTAAAATGACACTATACTCTGCGACATTATTTGTGGTAGGCCCTAGACAAACACCTTGCAAATTAACCAACTCACTAGCAGGATTGTAGATTACCCAGGCTGCTAAAGAAATATTTCTGGTACTGCGAGAGGCACCATCCGCGAAACCGAAAAAACGAGTAATAGACATTTGCACAATTAGGAAGACCCAATAAATAGAAAGAAAATTACAAAGCACACCACACCACCATGCACAAAAATGAAAACACTCACTTATGTACACACACACCACACGAGGATAACTCAAGCGTAGTACTTTTTGAGGTACAACCCATTCTTAGGCTGTGCCAGGGGAACTCCTTCGTAATCGATAAGCTCATAGGCCCCATTTTTTAATACTCATTTAACTATATAGGGCCCATGCCACATGGACTGGAATTTTCCTACTCCAAGTTTATCATGTGCTTGGTCATATAGGAGGACAAGGTCCAATTCAATGAAAGAACGTGGAGAAACTGATTGATCGAAGTGGGCTTTGACCCGCTTTTTTTGTGCGTCAATGACCAAGGCAGCTAAGCGGCGAGTTTCATCTAGTCGTTCCAAATATAAGAGACATTATTCCTCTAGAGAAGTGTCAGGAAATAGTTCCATAGCCAACTTCAGGGAAGGAATTTTGCATTCAACCAAGAGAGTCGCTTCCAAACCATACACCAATTGGAAAAGTGTGAATTCGGTTGCGCTCTTTACAGACGTTTGATAAGCCCAGAGAGCAAAGAACAATTGGATATGCCAGTTAGATTTGTGGATACCAATCGTTCATTGAAGCATTGTGACCAAAACCTTGTTCACAGCCTCAACCTGGCCATTCACCTGGGGGTAGTATGGCATTGAGCTATCATGGCGTAAGCCCAACTTTGATGTCAGCTCAGCCATCATGTAATCCTGAAAATGGGTGCCATGATCGGTAAAAATGGCCTGAGGGACTCCGAAACACGTAATAACATGGTTGAAAATAAATTGGGCAGCTGTCTTACCGTCGGTAGCTAATGTAGGCATCGCTTCAGCCCACTTAGTGAAGTAGTCTACGACAAAAATTATATAAGCATGCCCCACGGACAAGTGAGGGTTACATGTCATAAAATATACGCCCCATTTTTCAAAAGGGCCTACGGTAATGACAGGATGCAAGGGTAGGGGTGGTGCGCACATCTTGCGCTGAAAGAACTGGCATGCATGACATTTTCAGACTGCAACAATACAATCTTTGAATATAGACGACCAGAAGAAACCCACACATAGAATATTCTGGGTGGTGACATATCTAGACATGTGATCACCACAGGTGCCACTGTGATAGTCATTCAAGACTCTTTCAGCCTCTTCCAGGGTCAAGCACTGGTGGATCATAGAATCAACTCCAACATGGTACAAGGTATCTCCTACAATGCGGTATGGTTGAGATTGATGCCGAATTCAACGTCGAGCATCCTTTGTCAATTTAGACTGGAACGTGGATGTTTGAAGATACACGATAATGTCACCATACCATGGGTCATGAGTGCTGATAAGAAAGAGAATTTCATCTGGGATATGATCCTTGAATTTCAATGGAACAGAGTCTGTTGGGAGAGAGCAAATTAGATCAGAGAAAACCAATGATTTTGTTGACTTAGCAGTGGTGAACTCTAAATTGAAATCTTGAAGGATTACAATCCACTTGGAGTACTTTACCCCTAGCAATTTTTGAGACAAGATATATGTCATGGGGTTGTAGTCCGAAACCATGGTTACGGTACGAAACAGGATGTAATGGCAAAATCGCTAAACGGCCTGAACCACGGCGAGAGCCAACTGCTCAACATGAGCATAGTGTGTTTCTATGTCAAGAAGATTCCGAGATAGATAGTAAACTATGTGTTCATTTCCATCGTCGTCATCCTGTACTAAAACCATGGCTATCATGTTAAACGCAGTGGCCAAATAAAGGGTGAAACTATGATGATATTCGGGAGGACGTATGAGCGGAGCATTAACGAGCAATGTTTTAAGCTTATCAAAATATTGCTGGGAAATCTCGTCCCAATGGAATGGAACATCCTGTTTCAAAAGACACGTAATGCTCTTGGCCACTTTCACATAATTCGGAATGAAGCATCATAGGAAGTTATCTTTCCCCTTCAGAATTTGTATTTGATGCAACGAGGAAGGGGATGGGAGGTTAACGATGGCCTCGACCTTGAGGGGGTCAAGGAAAATTCCATCTTTAGAGATGATGAATCCCAAAAGATGGCCAGAATCCATGCAGAAGATGCGTTTATGAGGATTGTGCCTGATATTGTAGCGTCTGCAATGGAGGAAAATCTGGCGGAGGTGTTCAGGGTGGTCCTCACACCAAGCTAAATGGGCCAGCAAATCGTCTAGATATGGCTGAACAATATGGTGTATGTCGTGGAAAGCATAAGACATAGCATGCTGGAAGGTGGCTCCAACATTTTTTAAACCGAACAGGAGCTTTTTGTAAGTGAAGGTTCCCCACGGATAGATAAAGGTAGTCTTGTGTTGATCAGTACGTAAAATGTTGATTTTATTGTACCTAGAGAAGCCATCCATAAGGGAATAAATCTCACTCCCCGCACATTCATCAATACTTTGATCTATAAAGGGAGTGGGGTAATTGTCCTTAGGACATGCCCAATTGATGTCTCGGTAATTAACACAGACACATATAGTGCCCTACTTCTTATCTACAGGGAAAATATTTGAAACCCATTCTGTGAGGGGAATAGGATAGATAAATCCCGCGTTAAGAATTTTTTCAACTTCCACCTTAATAGCTGCGGCTTTTCAGGGATGCACTAGGCGTAGGCGTTGACGCACTGTTTTCGCACCTGAATAGGTAGGAATATCGTGCCCGACTATACTGGGATCAATCCTAGGAATCTCTTCATAGGACCACTCGAAAACATCTCTGAATTCGTGAAAAAAGTTTGTATAAACTTGTATCTCTTCAAGATAACAAGTCACTCCCACATGAATATTCTCGACTACCCCCGGTTTGACGGAGATGTCAATCGGCATGGTTTGAGTGATATTACTCAGTTTTCCCTCTGAAAGGACCTCATGAGTCAATATCAGTGTTTGAAGAGGCATAGTTGGAACCTGAGATGCGAATCACTCTAGACAATCAGACATTGCCCCCAGGCCAGGCATGAACGAGGAACGATGATGTCCATCACTCCACGACAGATATTCAAGAGACATGGTTTCAAAAATAGCTTCATTGGAAGGGGAAAATTCTCTTAAAGGGTCAGGCGAATCTGCATTGCCAAGCTAGGGGGATTGAGAATATATATCTAGAGCCATGCTCAAAGGAGCATGTTTAGGGGGAGGATCAGATGCAACAACGATTTTGCAATAATTAATCGCAATTGGAGTTAACGGCATCGATTCTCTAAAATAGGTCACCAGTTCATGTGAAAGGATGATCCAAGGGTTGTCAGACCTAGAGACCATATTAACTTGAATGGTGTGCGGTGGTGGCGCGGGAAAGATACCCATGAGGACGGGGTATTTAAAGAGACTGGGTCCTACAATGTCAGGGGGATTGGGGATCTGATCCATATAAGGAACGTTGTTCTCATAGGATAACGTGAAGAAATAAAACTGATCCACAGTGATGATTTTTCCCTCATGAGGGAGCTTGAGAAGCCGGAAGAGGGTGGACGGTACACATAGCATGGCGTGAGTCCAACTGTAGCCAAGAAAATATTGTAGTTAAGCTTGGTGTCAACCACTTATACTTCTACCTTGACTGTCTTCCCCTGTAACATGGTCGGTAAACTCTCGAGAACACCCAGGGGTTTTGATTCCCGACCATCGAATGCCTCTAAGGCACTGGGAGACGATGTGAGAGCCAGAGAGCCAATAGCCTTCTAGCAGGCAGATAAAATAACATAGGTGGAAGCACGTTCATCCACAACGGCCCTATCGATGTTGAGGCCATTGATCCCGACTTGAATAACATGAGAAATTTGATGTGGAATTTGGGGAACAAAATTTTCTAGGTCGAAGGGGAGAAGATTAGAATCGGCGGGATCGATTCCATCGATTGCAAACAACAGAGCCTTCCATTGCGATGGGAAACTTTGAAGCACTTCCAATGCAAACATTGCAGAAGGTGCCTATGCCAAATCCTCAACAATACTGTAGTGCTGAGCGGCACGGGTGTTTGGGTTGTAGGAATATTTTCACGGAACACCTTTAAAAGGTGGCCTCACAACAGGTTCAGCGCTAGGCTTCTCAATTTCTAAAGGACCAGAGATAGGTGGGGGAGGTGGGCCATCCACGAATTCCTTCCCAGCTGCTTGACATGATCCAGCATAATCCTTTGAATGCATAGCAATTGAGACAGGTGCAGCACCATTCATCATAAAGACCTGGGACCCAAACGGTACAGATGATGAAGGTTGCTCAACCATCTAGGTCTGCTGAGATGGGAACGGTTCTTTGAGAACTACCGGAGTCCTTTTGGAGCCTTTCAGAAGTTGACTAACTTCATATCATCAGGGATAATCTTTGGTATAATGGTCTCCTTCACAGATAAGGCAGGGGTACTTCAGTTTACATTTGTAACCGTCATCAGTACGAGGTTTAGAAGACTCTGGTTTTGGGGCATCGGGTTTGGATTTTCCTTTTCCCTGCTTCTTTCCTTTGGAGGCCTTTTCCGTAGGATTAGCATGAATGACGTTGACCTCCGTAGTCTTTCCAGAATATGGAGGGGCGGGAAGAGAAGAATTATTGGAATAATTATACTTCTGCTTCCCATTTGAGGATTTCCAATAATTTTGAGAAACAGAACCAATAACACCATCCACCCCTAGGGTAGGTGGTGCTTTAGAGGTTTCTGGCCATGGAGCATTAGTTAAAATATCATAAAGTATGCTAGATTGACAGTACACCAGATCAAGGTACTGGGCACACGCGATGGCTTGTTCTTTAGTCACACATGCCCCCATAGCAATATCTTGAGCGATTTTGCTAACGAAGGAGGTGGTGAACAATTGAGTTAGTAGCTAATCAAGTATATCAAACTTGATCAATATACGATGACATCGCCACTCATGAATGTGATTAGATATGTGGGTGGCTTTATCCTGCTTCAAAGAAGTCAGGAGATGCGTCCCAGCTTCGTACCGAACTGGTAACTAGAAATGAGTCAGAAAATCCATAGCTAACGTGTTGAAGTCTTGAAAGATGCCACGAGGCAATTCTATATACCACTTAGCGGCAGCACTGGTAAGAGTGCGCTGGAAGAGACACAGACGAATTAAATCATCAACCTAAGAGTTGGACGAACACCATAGATGGTAGGTCATTACATGAGCTTGGGGGTCCTCTCCAGCTTTACCTTCAAACTTAAGACAGTCATCGGGTACCTTGGTTGGAACCAGAGGCCAATAAGGATTGTGGAGAATCGGATCATTGGTTAATTTAGAAATGTCCGGTAATTCCAAGGTGGCCAAGAACAACAACTGCAGATTGAAAGGCATGTCAGGGCCTCGATAAGGACCTGTACCTATACTCCACCCTGGTTGAGCATATCCTTGCCCCCATTGGTTCTGCCCCGAAGGATTCTGACCATAGGGGGTATATGCCATATAACTAGGCTGATACGGTTGATGATAACCAGTGTACGGGGGTTGATAACCAGGGTATGGACCCTGGTTATATGTTGGCCCCGTTTGAGTAGTATACGGATTTGACTATTGAGTATAGGTATAGCCTGGTTGTTGAAGGTAATAAGTATACCCTTGGAGCGGGTTGTAAATCGGTCGAGATTGACCTTGAAGATAATAACCGCCTTGGGGTTGAGTGGGTTGTTGATAAGTGGGGCCCTGCTGAGCCTGATAAGTGGGGTGCACAGGCAGATTCTACTATGGCATAGAGTAAATTGGTTGTTGAGTAGGGTTGACAGGATGTGCAGGTTGGCCCGGTTGGACAGGTTGACTTGGTCGAACGGGTTGTCCTGGTTGAACAGGATGACCCGGCTGAACAGGTTGCACTGGTTGAGCAGGTTGACCTGGCTAGTGAGGGACACTAGGCTATGTCAGATGGGTCGGTTGGCTTGGCGGTGGAATAGGGCCAGGCTATGCCTGATAACCAGTTTGACCTGCAATAGGACCATAAGAGGGCCTTGGTTGTCCAACATTCAGACCAATAGGGAATTGAGGTTGCAAAGGTTGCACCATAGGTTGAGAGGGTTGGATTTGTCCCCCCAAGACCGTACAATGACCCTAGTTGGTACCTCAGTTGAGCTGTGGGTCCTTGAGGTTGCCCTGGTTGGGCCACAGGGTGAGGCTATATAGGTTAACCTTAAGGATTGTAGGACTATCCTTATGGACCGTATAACAACCCTGGCTGTCCCGAAGGTTGGCCCTATAAGGGTTGTCTTTGCGGGTTAAAAGGATAACTAGGCTGGCTCGAAGGTTGACCCTGGAAGGGTTGTCCTTGTGGGTTGGAAGGTTTCCCAGCCTAGTTAGACATAAAACCTTGAACATATTGATATGCCTCTGGAGCAGGAAAACACAAAGAGTTTCCCTGCTCATCGTATTGATATGGAAAGATGTAGATGGGTGTACAATCCTGTGCATAATGTGAAAAATATGGACGGTTGGGATCTTGGGAGGATTGACCAACCTCGGAGTTCAATTGTTGAAGGGACAACCGATACTCTTCAGGAGAAATGTTCTCTGGAATAGCGGATGTTATATAGACATTTTCAGGAAGTGACGCAGTCCTTATGGATTGAGTGGTAACAGCAGGTGTAGATGTGGCCACACAGAGAGTGGGCCTGATAGGTACTAAAGTGACCTGAGGAGATGACGTGAGGGGTGTCCTTGGAGACATCCCAATGAAGGGATAATAGGCCTCGTAGAAGGAGTTGATACTCCCATAGAGGCGACAATGGTCATAATATGACTCAAATATCTATACCCTGCTAGAAGCGAAGGACTCGGGGAAGACATGACAGATAACTCGGGGTTGTCTTCTGGGAACAACTGATAATCTTCACTAGACGTGGGGATTTCCTCACTAGGAGAAGGTCCGGATAAGTCCATATTTGAACCTTCTGCTAAATCTTCTAGAAGACAACGAGGACTAGGAGGAATAACAGTAGCTAGGAAGGGCGAACCTAGTGTAAGAGGAGGGAAATATTCCCCTACTCCAAATCAAAACCAAGTGTTGGATAAGGGCCAATTGAACTCAATTGGTCCTCCAAAGGGTAGCTCAAATAGAACTGGTCCCCCGTTGGGAAACTTGGAGACAATGGGCTGTTGGGGTTCAGCAAAGGATTGAGAGACCTCTGATGAATCGTCTGTGTATGGACTACCAGTAGAAGAAACTGAGGGTTCTGCCATTATGAAAGTAACGACAAGAGGAAAATATAAAAAAAAACACACGGGCCAAAAAAAATCAAGGCACACAATCAAACGAATGACATGCAAATTATAAAAGGGCGTGTGATCGCAGGTGATTTATTTTACCACATTGAAACTTAGAAACTTCATCGTTGCATGTTTTAAGAGTCGATAAATGGACGAAAGGTGACTCTATCTCTTTCAGTTTTGAAACAAGCATGAAAGGACAAGCGCTTGATGATCCTTTCGAATTTAAAGAGTCAGAAAATATCAAAATGACTACTCTGGTAATCTAGGCAAAGGGTGTACCAGATATCTGTGAACTGCAATATACACCATGGTTTCAAAATGAAAGAGAAATCAACCAAGGACTTGACGTATGTGCAGGAAATCTCCCCGAATGTTGTGTCCAGGGTATCATGGGTATAAGGCAGTAGACTCGGCTTCCTACAGATAAAGGATAGCAACCTAGTGGGGTCTCCCTTTATATACGCGACGGTATGGGGAGCACAAGTTTGTACTAGTGTTGTTAAAGCCAAGAGGCGAATGACAGCTACTAGGTTTAACGATGCCAGAACATGTCACTAGCCTAGACCTCTAAATATTTCATTAATGTTTCAATGCTGCCTTAAGGTAAATTGAATAAATTTTAGTTTTGATCTTCAATTATGTTTCAATTTCGAGGCCTTACCGAATGTTATGTCTCAAAATCTCCTAAATGCACACTACATGCCACGATGTATCATTTCGTTCGATGAATAGATAACTACGGGAAGGTTGAGATCTCTCATACAACAACAAAATGATCAGAAAACAACCACTAGTGTCTCTAATGCACGCTAATGAAAACTAAAATCTTTTCTTTCAGAGTTACAAATCACTAATAACACAGAAAATATTCAATTTACATTAACTAATCAAAAGCAAAAGAGATTTTTGTATTTTCAATGTTTAAGAGAAAAACGAACTAAACACAATGAAAACTAATGAAAGGAACAATTTGAGAAGCGATAGAAAAAGAGCAAAGACAAGCAAGTTTCACTCAATACAAAACACACAATCAAATCTCAAATTGACAAAGAAAACCCTCAAAACAAAGAGGAATCCCAAAGAGTCAAATGAACCATGTAATCTAGGCTCAAAACAAGGCAAAGCAGAATTCAAATGAAGAAGAAGCTAGTCACTCAAACAATGCAATAAAATAATGGAAAACTGCCAAATGAATGCAAAGAAGCAATAATGAAATTGACTGATCAAATGAGGACCAAAAACTCCCATGGGAGGCTCGACACACTATAGCACCTAGATGCCCTAGGGCTAGAATTTAAAATCGATAGAAGAGGGAAAAAAACCAGAGGATGAAGGTCACACTCAGTCAAACAAGCCTCTAGAACACTCAGGCAGTCGAAAAAGTGACACCAAAACCACAGACCAAGCTCAAAAAGCTCAAAAAGAAGCAAACCCTAGCACCTTACAGGATTGGCGCGACTGTCAGGCTGCAACTAGTGCCAGAACAAGATTTGCGTGGGGGATAAAATGGCAACATGTGCCATTTGGTGCAACTGTCAGGGAAAAAACTGCGCCAGTCGAGTTTACTAATGCAAAAAACTAAAAAGAGCAATCTAGGAGCAGATCAGGGATGGTGAAGCTAAACAAAGGTTTAACACTAGAAAAGAGCGAACCACAAGAGCTGATTAAGCAGGCAAAGACAAAAATCAACCAAAAATACAATACAAACTCCAATCAATGTCTCCCCAGTGAAGTCGCCAGTTTGTTGGAGAGGTGAATCCCCTCTGCGGACAGAGGCGATCTCTACTAGCCCAGACTGGGTCCAGCAACAACCAATTCATGCTAAGATGCAAGTCCCTAATTGCAAAATACCAAGATGCGACAAGAGCCTACCTTAAGTCCCACACTACTGTAATTTGTGAATAATATGGTGCTTCCATCCCTCACTTTTGCAGATCACAATTCTCTCGCTCGATGTGATCGAACACCTGCACGTACAAGAAACAAAAAACACACAAGCGTAAAACCTAATACATGCAAATATGCATTAGTCATAGAAGATACAACTCATAACATAAAACATAAACATTTGAGTGGAACCATAATCAAAGTCATTTATTATTAATCAGAACAAAGAAAGATACAACCTGAGCTCTGACGTTGGATCTTCCTTCAGCGGGTCGACAGAGGAGTACGTCTCGGTAAAGCTCATCGGGAAAAGGACAAGTTTCTCTCTCTTCGACTGTCTGACGATAATCTCCTTACTATTGATTCGACTCTATTCAGGCTAGCTTGCAAAGAGAAAATGAAAAGCTTATATAGATGGTGGAAGGGGAGTTGGGATCCATACAATGGTGGGATTGGCCCTATCCCCAAGGAAGCTTCCAAGATAGGTGGAAAATCACTTCCCCTACATGGAGATCCGGAGCCAAACCTCCCAACTCATTTTAGAGACTCATTCAGGAGTTTTTTGGAATCAAACTTCCGCCATTTATTTTTAAAAAACAATCCTTATTAAGCCTGGTGCGGGTGATACACTGGGACAGAGCATCAGTTGGCGCACCCTCTTTGGTGGATTTCCCCCATTAGCGCGAGGGCTGAACTGGCTAGTTGTGCCAAGGCTAAAAAAGCTACTTTTAGGTCTTTTCACAGGAAATTGTCTTCAGGGGAATGAATGTCCTTGTTAAGGGGGATTCCATGAAAGTGGTTTCAGGTCATTTCACTGTTCACAGGTCATGGAATAAGCCCTCCAATGTGAGGAGCGAGGGATCATAGGGACGGTGATAAATTACTGTGTAACATGCTCCCATTCTTATAAGCCCAGATTATACACTTGATTTTATCATATTTTCCTTTACTTCTGAACATACATTAGTAGATGTCCTCATGCAAAAGAAAGATCAGAAAAAAAAAGAAGCCAATTTATTTCTTCAGTAGGACCATAAAGGATGTGGCTTTGAAATATAATATCATTAAGAAACAAGCATTGGTGTTAGTTAAATATTTGAAATATTTCCAAGTTTATATCCTTCATTCTCATGCTCTTGCCTATGTTATGAATGTTGTTTTCAAAGATGTGTTAACATAGAATGATCCTGAAGGTAGGTGTGGTAAGTGGATAACTGTTATTCTTGGAATATGATTTACAAATCAGACCTAAAAAACTAATCAAAGGAAAAGGCTTAGTTAATCTCATGGCAGACTCTAACTTACATATCTTTGACATCAACTTTATTGATGCACTTTTTGAGGAGCAAGAAGCTGACTCATTACCTCAGGTATCTCAAATTTTTACTTCATCACCATGGTATTCAGATATAGTTCATGTGCTACAACATTGGAATCCTCCGTTGGGTTTGCCCAATAGTAAAGGTAGATATCTGAAATTGAAGGCTCTTAAATATTGCATTCTTAATAATGCTTTATATTGGAAAGATCTGGGAGGAGTTTTATTAAATTTTTGGTAGAAAGTGAAGTCGCAAAAGTGATTAATGATTTCCATAAAGGTGATTGTGGTGGTCATATTTTCTAGAAAACTACACCAAACAAAATATTAAGGGTTGGTTTCTATTGGTCGTGCCTATTTTCATATGTGTATAGAATAGTCGCGAGTTGTCATGAGTGCCAATTTTTTCAAAGAAAGAGAAAGTTGTTACCATTTCCCTTGCAACCAATTGCAATTCAAGCACCCTTCCAGCAGTGGCAGCTTGATTTCATAGGTGAGATTCAACCTCCATCATCATCTCAACATAAGTGGATACTCACCACCACCGATTAATTCACAAATTGGATAGAGGCCATCCCCGCGAGACAAGATACAAACACGACAATTATTCAATTTTTGGAGAGTAATATTTTGTCTCGTTTTGGATGCCCACAGAAAATGATCACTGACAATGCAGCAACCTTCAAATCCAAAAATATGATATAACTTTGTGAAAAATATCACATAATACTCATGCATTTGAAAACATATTATCCTCAAGGCAATGGGTTGGCTAAATCATCAAACAAGTCATTGGTGAACATAATCAAAAAGTTTTTGCAAGAGAAGAAAATGAATTGGAACAAAAAGTTAATTAATGCTCTATGGGCAGACAGAGTTAGCACAAATTGGCATGTCACCTTTTTAGTTGTTATATGATGTAGATACATTTTTTCCAACTTCCCTAGTAGTGTCGGTGATGAAAATCCTACAAGAGATTGAAAGTGAGCCAAATGAAATTCAACGAAGAATCAATCAAATGATCCATTTGCAATAGTCTAGGGAAGAAGTTTTCAATAACACCTCAAAGCTTCAGGAGAATATCGAGAAAATTTATCACAAGAAAACTAAAGCTAATGATTTCAACTTGGGAGATGTTATTCTCCTGGGGGATTCTAGAAATGAGGATAAAGGAAAACATGGTAAGTTTGAGATATTATATAAATGACCCTTCAATATTTCATCTTTCAGAAGGAATAATTCTTATTTATTATAATATCTTGACAGACAATCACTTCCAGGAGGACCAGTGAATGGTAGCTCCTCAAACACTATCTTAACTGATCTTAGAAAAATTTCACTTCCATTGTATATAACATTTGATTTTGTTGTCAAAGAATAAGGAAGTTGTCTCAAAAGTTTGAAGCCCCAGGAGAAGGCCATAATGCTTCTATGAGTTTTTTTTTTCTTTCTGTTTAAAGTTCAAAAGTAAAATAAGTTTTTGAGTCAAGTCAAGTTAGTTTTTATTTTTATTAGTTTAGTGATTTAGTCATTTGAGTGTCAAGCCTTTTATTTTGATTACATTTCCCAATGGATGAGGCTACCTGGTCTATGATGTTCTTGACACCTCCTAAAGGAGTTCTCATCCCTTGCTGGAGCCAACGTTAGTGTCTATGAGTCACCAGTGATCAAATGTCTCTTTCAATGTTGTTATATGTATTTGGTCAAATTTTTAAATTTCCAAACAAATTTGACATGTCTTTTTAAAAGTCAAATGAGTCTTGAGTCATGTCCTAGGTGTCACTACTACTCCCTCCATTTTCAAGGTCATAATATTTCATCATGGTCATGTCATAATTCCTTGTAATTAGTCATCAAATGCATGTTTTGGTAATCAAATCATATCATACATACTACAAAGGTTCAAAGTTCAAAATCATGATTTCATATATGCATTTTGTGTCATCATTAGGTCAGGTCATCATAAGTCATGTAGGGAGTCATGCCATATCACCTTAGTCACCATCATGGAAGTTAGTAATTAGGGAAATAGTTTTAAAAAATATTCCAAAGGTACATTTACCCTTCATGGAGATGTAACCTTTCCAAATAAAGATATAAAGCTGCAATACACTACCTCATCACATCATTTCTCAAAAAGGATATGTGATGTCATACCATCATGAAAAGAAAATTTTGACTTTCAATCTATAAAGAGACCATCCAAGTATTAAAACACTTCATTTCATCTTCCTAGAGCTCTCCTCCACCATTTATTTTCACCTTAGCCTTAAAAACTCTGATTTATCCATCATCAATCCCTTGCCAGCAAGCACACTGCATTTTTTCCCACCACGTTGCGCTTCTGGCCAGCACATTGTGTTTTTGAGTTTGGAGCTTACAGGAAGCCATAGAAGGGTTCATTCATCAATATACATGTTCCAGAGACTCTTAGCATGTAATTAAAACCTCTCATCATCTTTTATACAGTGATTTACTACAGAAAATGATGAAATCCCTCTCCTAGAGTTTTTCGCTACACTTTTGGTTTTCTTGGCTTTTGCTTTAGTCCAATGATAAAATCCCTACTTTTCCTACCATAATACCATTGTAAATACTTGATAAAACTCTTCCAATAATTTCTCACACTCATCTCCTTCATTTCATCATATTTACCCAAAAAACCTAGCCACGCTATGCTTTTGCTACATTTCTGTGTTTATACTGTGTTTTTGGTTTTTTCTCCTCTTTCCCTCATCCATTTCAAGAAATTACACTTCCCAAGTGTCCCTAAAATCTATCCCTACCCCTTCGAATTTTCCTAGATTTTTTCCAAATCCCTATCCCCTCCATTCCCTTCCCTAAACCAGCTTCTATTTTTCCCCTGTTTTCCCAATCCTACCCTACCCTTCCCTCCTATCAAACTAGGGTTTTTATTAAGCAAACCAACGTGACTATGGAAAGTGAAAAGAAAAATTACAACAAAGGAGGACATGTCTCTAGATATTAACCAAAAAACATGTAGGAAATCAATTCTTTAGAATTCATCAAAAGCTCATTTGAAAAGGAGAGTTTCCTAGGGTTTTGTGAAAAGATATAGATGGTGGGCTACCATGCTAAGTTGGCCAATATTTTTGCCACCAATTTTAAGAGGGACAAGACCACCATAATAGAGATAGACTTCATAATATCAACAGAGCTCATAGCTTTAGCCATATGTATCCTTAACCAAGGATAAATTTGTTTTAAGAAGATGGATTTGGATATTGAGAATTACAAAGTCTACATCAAATGACATTACAAAGGGGCTCCCACTCATATCTTTCCTTTCAGGAAATTTTTAGATAGATATTCTCCTTTGATGAAGATGATTATGAAGTATTTCACGTGAAGGGAGGTTTTCTAGGTTGTATTAGTATCAGATAAGGTTGTTGATGCATTTCACACCATTAAATCACTAAACCTACCCAATTACTTATTCAGGAGCCTTGTTAAGATGACTGAGAAAGGGAAAAGCAAAGGAAGAGATCATTAGGCAGGTTTTTTTCATCATGGTTTGATCAAATTCATAGTTCATCATAAGCTCACATAGATTAATATGTCTTGGGAAGTAGTTATGGATGGCAGCAAATCTTTTTCTTAAGTATCCTCAGTCCAAAAGCATTAACACTCCTACATCATCTGGTCCACAAAGAGTTGAGCCATCTAGCATACCCTCAACGACCAAAAGAAAACTTAGGGAAAAGGTTTATCAAAAGTATAAGAAGGGGGAAATATTTGTTTTTTCTCCTGATATATCTAAATACATGCCTGCATCTAAACCTCTGATTAGGTCACAAGCTAGAAGATTGCCTAAGGAAACTACAATTGAAGAAGTTTAGGGAGAAGCTATGGAGCAATCACCTAGTCATGGAAATGAGTCACCCCTGCAGCACAATGATGAAGAGATACCTCCTGACACAGAGATGGTTGACCATGGAGACAAGAAAACAACAGACATGATCAAAGAGTAGCAAGCACAAATCAAAGGGTTACAAGATGATCTCTCAAAGAAAAATTTTATGGTGGCCTTCTTGAAACAGGAAATAGGCAATTAAAAGTGAGCTTGATGTAGCATAGAACCTCATAAGAGCCTCCATCATCAAAAAAATCAGTTAAATACAAAGGTAATGTAGTGATATCTGTAGAGAAGATGGAGAATTGAGATATTCAGAGGCAGCAAAGGAGACCTGCCAAAAGAGCATTTGCAAAGAATTAAGAGAAAGACAAGGAGCCACCTCCTCCTCAAGCTCATGAAACCATAGTTGTTGCTCAAGATCAAGATACTATATTTGACTCTATGAGTGCTCAAGATGAGAAAGTTAGAGAGTATTTTCTTGACAAAGTGAATGTGTATTTGGAAAATCTACTAGAAAAGGCAAATAGAAACACTGCCATGCAGAGGCACATGGAAAGGCACTATTACACAAGAAATTTGATTTGAAATATTAGAGTTAAAAACATGAAGAAAAAGCTCAAGAAAACCCTAAGCAAGCTCAAGAAGAAGGACAGCCTTAGCATATTGATTGATGCATCCTTAATTGCTTGAAGCCATGACTGAAAAATGAAAAAGGAGAGAATTTATGGAAATTTTGATCATTTTGAGTTTTTTTTTGCAATACAGGAAAAATAGGTGCACAAAAACACAATGTGATCACACTGTAATTTTTATCACGGGCCTAAAATGATAAATGGTAATCATTTGCATGTTTTTATTGACTTGCACATCTCAAAAATCCACTTTTTTTTATATTTTCAACTCATAAATTTGCAGAAAAGGGAAAAAAATTGTCATTTTTTCACACTTCTTCCACTGTTTAGAGGCACAAGCTATGCTTCTAGAGTAGTTGTGGAAAATTGAATTTTAAGTGGCTTTGGAGAAGTGTTTTTGCTAGTTTCAAGCTTCAGTGGCATAGAGGACATCCCCAGCTACTAGCACCAGTCTTCAGTTTAGTTTAGAAATGCACCAAAATCATCCAAAATCATCCTCCAAATTTTTCTAGGCTTCTGCATTAGCACACTACGTTTCTAAGAGAGCATGTTGTGCTTCCGGGTTTGAGGACATTTCTGGATAGGTGGAGGTCAAAGCTTGAAATTGGTCTATGTAACAATGGTCTCATGAGTTGTTTGATATTTAATGAGAATATTCAGGGTCATCTTTGTCATAGAATCTTGTATTTAATGACTGGAGACAAATACTCAAACATGCTAGCTAAAAAAGAGGAAGTTGTTTCGAACTCCCCTAGAAATTAGGTTGAGTCATTAGCTGCATTAATTAGTTGTTTTGGATCAGTTATTGCCTCATGGCATGATGTCTATTTTTCTATATATACTCAAATTCAACTCATTGTGAGGGTTGGATACTTGGTAATCATAACGTGGAGCTAATGTACATCATTTTACAATGATATCAAAGGCAGTTGCAGAAAAAATATTGAGATTCTTATGGTATGCTTATTGACAGTGTTTGTTCTTAGTTTTATCATCCATTTGAATGTTTGTTTCTCCTTAAAACCATATGTATGATTTCATGTGATCATCTCATTATTTTTTAAGCAGAATTCATAAGTTTTATGCTTTATTTTGATGATATCTTCATGTTTGTGTCCCATTTCTTCAGATGAATGAATTCATAGTCATATGCTCATTTTGATCCTTCATTTTCCAACCCTATACCACAATGATAGCCCAAATATGTCACTAAACATACCTACTTTTCCTCATTTTCATCCCTGAAATTGATCATTCGAAACCTTGACCTAATTCCTAGATCTATGATCTTGATCCAACAAACTTAAATAAAAAACCCTGATCAAATTTTAATGAGCCTATAACTAGCCTCAAATTCTTATTCTCAAGCCATTTCCATTGGTTGTGAGATTGATTTTGAGAGAGCCCTCTCTGAATTGGTAGGGCTAGATATTAAGTCTAAAACTGGTCTGTGGTTACCCCTTTAGTTTCCTTTCTCAGCCTTGGGAAACTAGAGGAAGTTAACAACACCTTTGAAAATCCTTAAAATTCGAACGATTTTTAGGCATGACATTAAATATAAAATATCATGTCTTTGAAAAACCTTAAAATTTCAACAATTTTAAGTTATGGTGCTAAAGAAAAAATAACTATAATTGTGTTCAACAATAGCATTAAAATTAAAATATCATTACTTAGAAAAACATTAAAATCTTGACATTTTCAACCATGGAATTAAAACCAAAGATTATGACTAAAAAAAATAAGTTTTCAAAATATTTCGGGCATTAAATTATGAAAGAGATTTATGACTAAAAAAACTTTAAAAATGAACACATGAATCAAAGAGTTATTATACCATGAGTAATTTATTTTTAAATGTTAAATGTGTAGCGATTTTAAAATCTTAGCCTATGACAACTTGATACATAGAAACAAAAATTTTAAAATCAACCATGAAATTGACACACAGTGTTGGTGAACTTGACCCATTTCTAATGAAAACTTAAATAACAACTATGAAACTGACACATTGTGGGGAAAAACTTGATTCATTATAATTAAAATAAATAAATAAATTATCAAATTGCACATAATGGGATCAAGTTGCTAGTCAAGCATTGACACGAACACTACAAAATAAAAAAATAAAAAATAAAAATAATAAGTAATAAAACATATAAAAAAATGAGTTGTCTTTAGCGAGACTTTTTGGAATCTTTTCCAATGGGTTTTTCTAGTCTAATTTCTCTAAAATCCGGAAAGAATTTATTGAAATCACAAGCTTGATGGGTAACCTTGTACAATCAAAATGCCCTAGGGTTTTTTAGGGTGTTGAATTCATATATACACTCAAAAACTCAGTTTAAATAACACAAATCAAGATTTCACCTCAAATGTTTCCACCAAGTTCCGGCACTGGAAAGTCCAAAAAGTCGCACTAAAGACATCTAATTTTTTTTTTTTTGAAAAACACGATGAAAGAAACAAAATATAAAAATATATATAAAAAAGACAAAAAATAAACATAAAATGTAAACAAAAATAAAATTAAGTTGTAAAAAAAATTAAAAAAATAAAAAATAATAATAAATAAAAAATATCAAAAACTAAAACAAAATTTTCTAATGTATTAAGTGTCGATATTTTTTTTTAAATGTTGGTGATTTTCATATTAGCAATAAAAATAAATGACAAAAATATTAATTTAAAAAAAAAAATTAAAAAAATCTCAAAAAAATGTAAAAAACATCAAAATTGACTTGTAAAAAAAAAAAAAAAAATATATATATATATATATATATATATATATATATATATATATATATATATATGGGGAAATCATTTAAAAAAAACACACAATTTAATGAAAAAAATAAAAAATTAATCAGAAAAAAAATAAAAAACAATAAGCTAAAAAATTAAAATTAAATAAACCTCATAATAAAAAAAAAATGAAAAAAATTAAAATTAAATTTATAAAGTAAATTAAAAAAATGGTGGGTGCAGATTTTTATTTATTTATTTATTTTTAATTATTTTATTTTCTTTTAATTTTTTTTTTAATTTTAATTTTTAAATTGTAATTATTTTAATTTAACACACACACACACACACACACAGATATATATAATTCTTTTATTTTTACAAGGTTTTTTTTTCATTTTTACGGGTTTTCTCTTCTTCTTTTATTTGTTTTTTTTAATATATATTTTTAATGATTTGTTTTTGGTCTTTTTTTATCTTTTTTTTATTACTAACATGGAAATCACCAACATTTAAAAAAAAATATCCACAATTAATACATTAGAAAATTTAATGTGTAACAAATAAATCCTCAAAATGAAAACTATTTATATTGCATCAACACTTTTCAAAATCAACATCAAAATCACTGTCATTTTAAAACAAATATTCATACTTGATATACAAAAAAATTTAAAGTGTCAAAAATAAACCCTCTAAAAAAGGGGTTGATGTTGCATCAACACTTTCCAAAATCAACATGAAAATCATTCACATCTAAAACAAATATGTTCATAAGAAATTTGAAGTGCCAAAAATATGCTAAAAAAATGTTATTCTGAATAACCACTTTTTAAAATCAGATGTATTTTTTGCTACCTCAAAGAAACGGGTAATCGGTAATTTTCTCGTTTGATCGGTAACTATGTTTTTAATGAAAGTTTAAATGGAATTCTTAAGAATATGACTCAAGATTACGAGCCACCTGAAAAAAAATTGTTGGAACAATATATTGAGGCATTTTGTGTTGATACATCATATGAGATAAGACATGCTAAGCCTACAAATTTATCTACGTCCCAGGGTATAGTTGAAGAGTTAGAAAAAGATAAGAAAGCTTATGGTAAATCAAAAATTCCAAGTTTTGAAAGAAGTCCATACAAATATGAAGGAAAATAAATAAAAGAGGTAGAGCATGACCCAATCAAGGAATTAACTCAAATCATCAAGAAAATGAGAGTTGAATATACTAGAGATATAAGTGCCATGTAGTCTAGGCTGATTAGGATGGAACAAAATCAAGCTCAGAATATCCAGCCTAGGAATAATAATAACAATCGAATTAACATTAATCCATGGCCAAGAAGAAATCTTCTGAATGATCATGTTTCTCCTACTCCTCTTGAGTCTGCAAATGTTGTTGATTAGCATATCCCATTTTGTAGACCTTGTGAAATTTTTCATGAGAAAAGCTCATGTGTTATTGCTTGAAAACTTATAGAGGAAGGAACCAATGAGTAAATAAATAATGTTAATGTTTCAACAGGAGGATGTTGCACAAATATTATCTCTTCATCTTTCGCCATCAATAACTTCAATGATGCAAAGGACCCTATCACACAAATGTATCTGAAACTCCCTCTCAGGAGAAAATTCTGGAAATTGCTAGAAGTAAAGGTTACATATATCAAAGGAAGGGCAAGAAGTCGAGTCAAAATAAATAGTCTTCATCTAAGAGATATAAATCAGGATTGAAAATATATTGGGTTGCATGGCTAAACAATATTGATATGTTTGTCCCAATTCTTGAACTTCTAGAGATTCCTTCTCAAAGGGAAACATTCTTTAAAGCTTTAGGCATGGATCAACAGGATAAGGATGACACACATCCAAAGGATGAATAAATCAAGTTAAAGGATCTAAATTTTTATATGACTAATTCATATGAAAGGATTGTATTAGTTTGTTGAGCGAAGTGTCCTTTTAGTAATAAAAAACATGTACAATTTTTCTCCATTTGTTTCCTTAAGGAATGAGTTTTTTAACCATGAAACATAGATAAATTTGTGAGTTTTCAGCATGAAAATAAGCCTAAATAACATTGTATAATAGTGTATAACAGAGAAATAACATCACACATAAGTTTCACATAGCAGGCATGATGAAGCAGTTCACCCCACCCAGGCTACATCTGCTAGTCCAGCTCCCAATGGCATGTCCCTCTTTTTCATTATGCTCAAAATTGCAAATACATGTGTTTACAAGCCTCTAATGGTTTTTTTCTCTGTACCAATGGCTCCAGAATGCTCAAATTAGTCTAGGTAGACTCTTGTTTCACCCAAATTGGTTGAAAATTGACCTCCCAAAGCTTTTTCCCAATAACTTCTACAAAACCTCCACTAAAAGTGGAGAATGCACTTAACTGCTGCTAAAAATGGAAAAAACTCCGAAAATTGGTGCAAAACTAATTATCCCACCAGTCTAATTTTCTTTCATTAAAAATTACAGTTAGGGGTGGGGGTGGCCATATGCCAACCCTCGAAAACCCCGTGGTCACAATAAATTGGAGCGAAACTCCATTGAGTGGAACTGGAGTTCGCTCCTTTAATCCCTGAGTAAAAATTGTGTTACAACCAACCACGCGGAGAAAATGGTTTTTAACCCATCGCATGTGATAGTGTGGATTTTAATGCCATGGATTTGTTTTGAACAGTCAGAGTTAATACATAACCGCCGGAGCAACTAACAATGTGAATAGGATTGCAACATGAATTTTTAATGCCACGGTTTTTGAACTGTTAGGGTTAAAAAAATGTCTCAGTGTTGTATTGTAACATGTGACCATTACAACCTTGGGGCCTCCGGTGGGTTGGGATCGCTGATGGTGACCCCCACCCCCCCCCCCCCCTCAACCTTGAAACTTAAACACTTTAAAATTGTGTGCAAATGTATAGGTTAAGAAACAAGTATAGCAGAGATGGCGGAAAAATTTGTGGGTGCGCAAGAGGTCATGGGGTCAAACCCCTCAGACCTCACATAAATTTTACTCCAACCTCCTGAGGACACGTGGAAGCCTCTAGGCTTGCCACGTGTCACTCATCCAACGAACCAAATATAAACGTACAAACCCAAATCTTCGGCCCTAGATGTTCCATGTAGTGAAATCTAATTGGATATGAGAAAAGGGAATATTCCCAGTATATGCCACCTGCTAATTGTACTTGCATGTTGATTGGGCATCCCAGTCACCCTGTCACAAATTTTTTAGCTGTTTAGGAAAAAAAATAGAACGTTATATCTTCCTCACACGACATCGGTTTTTGAAACTGTTCACGGTGCCAGAATCACAACAACAAGACCTTTTCGGTCACTTAGGTTCGGTACAGTTTCAAGCACTTTAATTTTATAGAATAACACATGATCTCCTGATCACACCTCCCCATTGGGAAGCTTTTGGACCCCAACAGACTTTAATTACCTGTTCAGAAGATGAGGGTACAAATCCCTCACCTTTTCCCCTTCCATGCACCTTGCCTTACTTGGTTTGTTGCCCTTGAGCCCAATTTGAAGATAATCAACACTTCCCCTCTTAGAAGTGTGTTTCCTTCTGTCAAGGATGGTATCCTTGAGCTCATCCAGAAATTCTGGCAAGAAATATTCTATAGAAGACAGTTGAATATCACTCCCTTGATCATCAATCAAAGGAGGCTCATACAAATGTAAATTTTCCACATTGACAACAGAATACATTTGCATATATGAAGGCAAGTCAAGTTGAAATGCATTATTACCAACTTGTTTAATGATCTTAAATGGACCATAGTGAATGGGCTTAAGCTTTTTTCCTTCTCATTGCATCCTTTATTTGCTTATGTGCAACCATACTTCATCTCCTTCTTGAAACTTGTGATCAAATCTATGTTTTTCATGCCTCTCCTTGTATTTTATTTGACTCTTCTCAAGTTGTTCTTGAACTTATTGATGAATAATCTGAATTTTCTCAATGAACTTTCGAGCTTTGTCAATATTACTATGCCCATCCATTACAACATCCTTCTCAAAGATGAAGTCTAATTGCGATTTCAACAAATACCCAAAGAAGGCTTCAAAAGGTGAAGTATTTGTAGAAGAGTTTTTTTCTTGGTGGTAAGCATGTTGAATGTAATGTAGTTGTTCATCCCACAACTTGGGATGTTTTCTGCAATTTCCTCTCAATATATGCACAATTTTTTTTTTCACCACCTTGATTTCGCCATCAATTTGCAGATGAAAAGAAGTACTCTTTTTCAACTTTGTGTCCATCATATTCCAAATATTGGACCAAAATTCCCAACGAACCTGGAATCCCTATCACTAACAATAGAAGTTGGCAAACCATAATAAACCCATACATGTTGAAAATAAAGTTCAGTAGTTTGTTTAGTAGTAATGGTTTTCTTACATGGCATAAGTATACACATTTTACTGAATCTATCAACAACTACATAAAGATAATCATGTTGTTTTCTTGACATAGGTAGACCTCCAACAAAGTCCATGGAGACACTCTCCCATGGCCTTGATGGTACTGGTAGTGGCATGTACAATCCAAGCTTCCTATTGCTAGGCTTGCTTGTTGCACACATAAAACACCGTCTTATAAAATGTGACACACTATCTATCATGCGAGGCCAATAGCAATACCTCTGTAGATGCGTCACTCTTTTGTTTACCCAAAAGTGTCCAACAATAAGAGACAAATGAGCCTCTCTCATGACATTAAGTCTCTCTCTTTGTGGTATACACAACTTGCCCAAATGAAACATAAAATTGTTATGCATATGATAATCATTTCCTCAACTTGATTCCCTTCACTCAAATTAGCATACGAATCTTGAAAATCAGCATCAAATGCATAATGTTCTATATAACTCTCATGTACAATATAATAATTTTTAAGTAAAGTAGAAGCACTTATAATTGGCCTTGAAAAAATATAAAAACTTTATTGAAAATACCTTTCTTGTATCTTATAACCAAGTTAAACTGTTGAATAAATCCCATCAACCTGAAATGTCGTGATTGCTGCAATTTTGTTTACGACTGCAGGTACTGTAATGGCTAGTGATTGGTATGTATAATCATCTCTTTACCCATGAAGTAGTGGTTCCACTTCTTTACACTTTGTACCAATGCATACAATGCTTTTTCATATGTAGGATAATTAGTTACAGCACCATTGAATGTTTCAGAATGAAAAGAGATAGACTTACCATGCTGCAAAAGTACTACGCCCATGGCGTAATCACTAGCATCGGTTTGTATCTTGAATGGCTATCTCAAATTCGGTAATATAAGGACCAGAGATGAACTGATCTTGTATTTTAAAGCTTCAAGAGCTTATTGTTGTTTTCCTCCCCATTGGAAGCCTTTCTTCACACTTGGCATAGCATGCATAGGAGTTGCTATGGCAGAAAAGTTAGCAATAAACTTTCTCCAATAATGAGTTGCGCTTAAGAAACTTCTTACCTCGGTTATTTTTTTGGGAGTGGATCAATTCACAATGGCTTCCAATCTATAAGGACCAATTCTCAACTCACCTCCTCCTACAATGTTTCCCAAATAAATGAGAGAAGTCTTTCAAAATTCACACTTTGACATCTTAATAAATAATTGCTTTTTCTTCAAAACATCAAGTACCATATTCACATGCAAGACATGTTCTTGTCTTGTTTTGCTGAAAATGAGTATATCATCTAAATACACAATCACAAATTCATCAAGAAATGGACTCAAAACATTATCCATAACATGCATGAAAGTTTCCGGTGCATTACACAAACCAAATGGCATAACCGACCACTCAAAGAGTCCTTGTTTGGTTTTGAATGCAGTCTTCCATATATCACTTTTTGCAATTATTAATCGATGATATCCACTTCGTAAATCTAACTTAGTGAAAAAAATTTCTTCTTTCAATTGATCTAGCAAATCATCTATCCTTGGGAGTGGGTATCGATTATTTACCGTTATCTTGTTCAAAGCTCTGAAGTTTACACACATGCACCAAATCTCATCTTTCTTCGGAATCAAGACTATGGGTGAACCGCATGGTGAAGTGCTTGGCCTTACGAGTCCCTTGTCCAACATGTCCTTCATTTGCCTCTTTATTTCAGCATTCTCCATTATCGACATGTGATACATGCCTATGTTTGGAAGAGGACAATATTGTTGCAACTGAATCTCATGTTGAATCTCCCTTTTAGGAGGCAATCTTGTTGGCTCCTGAAACATCTCATGATGTGAATCAACTACATCATATAAATATGATTTCAACATAGGATCACAATCCTAAAATGATTCATGATTAACATCAGCTTTAGGCTTAATCATTAGAAGAGAAAAATTCTTACTTGAATTCACCAGCCTCTTTACCTGTCTAGCATTTACCATTGCAATATTTGTCTTCTTGTGATGTGCTCTATAAATGTACTCCTTGCCATATTTGTATAAATGTTATTTGTTCTCATGGTGATGGAAGATCACTTTCCTGTCATACAAGTAAGGACTGCCCAACACAACACATGTAATATCAAGTGGAACCACATCTAATTCAACTGTGTCAACAAAATGTGCAGCTATTGCGAAGCACAATATGCACTTCTTTGAAACATGTAAATTTTCATCCTTACAAATATCCTTACAAATCCACCCAAGTGGATATGGTTTTGGATGTGGAATGGTCTCAAGATTAAGTTTCTTGACCAAGTCTTCAAAGATTAAGTTTGATTTTGACCCACTGTCAAACAGTCTGTCAATCTTAGTATGTTTGGATATGACCCTCACATGAAACAATTCAATTCTCTCTTCTTCATTTGGAGCTTGTGTGTGACAGTTTAATGTACTAGTACTGGGTTTTGTTTAAATTTATTTCCCATTAATTTTCTTCAATCCCATGTCTATAATTTTATTTTCATCACCTAAATCCTCTCCTAAGTCATGTTTAGTTGTAGCTGCATTTTTCTGCTTCCCTATGTTATTGTTATACTTAGGTCTCTTTTCAGGATGTAATTTCCAACATTTTTTCTCTTCATGTCCTTCTCTTGAAAAATGTTTACAAAACACTTTTTCTCCCTCTTTCTTGATATATGCATTCTTTTTTCCCTTACCTTTTGAGGTATTCTCTTTGTTTTTCCCCTTAAAAGGTTTCTTCCTACCCTCATCAGTAATGTTTTTCCCTCTAGCTTCTAGATGTGTGGCCTGAACACAAACTTTATCTAGAATTTTAGGGTTAAACATGAGAATAGTATGTCTTAGGTAGCTATGTAAGCCTCCTATGTACTTGAGAAAATTATCTTGGCTCTTCAAATCTACCCCTAATAAGAGAGCTCTTCTCCTAAATTCTTGGGTGTATTCTTGTTACACTAAAAACTGTCACCTTGACATTCTGCTAACTGTATGAGCTCATTAACACTCATACATACCTCCTCTGCAAGTCTTACAAACTTTACTCCTCATGTCAAGCCCTGAAACAAGATGAAAAACCCTAAAAACCTCTGAAAGAATGGGTACACAGGTAACATGAATCCTGCCTGCGTTCCTGGCTTGGGTACGCAGGTAATGCATGGCTTACCTGCGTTCTAGAACACAATTTTCCTTTGGAATGCCTGCGTACCCCCTCCAAACTCAAAAGAGCGAGAAAGTAAATTTAAAAAGTTGGTTTGAGGTCAATTCTAGAAGGTTCTAGATGATATTTTTTGGGGATGAGTATGCTTTGATAAGGTGCATGTATCCCTAACCTTAAGGAACTAATCCCTTGATGTGAGGAGTCTATCCCTTTGAAGGAGGATTCTATCCCTTAAAAGGTGGAATCCTAACCTCCTCATCTACTCTATAAAAGGAGGCATTGGGTAGCCTCAAATGGTTAAGTTTTTTGGAGATTGAGATTTTGGAGATTGAGAATTAGAGTTGAAGCTTTGGAATATTTGAAGTTAAGTGCTGTTGAGATTCAGACTCAATTAATTAAGAATTTTGTGAGGAAAGATTACATACCTCTATTTGTCTTGGTTGGAGGAGTGCAAAGCTTATCAAAGTAAATTATATTTCTGCTTCGGACCCCGGAAAGTCCTGTGCAACATCAAGGCTCAGGTTGTAAGGATTTTCTTCTTTTGAAATTAATACAAATATACTCATTTTTCTCAATAATATTTCAATCAATGGCTTATTTCATAGATTCCTTGATCACTATGATAAGCATGGTTTATGATGATTTCTATACAGGTGCTATGTAATATTTTTCTTTTTTTGTGATTGTAGGTTTACGAGGAAAACTCCTTCAAGCGCGCGAGGGACAACAACGACTTCAAACAAGCACTGGACAAACGATAAGTCCTTAACACCTCTATAGAGCTTTTCATGGATCATATATGCTTAGAGAAAGATTAGTTTATTTGGCTGTTTGTTTCTAGATACTTTTAGTACTAGGGAGATTGGTTTTGTCTGCAAGACGGATTAATCCTCCAACAAATTGGCGACTCCACTGGGGAAAGAACTTCTTGTTTTTTGTTCTCTTTTATTTTGGTTTGAGGAAGAGTTTTTCCTGGTTTTTGATTGATGGATATCTGCCTCGGTAGCTTAGGTTTTCTCTGTTTTTGAAAATTTTGAAATCTTTTAAGTATTTCTTGAACTTTTTGGGGGACAACACTTTGTTCTTTCGCACAGTGCGGGCTGTTTCGCACTTTCCTTAAGTAAACAGTGTGGGACCGCCCTTGTTACTTCTGGGAGCCTGCGGACCCTATTAAAATTTTGGAAAAACTCCAGATTTCTTTTTTCCAGTTTAGTTTAGATTTAATTTAGGATTCTTAGCATCTACCCATATCTGTATTTTTCTATCAAAAAGCCTTGTTTATGAATTTCTTTCAGCAATTCTTCATCTCATCAATCTCCTTTAAGTTAATTGGGTGCTTTGAATCTCTTTTTTGAGAAATTATTAATTTGATTTCCTTTGTTCATTACTTGGAGGTTTGTCTCAGTCTTTTCACAATTTTGCATCTTTTTGCTTTTGTTTGTGCAAAACAATTCCCCCCTCATTCACCGTGGGGGCTAAATTGTGTATGAGTGTTAATCGCCTTTGAGTGTTTTTTGATCTTTGGAAATCTCACCCGATTTTCTTGAATTATGCTTGATTGGTTCTTAGATTACATTAGAATCAATTTGTGTTTTAGAATTCTCTTGCATAGATCACATTTGCATAATTAGAATTTTCATTTTCAGAATATGAATGAAAAATGTGCATAGATTACATTTGCATACTTTTCAAGTGAATTGTGCATAGATTACAACTGCATAGTTTACATTCTGAAAAATCAATCGTAGATTTAGATCATTTTTCTTTGATTTGAATTTATATGTTTTTATGCTTGTTTTAAAAACACAAAAATAAAAAACTGTTTTGGAATTGATTTGCATTAGTTTTTCTTGATGAAATTAGTGCATTAGAGAATAGGTTATATTTGCTCTTAGTGATCAATTTTTTTCATTGTTGGAAGTGAATGGAAACTCTCTCCTTACTTTAGTTAGGATTCATCGAATTGAAAAGATTACATTATCATATTCGATTGCATTAAGTTTTGGGTCGGGTCATAACACCATTGGTTTCATATCCATTTACCCTTTTGAGTAATAACAGCCTAAATAACACAGCGCTTAATTAAAATTAATCTAGTAATTTTTACATTTTTAGGGCTCTTTCCACCAATCTAGCTCAAGATTAGTGCTTTGGAATAGGTTGTAGTTAACTTTCCAAAGCAACTAAAACAAACAAGTAGATAAATATTGCGGTAGGAAATAAATCTAATTGTAATTGGTACAATCTGGAATGCTTCTCTTAAAGGAGTTAATCATGAGATCATGTCCGAACCTTTGAGACAATCAATTCTGTTTCATTGGGAAAGATAGAAGATTTTGCACGCATTAAAAACGGTAAACCTTGGATTAACCATTGTCGAGGAGCCTGGGGTCACTTGTCGGTAAACCTCGGATTGACCATGTTGAGGAGCCTTCAAGGGGATTGAGCTTTGTTACTCTGCCCTTGTGCGTGGGATCGGATCGTAGACTGTTCCCCCAGTTGTATTTGTTATTGTTGGTAACCTTAGTGTCCATAAGCTTAATATTATTTCCTAAGGTGACGGTGAAGGAAAGATCTCACTGTACTTGGAGCAGACGTCGACTAGACTCACTTGGACTCTCTGGGGGGTTCTCTTCACTCAAGATGGTTTTGTGAAGAAACTTGTGCCAGTCTGTTTCATTAAGCAGGTTATCGGGGTAACTGTTCCAACCGCCCTTTCTGTATTAAATTCTACGATGTTGTATTTCATCACCAACTAGTGTTTTTAGTATGGGAAGTTACTGTTTGTGTGTGGTTTGACTCCTAGATTTGATAGCGCGTGTTAATTTTTTTGTTTTTACTTTTTGAGACCATAGGTGTGAATTGTGAATTTTAATTGTTAGGTGTGAATTGTGAATTGTTAATTTTAGTTTTAAATTGTTAATAAAATTCACTGAAGTTGAATATAATGACAACTGTTCCGGAATTTACCAACCAAAGAACCCATCTTAACGAGAATCCTAGTACTTTTCCCTGCTTTGGAAATGTTGGTCCTCCTTATATGGCTACTTTTTCATTACCTGGATTTACAATAGGTTTACCGATATGGTTATTTTCAACTTCGTTGGCCCCGAATACTCCAATTGTTCCACCTCAATTGGATGCTTCACCTCAACAGAGTTCACCATCTCAACATCACCAACCTTCTGTTGACCCTTTACCTTCTTCGCCTAATATTTCTTCCTCCATTTCTTCCTCTTCGCTTGGTAAAAGCCTTGACGCTAGTAACCAAGTGGTTAAGAAGAAGAAGAAAGGGAAGAAGAAGAAGAAGAAGAAGAAGAAGCAAGATAAGAAAGAAGTCAACCAACCAACCATGGCTATAAGTGTTAGTTGTGTTGAGGAAACCTCCAACATGCATCGTAAACCAAATACCCTTGTAGGCTTTGTAAGTGTGAACACTTCCTTATCAATTGTTCTCTTATTCCAAAGGTCTTGGAAGTATGGTCAGAAAAATCTCATCAACTTTCCGTTGATCCGTCAACCAGTGATAGTCAGGTTCCTCGGAAAAAGGGTAAAGTATGGTTTCCTTGTAGGTTATGCAGAGGGAGTCATAAAACTCACATTTTCCCTCACATGGATGAAGCCTCAAAATTGTTGGAAAACCTTACTGTTCCATAGCAAGAATTTCCAACTGGTTACTGTAAACTTTCTCCCAACCTACCGTCAACTGATGGAGTGATTGATCTAATTTCAAGAACAGTCGATCCCACTCTTCCATTGGAGAGTGAAACTCATATCACTCAGGTTGATGATCCATTAGTTGATCAAGTGGTTGATTCGATTTCACATTCGGTCGATCCCATTCTCCCTATAGAGAGTGAAATTCATACTGCTCAGGTTCTTGTTTTTACATCATATTCTTCTACGCTAGGGGGCATTTTACCTGTTTCTACAGAACCCCCTCCAAGTACTGAGGTATTTTCCTTTGATTGGAATAGACTGATAGAACCTCGTCTTCCTTCCTCCATCCCTTTCCAAATTATTTTGAAGTTAGGTGGTAGGGACATACACCGCACATAGGTAGATGAAGGTGCTTCCGTTAGTATTTTATCCTCAACTGCTTGGAAAGCTTTGGGCTCCCCTCAGCTTGTGCCTATTACGCAGAATCTGAAATATTTTAACAGAACCATTAGTGAACCTTTAGGGATCCTTCCTAAGTTTTCTATTACCTTGGAAGGTAAAACTGTCTGTATTGATCTTATGGTAGTTCGAGGTCACTTGGATTTCAATTTAATCCTTGGGCGAGACTATGTTTATGCAATGAAAGTTGTCGTATCGACACTCTTTCGCGTGATGTATTTCCCTCAAAATGGAAATATTGTGACTGCAGACTAGCTTTCGTTCCCTAGTCTTGATTCGACTACCAATAATCCAACATCCGTGAATTTTCCTCATACAAAAGTGGTATCTAGCCCGCCACAGGTTAATTATGTGGCAACTGGTCCCATGTTTTAAGTTACCAATGTAAGCGAGCCTCTCACTGTTTTCTCATCTTCCTTTAACTTAGATCCGGTAATTGACATGGAAAACTCTATGGGATTATTTGAACGTGATGTTCTTATCCCTTTTGAGTCCCTTGAAATGTGTTCCTTCCAGAGAACTATTCTTCCTTCTGATGAAGACCTCTTAGAAGCCATGATCAAGGTGTGTCCATTGAAATTTGTTTCTTCCAGTTGGAAGCCATGATCATTTGGTCTGAGGATAGTTCCTTTTACTGTGTCAACCTCGTTAAAAAATGAATCAGTTAGTCCGAGGATAATTCCTTTTACTGAGTCAACCTTGTTAAAAAATGAATCAGTGGTTCGAGGAGAGTTCCTTTTACTGTGTCAACCTCGTTAAAAAATGAATCAGTGAATCTGAGGAGAATTCCTTTTACTGTGTCAACCTCGTTAAAAAATGAATCAGTGAGTCCGAGGATAGTTCCTTTTACTGTGTCAACCTCATTAAAAAATGAATCAGTGAGTCTGAGGAAATTTCCTTTTACTGTGTCAACCTCGTTAAAAAATGAATCAGTGAGTGTGAGGATAGTTCCTTTTACTGTGTCAACCTCATTAAAAAATGAATCAGTTAGTCGAGAGCATATTTCCTTTTCTTGTGTCAAGCTCATTTAAAAAATGAAACAAGCTTCCATGAGGACAGTTCTTTTCCTGTGTCAACCTCATTAAAAAATGAATCGGTAGGTGGATTGTAGAGATTAGATTAATAGATTAGAAATAAGTAGTTTATAAGGATAGTTCCTGTTACTGAATCAACCTCGTTAAAAAATTAATCAAGTACGAGGACAGTTCTTTTCCTTTGTCAACCTCATTAAAAAATGAATCGGTAAGTTATGTAGGTAGCTTAGAAATAAGTAGTTTCTGAGGACAGTTCTTTTCCTGTGTCAACCTCGTTAAACAATGAATCAGTTGGTCAGAGGATAGTTCTTGTTATTGAGTCAACCTCGTTAAAAAATGAATCAGTTATGAGGACAGTTCTTTTCCCGTGTCAAACTCATTAAAAAAATGAGTCAATAGGTTATATAGGTATATTGTAGAGAGTATAAGAGGAGAGTTCTGTTTACTGTGTCAACCTCGTTAAAAAATGAAACACATTGCCATGAGCATAGTTCTTTTCCTGTGTCAAGCTCGTTAAAAAATGAAACAAATCCTCCCCTAATTGAGTCGAGTCTTTGACTAGATCTCGTAAATGTTAAGTCATATATTTAGGTTAGTTATTTCAGTTTTTGCATAATTTTCTTACAGTTTTAGGTCGGGTCTTCCATATGATCTCGTAAATGAACCTTCATTCCATCCAGTTATTAATTACCAGTAGTGTATTTAGTTGAATGAAATGAAGCTGGGGGGGCATGCGCTCTAGAATTTATGCTTAGGGGGAATCAAGCATAATTTTCTCTCTGTTTCAAGCTTGTGTAAAAATGAAACCATTCTCAAGTACAGTTTACTATGTTTCAAACTTGTGTAAAAATGAAACCTATCTTGAGTCAATTTCGGTTATTTTCAAGACTCGTTAAACTCATGAAAATCCCAAGATTATTTTTCTATCTTTCATTCTTGTAAAACACATGAAAATGCTGAGTTCTTTCTGTCTTTTCCTGCTCATAAATTAAATTGAAAGTCAGCCACTGGAGTATATTTTTATCCTTTTTTCGAACTCGTTAAAACTTACGAAAAATCGAAACCCTGGAGTCCTCTTTTAAGCTCTTTTCAGACTCTCTAAACATGAAAATATTTCCGAGCACTTGATTATTTGAACTCATTAAAACAAATGAATGATTGTCCCTTTAGTATAAGTTTACCCCTTTTACGGACTGAAATGGACTATTTACGAAAAAGGTATACGTTGACTAATTACAGTCAATAGAGTTCTCTCCCGCATTATTTTATCCTTTTTCAGGCTTGAGAGACTAAATTTACGAAAAAGTACACCCATGGAGTTTTCTTAAGTTTTTTCTTCTGACTCCCTAAAATTGAAAAACACCGAGTTTCTCTTATACTGGACTCGTTAAAATTTAACAGTAAAGGACCTGTTCAATTTTCAAACAAGAACGAACCGCTCCTTCTTAGGGTTCGAATTTTAAACTAAGTTGGACTCATCCAAAGGATGAGCTTATAAACAAGCAAATGTTATCCTCCTTAAGCTTGTAAAAAATAAAGAGGTACTTTTCAGAAATGGTGGGGGAAAAGAGAGAAAAATGAACCTGTTTGTTACATTTTGATTATTCGGAAAACCGTTAACCACTCTTGAACATGACACTTTTGTTCACCTGGGTTGGGAAATCATTTTCCTAATAGTTAATCAAACCATATTGAAAGTCTTCAGCCAGTTTCTGGGTATTAGCTTTGGGTCAATTGTCACCAAACCATATGCAGTGTCGTTATGTGTTCAAGAGGACAGTTCAAATAAAACATTCATCTGCAAAATCTCTGTCATTCATTTTGACCATCCCTGAGTTAGTCCTTGCCAATATGTTTTCAAAACTTGATCTATGATTTCATGTTGTGGGCTTGCCTACGACGGATCACTTCCTATCGATGACAGCTCATTATCTAGGAAGTTGATCTAGAAATCATCAGTAACTTGAAATCCGCATGCCTCAATGGCAGGTTTCTCGCCTTCGATGACAGGTTGCATCATTGACCTTCGATCGAATGATTTCATGACATGTTTGAATTTAGCTCATTCATTCAAATTTCATGGATTGTACTGAGTACTTTGAGAGCCATTGACATTACTGGTGGTTACTCTCACACTTTTTAACAGTCTACATTATTGACTGGTAATCAAGTGGTTTCTACCATGTTCAACTTCGACACATTCGTTAACATGGATAGAATCGTACTAGTTCGAGAAGTGGAAATCAAGACCCTGGACCTAGTTTCCACCATCCATGCTGCGAGGAGTTTTATTATTATACAATAGACTATTCATTACAGATGGCTGCGTCCATGCTGTGTCAACACTATTTATGTAATATTAAAATCATTTCTGTATCAGAACAAGTTTAGTTAGCTTTTGATCTGAGTATGGGAATGCCTACCTCAGCGATGATATGATTACATATATATATATATTGCATTGAATGTTTTTACAGGTTCCAACTGGGGTGTCCACGGGATGATCCTTGAAATGATAAAGTACTTCACTCTTCATATATGAAAGACTTCATCTTCATCTATTTCAGACTTCGCACTTTAGGGGGCAATCTGTTACACTAAAAACTGTCACCTTGACATTCTGGTAACTGTATGAGCTCATTAACACTCATACATACCTCCTCTGCAAGTCTTACAACCTTTATTCCTCATGTCAAGCCCTGAAACAAGATGAAAAACCCTAAAAACCTCTGAAAGAATGGGTACGCAGGTAACATGAAGCCTGCCTGCGTTCCTGACTTGGGTACGCAGGTAATCCATGGCTTACCTGTGTTCTAGAACAAAGTTTTCCTTTGGAATGCCTGCGTACCCCCTCCAAACTCAAAAGAGCGAGAAAGTAAAATTAAAACGTTGGTTTGAGGTCAATTCTAGAAGGTTCTAGATGATATTTTTTGGGGATGAGTACGCTTTGATAAGGTGCATGTATCCCTCACCTTAAGGAACTAATCCCTTGATGTGAGGAGTCTATCCCTTTGAAGGAGGATTCTATCCCTTAAAAGGTGGAATCCTAAACTCCTCATCTGCTCTATAAAAGGAGGCATTGGGTAGCCTCAAATGGTTAAGTTTTTTGGAGATTAAGATTTTGGAGATTGAGAATTAGAGTTGAAGCTCTAGAATGTTTGAAGTTAAGTGCTGTTGAGATTCAGATTCAGTTAATTAATACTTTTGTGAGGAAATATTACATACCTCTATTCATCTTAGTTGGAGGAGTGTAGAGCTTATCAAAGTAAAAGAGATTCTTGCTTCGGACCCCGGAAAGTCCTGTGCAACATCAAGGCTCAGGTTGTAAGGATTTTCTTCTTTTGAAATTAATACAAATATACTCATTTTTCTCAATAAGCTTTCAATCAATGGTTTATTTCATAGATTCCTTGATCACTATGATAAGCATGGTTTATGATGATTTCTATATAGGTGCTATGTAATATTTTTCTTGTTTGTGACTGCAGGATTACGAGGAAAACTCCTTCAAGCGCGTGAAGGACAACAATGACTTCAAACAAGCACTGGACAAACGGTAAGTCCTTAACACCTCAATAGAGGTTTTCATGGATCATATATGCTTAGAGAAATATTAGTTTATTTGGTTGTTTGTTGCTAGATACTTTTAGTACTAGGGAGATCGGTCTTGTCCGCAAGACGGATTAATCCTCCAACAATTCTTGTTCATTTTTTCCTTTAAATTGTCTAAAATGTTTCCAGTTCATTATGGATTTTCGCGTGTGAGATAATGGATAAAAATGTTGTTTTATTGCAGTAATGAAATCAGTCCATGATAGAATAATATTACCATGCTTTTTGATCTCCTCCTTTTTCTTGGCTTCCCACCAAACAAGAGTTGCACCTTCCATCCTCAATGAAGCCAGTTGGATTTTGGTATCATCATCATGAAGGTTATGAATTCTCAAATAGACCTCCAATTTCCTAATCCAATTATCAAGATTTTATGAATTTACTTCACCATTAAACATTGGAAATTTAAACTTCATGTCAAGTTTGAGAAAAGGAATTTTACCAGTGTTCTTCGACTTGTGTGACTGGTGTACTGAAGATGAAATAGAGGATGATGATGATGAGGGTGAGGATGGTGACTTTCCACTGCCTCCATTTCCTCCATTTCCCTTCTTTGATTTATATTCATCATTGTGACCTCCTGATGATCCCTGACCTTCCTTGTGAAGTTTGGATCCTTCTCCTTCTAATCTTTCACTCCTTTCTTGATAAAGGACTCTCACCATTTCATTCATGTCAAGGAATGCTTTCTTGAACACCCATTTTTATTCTTTGGGATCCACCTCTTCATGGATTTATTCATCCTCTGGAGGCATGCTTATTTCTTCTTCTACTTCTTTTGGAGGTAAACTAGGTGGTGGAGAATGTGGCAATCTTGCCCTCCTTTGATGTGGCTCACTTTGAGAACCTCTTGCTTGCACCAATTTGCCTTCTCCTCTCTTAAGCTTGAAAACCCTTGCAAATAGTTAAACAAATATTTTCACACAAAAACACTAGAGATTAAAATCTAGCTGTGATACCAACGTGATCTGAAAGGAGTGTATTAGTTTGACGTGCTAAGTGTCATTTCAGTAATAAAAAACATGTATAATTTGTCTCCATTTGTTTGCTTAAGGAATGATTTTTTTAACCATGAAACATAGATGAATTTGTGAGTTTAAGCATTAAAATAAGCCTAAATAATAATGTAAAACAATGTATAACATAGAAATAATATCACACATAAGTTTTACACAGTAGGCATGATGAATTAGTTCACCCCTCCTGGGCTACATCTATTGTTCCAGCTCCTAATGGCATGTCCCTCTTTGTCATTATGCTCAAAATTACGAATACATGTGTTTACAAGCCTCTAATGGCTATTTTATCTACACTAGTGGCTCCAGAATTCTCAAATTAGTATAGGTAGACTCTTGTTTCACCCAAATTGGTCAAAAATTGACCTCCCAAATATTTTTCCTAATAACTCCTACAAAACATCCACTAAAAGTGGAGACTGCACTTAACTACTGCTAAAAATGGAAAAAACTCTGAAAATTGATGTAGCACTAACTATCCCGCCAGTCTAAACCACTTGCATTAAACATTACGGTTAGGGGTGGGGGTGGCCACATGCCAACCCCTGAAAACCCTGTGGTCATAATAAATTGGAGCAGAACTCCATTGAGCGGAAATGGAGTTCGCTCCTTTAACCCTAGAGTAAAACTCATGTTACAACCAACCATGCAGAGAAAATGGTTTTTAACCCATCACATGTGATAGCTTGGAGTTTAATGCCACGGATTTGTTTTGAACTATCAGAGTTAATACATAACTGCCAAAGCAACTAGCAATGTGAATAAGATTGCAACTTGAAGTTTTAATGTTGCGGTTTTCAAACTATCGAGGTTAACAACATGTCACGGTGTTGTATTGTAGCATGTGACCATTACAACCTTGGGGCCACCGGAGGTCCCCCCCCCCCCCCCCCCCCCCTTCAACCTTGATACTTAAACACTTTAAAATTTTGTGGCAGATATATAGGTTAAGAAACAAGTATAGCAGAGATGGTGAAAACCTTTGTAGGCGCATGGGAGGTCACGGGGTCGAACCTCCCGGACCTCACATAAATTTTACTCCAACCTCCTAAGGAGACATGGCAGCCTTCGAGCTTTCCATGTGTCACTCATCCAACGAACCAAATATAAACGTACAAAACCAAATCTTTGGCCCTGGATGTGCCATGTGGCGAAATCTAATTGGATATGAGAAAAGGGAATATTCCTAGTATATGACACTTGTTGGCTGTACCTGCATGCTGATTGGGCATCCGAGTCACCCTATCACAAAAATTATAGCTGTTTAGGAAAATGAATAGAACGCGATATCTTCCTCATACGACATTTTTTTTTCAAACCATTCATGGTGCCTGAATCACAACGATGAGACCTTTCTGGTCGCTCAGGTTCGGTACAATTTCTAGCACTTTAAATTTTGAGCATAACACATGATATCTTGATCACTAATGAACATAATCAACCTTTATTTATCACATTAAAATTTAATGGTCAGATACTCCACAACTGTATGTTGGATTTTGGGGATTTGACAAATGTCATGTGTTAAAATTAGCAAATAGGGAAAAATTTCACTTTGGACAACTCATTTGATGGATATGATTATTTCATTGAATTCCTATTTTCGAGAGGACTAAAATTAACATAAATATCATCAAATTTGGACAAGAAGAAGTGTGTTTTTGAATTTATGCCCACGCATGTGAAAATTATTCAGGTTGAACACATCATCATGTAGGCTCATGAAGCCCAAAGGACGTGACACTTCACGCTCATCAACATGTATAAATAAAAGTGACCTCTCACCTCATTTGGCATCATCATCACTCACACATTCTTCTCTCTCTTTCTCTCATTGGCTTGTAAAACTATTGGGAATTCTCTCTTACACACACTTGTGGAAAAGGAGGTCGAATTTATAAACAAAATGACAGGGCTGAAAATTTCAAACTTTTTTGTAGTTTGACCAATGTTGACTTTGAATTTCTAGGAATCCTTTAAATTTGATTTTTAGGGTGAATTTATATCTCATCAAGCTGCATTTTTGGGCATGGAAACTGAGGCAAAAGGAGGACTTTGACCTGCGTTGATTGCAAGGCGTATTTGACCGCAAGTTTGAATTTAGGTTGACCAAGTTTGACCAAAGAGTTTATGACTATTTTGGGTTGAATTTGACCACTACTAAAGGCTAAGTTTCACTGCCTTTGACCAAGATTTAATGGAAATTTTTTACTAATGCATTGACCATCTTTAAATTTCTGGTTAGGGCTAATTTTAACTATAGTTGTCTATAGATTTGATAGGGTTGTTTTGAATTTGATTTGGAAACTCAATTTTTAGTTTTGTACTCTCTATTTCTTGAATATTTGATATGATAAAAAGAAGAATTGATCAAAGGGTTTTCCCCACATTGGGGTTTTTCCCTGGAATCAACCAAAAATGGTGTCCTATTTTCTTGGCTTGTCTTCTGCAATTTATTTTATGTTTTATCTATAGTTACTATCAATGTGATTTATGGTTAATGTGATTGCTATTGGAAAATAGTTTGGAAATTGTCATTGGGATGCTTATAATTATATTGAATAAATTTTTCTAACTATAGAACATACCATTGTTAAAAAAAATTAACATGGTATTAGAGCCCAGGTGAAGAAAAAGCCCAAGAAAGAGAGAGAAAATCAATCACCAAGAAATATGTATTAGAAAATTTCCAATGGCTTATTTATCTTACTTCAAGACTGAGGACCAACTCAATGAAAAATAAAACTATCATGCATGGAAAATGACTTTGGACCTGAATTTGGAGGAGCATGAAGCATTGGACTATGTGGAGGGAAAAGTGGTGGATGTTGTTTTTCCACGATCCTGGTTTTTGGGATAGAATCTTAAATCATTGACGCTACTAAACCAAGAATCAAAACGAAGCTACTTTTCATAGCAGAATATAAACAATAGTAAATATACTAGTGCACAAAATATACAAAATTTTGTACAACCCAAATTCGTTATATTAATCAAACTAGATAATACAACAGTCTAGGGCTCCCGTACTAGGGATAATGGCTCTTATACATCCACTAATACAAGAATATAAAATTGGGCCCTGGTGTCTATCCATTGACAACCAATCTACCCTGAACAAGATACTCTAACCATCTAGCCGATGTAGAGCTCCTCACAGCTACCTTGGCCATACCCTTTACCTTCCCAGTCCTCAATACTCTTGTCGAGTTTTTCACAACTCCATTTGTGAACAACTCAAAACTTCCCACTGCTGCTCCTCAGCTAATTATGGGCTTCAACCCACTATAATATTCTTTTGCTACTCCAATTAATAATAACATAGGGCACAAAGGGCTTCCACCTATCACTGCAAGATGTCCATCTCCCACAATGAACACATGCTAGGAGGACTACCCATGTTTTTCTATAGATTCCCTTCTCCACACAAAATTTTAGGGCTAGTCAAAATGGCTACTGGCTGTCTTATGCCACTCTCGCAACCACCTTAGTCCATCAATATGGTGCACACTAGGCTCCAACAAGGACATTATCATGATGTCTTCTAACAAACCATAAATTCCCCAACGCACTGTCCACACTTGGTCCACTCTCACACTGCCAAGGAGGTTGGCGCTGAAAGACAAGCTACAAAAAATAAAGAAGGAAGAGGGCCAGACAATACCAATATACTTGGCAAAGTTCACTAAATGTCGATATGATCTTGGAAGTGTTGGTGTTACCGTGGCAAATGATGACTTGGTGAGCCTAGCACTTCTAGGCCTTCCCAAGATTTGTTATAGTTATCATGACTCTGTAAATGGGAGGGAAAAGTTATCAGATTGGGAGTGACTTTGGTCAAATTTGGTACAGGAAGAATTCAAGCATAATACTAGGGATGGATCCTCATCCAAGACTAATGACGAGGAATATTGTGCCTTGGCCAGTAAGGAAAAGAAGGCCAAGGGAAAGAAATACCAAGACGAAGAGGGCAAGAAATACTTGTCCAAGATCAAATGCTTTCACTGTCACGAGCATGGGCACCATGCTACAAATTGTCCACATAATAAAATCAAGAAGGAGCCTGTAATTGCTGAAGGTAAAGCATTGGCTTCATAGTTTGAGCTTGATTTTACTCTCATTGCATGCATGTCTAGCACTATAATGGGATACATGTGGTATTTAGACAGTGGTGCCTCATTCCATATGATGGAGAATAGAGATCTCTTCGCTGACTTGGAGGAGAAGGACCTCCAGTAGAGCATGTTTGGAGATGACGAAAGTTATAGTGCTATCAACATAGGTATAATTAATTTTAAGAGGGAGAATGACTCCCATCTCAGACTAGCATATGTTTTGCATGTTTCGGACCTAAGGAAGAATCTTGTCTCCGTAGCAGTATTGGAAGAACATGGTTATGAAGTGATGCTTAGAAAAGGAAAGGTGTTCCTTAAACACATAGATACGGGAAAAGTGAAGAATATCGGTGTAAGAGTCAAGAAACTGTATGCTCCCTAGGTTGAGGATGCATGCAAGGATTTTAGGAGCAAACAAGTGGTTAATGACTTTGTGGTTGAGAGGGAGAAATTATCTCTCAACATGCAGCCTCATATGTAGTCTTAGAAGGTTGTAGGGAAACCACAATTGGAGAAGCAGATAGGTAGGACACTGAGTGGAAGAGTCCACTCAAGAAGAGACCTCTAGGAGGGGGAAATTCCAAGCCAGAAGGGCAAAGGGAGTACATGCAGCTATACATCTAGGTGTGAGGTGGAGCGATGTGTAGAATTAGCCCCAAGAAGAAATTAGGCAGGATTCATTGAGATGGTGTGTATCATGGATCGAACCTGACTACGGTGAGCCCACAATACAACAATAGTAGGAAGGATCAGTTATATTGATGTAGACATATGTCAGGAAGATAGAAATCAGAGTGATAGGTGTCGAATACTGGAGCTCAAGTAAGAGTTGGAAGCCGTGTAGAGTACATGAATGCAGATATTGACAATGCATAGAGTCCAGTAGACATGTGAAGTAGCTAGCAGGAGTCAAAAGAATTCGATGATAGATGCATTATATTGATTCAGTTGTTTGGAGGCTATTCAGTTTCATAAGATTTCCATGCAAGAGTTGCATGTTCGAACAACACTAGAGAAGTGTTGCATGTTGCATGTAAGAGTTACATGTGCACATGAAATAACATTCCAAAGGTACTAGATCAAGATAGATTGATTCCTTTCTTGTTGAGAGGGAGTGCTGAAATTTTCAACAAGAAACAGTGAACTTGGCATCCATAAAGAAAACATGACAACACACACACTAGCGTGGGACCACAGGTCATGTCGTGATGGGTCCTAGCGATACATTAGTGTGCAAGCCAATTTATTTAATAAATTGGAAACACATCTAATTTAATTTTCCCTTAATAGTTCCCTCATCCCTAGGAGCCTGCCAACTCCATTCCCCACCATAATAACTCAACTAGGGGAGAATATCAATGCTCAGTGTTATTGACCAATCTGTAGTCTTACCCATGAGGGTCACATTCACCAATCGAAGTTTCTCTCTGAAGACAAAGTTCTCATATCTGGTACGACTCACAAAGAGTTCAATCACACTGCCTTATGTAGTACTTCTTGTAGAAATCCACTGCTTTCATGTTTATGCAATACATCAAGTTAAATATTATATTAGAGAAAATATATTCCATAGAGAAAATACTACCTTATTCATCCTTTCTCCCTCTTACATAGGGAGGCAACAATCACAAGCCAAATATTTTCTCATACAACAATATTATCTCAATTCATGAAGATGACTCAATCCCAGCTATATATGACCAGAATCAGTGTGCATACAAAAAAAAAATCCATCTACCTGATACAAGATAAATCCAATAAAAATATCCCATCAATGCAATCCAACATTCCAGAAAAACACTTCTACATGAGAGTCGGATTCAAATATTGCATGGGGTAAACTGGTCCTGTCAGCAAGGAACTGTTAGCTCATAAAATCAATAATCATACTTTCAATAACATCAAATGTTCAACAATTCACATCTAGGGGACTTGTTTAATTTTGAAATAGGTGTTGGGATCTAATAAAGGGTCTCTCCCTATGAATGGAAATCCTCTTCAATTACCTTCAATCAAGACATCAACCTATCTATCATATGTTATGTATCAATAAAACAGTCAAAACACAGAGTCAAATTATATCAGGTTCTCATAAATATAATATCATATTCATGACAATTTTCCATCATCTACTTCATTTTCACATATTATCATGTCATAAAACATTCATTAAGGGTTGCAACATCACTTATTTATCACATAATAGTCCTAACATCACCAAGTCATGGCATCCATGTTTTTCACATTGACAAATTTACTATGTTATTAAGTCATCATAATAGTTACAACTTATCAAAACCTTATCAACATCAACAAGAATATATTCACCCATTTCCATCAAGGTTACGATATTCATTACAAGCATTGGTAATAATATCAATTTATCATATATCAAGGTCAATGTTTCTAGCTATGATTTATATAAAGTGCATCGGTATATCATATGTATTTGGGATCAAACTTATATGTATATGACTAGAATGCATTACTCAAGGTAACTATGTGAATCAATATTGAGGGTGATATCCTTGTCATACCTCAGGGCTTAACTTGCCATCCAATATAACATTGTAACAATTATGCTATACTATACATACCTCATGTTGAAATTTGCAACAACAAACAGTGAAATTGGCATCCAGAAACAACATGAAAGAAGACACACTAGTGTGGGACCACAAGTCATCTAGTGATGGGTCCTAGCGATACACTAATGTGCAAGCTAATTTATTTAATAAATTGGAAATGTGTCTAATTTAATTTTCCCTTAGTTAAATTGGACAATAAATTGTAACCTTATCTCATTAACACTTGTAATAGTTAACTGAGTGTGATAGAATCAATTAGCTCATGAATTTTGAGTTGAGGATGGTTGGCGAGGCATGCAGAGTGATTCTATTAGTTTTTGAGTCCAAGTTGCAGTTAGTGCATTAATTTAATGCATGAGAAATAAGTTAACTCAATTAAGTGATTTAAAGTCAGTCTAACTATTTGTAATTGATTGTTGCACTGGTGAGAGGTCAAGTGAATTAAATCAGATTTAATTCACATGCAGTGATCTATCAAGTGACTGATGATTTACTATTAATAATTGCATGCATTTCAGTTCTGATGAAGACCCAATTGAGACATAGGTTAAAGAGAAGTTAACTATCAGTTGTATTTTTAGCAAAATGCTGAGATGTAGTTAAAACACCAAAAGATTTCCCATGATACTTGCGCAGTCAAGGAAGGCTGAAATTCCTAAATAATAGGGATTTCATTTCACAGGGATTGTGTGAGCAAGGCAGGCTGAAGATAGGTTGAGAATTGGCTAAGTGTTGGCCCAATTTTGTCTAGATCAGTGTGAGACATTCAGGATAGTGCAACAAAATCTTGTGAGAAGAGTGCATTATATTGTTTCATGATTCCTTGGTTCATTATACCATAGAGATAGAGGGGTTTTGAGTAGCAAGATTTCTCTAGGAAAAATATTTGTGTTGTGGATTGATTTGCTTCTTTATTTTACTTGGTGTGATTGTGCGATCGTGTTTAATTTCCATGGAATTAATTGTAGAAGGATTTAGTATCTTGCTCTAGTATATTGCATGATCATATTGAATCCATTGGAACACGTATTTTTTGTATAATTTGTACATGGTATTAGAGTGTCATAAATCACAATAATGGAGAAGAAATTGATTTTGTGTTGAAAAATATTCAAACTTGTAGATACTTTAGTTGGTGCGACAAGAGGATCAAGATGGCTTTTAGTGGCTTAATATTGGAATATGCACTCGAGGGAAATTATAATTATATTGCATGGAAAGATAGAATGGAGATATTTCTAGAGGACAACAGGTTGAAATAATTCATTGATAATGATATTCCCAAGCCCATAGCAGCAGACACCGCTCTTCTTGATTCTTGGCAAAAGAAGGTGGCAAGGGCGAGCAAGATTTTATTAGAGGGAGTTCAAGATCACATTGTCTCGAGTCTTCATGGAAAGGCAACTCCACATGCAATGTGGAAGGACTTGACATATCTGTTTCTAAACATCAATGACCGAAGGAAGTTGGCGCTGAAAGAAAAGCTCAAGAAAATTTAGAAGGAAGAGGGTGAGATGATACCAACATACTTGGAAAAGTTCACTAAATGTCGAGATGATCTTGGAAGTGTTGGTGTGACCGTAGTAGATGATGAATTGGTGAGCCTAGCACTTCTAGGCCTTCCCAAGAGTTTCCATAGTTATCATGACTCTGTCAATGGGAGGGAGAAGTTACCAGATTGGCAGCGACTTTGGTCAAATTTGGTACAAGAATTATTCAAGAAGAATACCAGGGATGGATCCTCATCCAAGACTAATGACGAGGAATATTGGGTCTTGGCCAGTAAGGCAAAGAAGGATAAGGGAAATATGTACCAAGACGAATAGGGAAATAAAAACAAGTCCAAGATCAGATGCTTTCACTGTCATGAGCATGGGCAATATGTTACAAATTGTTCATAGAAGAAAAGAAAGAAGGAGCCTGCAACTGCAAAAGGTGAAGCATTGGCTTCACAGTTAGAGCTTGATTTTACTCTCATTGCATGCATGGCTAGAATTGTAATGGGATGCATGTGGTATTTAGACAGCGGTGCCTCGTTCCATATGATGGGGAATAGAGATCTCTTAAGTGACTTGGAGGAGAAGGACCTCCAATAGATCATGTTTGGAGATGATGATAGGTATATTGCTACCGGCATAGGTAAAATTACCTTTAAGAGGGAGAATGGCTCTTGTCTCATACTAGTAGATGTTTTTCATGTTTCGGGCCTAAGGAAGAATCTTGTCTCCGTAGCGATATTAGAAGAATGTGGTTATGAAATAATTTTTAGAAAAGGAAAGGTGTTCCTTAAATACATAGCCACGGGAAAAGTGAAGAATATCGATGTAAGAGTCAAGAAACTATATGCTCTCGAGGTTGAGGATGCATGCAAGGCTTTTAGGAGCAAAGGAGTGGTTAATGACTTGGTGGTTGAGAGGGAGAAATTATATCTCAACATTCAACATCTGAATCAGTCTCAAAAGGTTGTGGAGCAGCCACAATTGGAGAAGCAGAGAGGAGACTGAGTGGAAGATTCCACTCAAGTAGAGACCTCCAGGAGGGGGAAATTTCGAGCTAGAAGGGTAGAGGGAGTACATGCAGCTATACATCTACGTGTGAGGTGGAGCGATGTGAAAAAATAATCCCAAGAAGAAATTAGGTAGGATTCATTGAGATGGTGTGTCTCATGGATCGAACTTGACTACAAGGAGCCCACAGTATAACAATAATAGGAAGGATCAGTTAGATTGATGCAGTCATATGTCAAGAAGATAGAAATCAGAGTGACAAGTGTCGGATACTGGAGCTTAGATAAGAGTTGGAAGCAGTGCAGAGTGCATGAATGCAGATATCAACAACGCAGAGAGTCCAGTAGACATGTGCAGTAGCTAGCAGTAGTCAAAATACTTTGATGACATATGCATTATACTGATTCAGTTGTTTGGAGGCTATTCAGTTTCAGAAGGGCTCCATGCAATATTTGCATGTGTGAAAAACACTAGAGAAGTGTTGCATGCAAGGGTTGCATGTTGCATGTGCACATGGAAGAACATTCCAAAGGTACTGGATCAAGACATATTGATTCCTTTCTTGTTGAGAGGGAGTGTTGAAATTTGCAACAAGAAATAGTGAAATTGGAATCCAAAAACAACATGACAACTCACACACTAGCCTGGGACCACAGGTCATATAGTGATGGTTCCTAATGATACATTAGTGTGCAAGCCAATTTATTTAATAAATTGGAAACACGTCTAATTTAATTTTACCTTAGTTAAATTGGACAATAAATTGTAATATTATCTCATAAACACTTGTAATAGTTAACTGAGTGTGATAGACTTAGTTAGCTAATGAATTTCGAGTTGAGGGTGGTTGGTGAGGCATGCAGAGTGATTCTATTAGTTTTTGAGTCCAAGTTGAAGTTAGTGCATTAGTTTAATGCATCGGAAATCCGTTAACTCAATTAAGTGAGTTAAATTTAGTCTAACTAGTTGTAATTGATTGTTGCACTAGTGAGAGTTCAAGTGAATTAAATCAGATTTAATTCACATGCAGTGATTTTTCGAGTGAACGATGATTTACTATTAATATTTTCATGCATGTCAGTTTTGATGAATACCCAGTTGAGACAAAGGTTAAAGGGAAGTTAACTATCAGTCGTATTTTTAGCAAACTTCCGAGATGTAGTTAAAACACCACAGGATTGCCCATGATAATTGCACAATCAAGAAAGGCTGAAATTCCTAAATAATAGGGATTGCATTCCACAAGGATTGTGTGAGCAAGGCATGTTGAAGACATGCTAATAATTGGCTAAGTGTTGGCCTAATTTTTTCTGGATCACTGTGAGACAGTCAGGATAGTGCAACAAACTCTTGTGAGAAGAGTGCATTTTATTGTCTCATGATTCCTTGGTTCATTACACAATAGAGATAGAGGGGTTTTGAGAAGCAGGCTTTCCCCAAGAAAAATATCTGTGTTGTGGATTGATTTTCTTCTTTATTTTACTTGGTATGATTGTGCGATCGTGTTTAATTTCCATAGAATTAATTGTAGAAGGATTCAATATCTTGCTTTAGTATATTACATGATCAGATTGAATCCATTGGAATACATATTGTTTGTATAATTTCTGCATCTCATAATATTAGAATATCTTAGAAACTTGTAGCACTTAATTGACATGTACAATTTGTCATTGGAAATAATAAATTCTAGATTTTATGCTACTTTTTCAACTTGGGTGGTGACATGCCCATAATAATATTCTCTTGTTCTCAGAATAAATTTTCATCATGATCCACGTTCTTGCTCCAAGTTTTCTCTTCATGCACTACCTCTCTTTTCTCACACCTCATAACATCCAGATGACGGTCACGAATGATGTGCTTATCACACCTTCATCAAGAAGTTAGAAGTGTTCAAATACTCAAATATGCAGGAAGGATAAGAAATAATAATAATGAAAAATCTAAACAAGACAGTGTCATAAATAAATAGCATAGATATACAAGGTACTCATATTTAATGAGGCTTGAAAGAAGTGATTGAATTATTCTTGATCCAACTTGCAAGAGTCACTATTTTCCATCATCCATAATATTTTCAATCGTCTTCATCAACAACTAGGACCAAATGATACTAGCCCACCTAGGGTTACACTGAATTTGTTGCAAATGCTGAAATAAATTCTTATTAACCATGTAGAACTCGATTCTTTATCATATCTAGACTCTTCTTTCAAGAACACTTCAAGGATTTCTTCTAATATGACTTCTCTAGCTAAACCAAAGTTGTATGGGGTTTCCTTCAAAGCCTAGCATTCTTTTAGGCCTCCAATATTTTTTCTTCGTTAGTGGTGTCTTCAAGGGGGTGATCTCAATGAATTTTCGTCTAGCCCAACTATGATACAATGTTAATTTTATTAGGGCTTCATTTTTCTTTGCTTAGATAATTTCATTACATCATTAAAATATTGAATTCACCCCACAACATTATAAATTTAATTCATCGTATGAAATTATGTAGAAAGAAAAATAGCATCAACAATGCAATGGAACATAAAGAAACAATAGAAGAAAATCATGCACAAATAGACACCGAGATTTTATTGAAGACTAGGGTAAAACCACATAAGGGGGAAAACTCGGAATTCAATTATTCTTCTTTTATTGGAATATATATATATATATATATATATATATATATATATATATTTGTGCTATGTGGAAAATAAAAGTAGATCCATCCGAAGGGACCACACCCCCAACCAAACTAATCTGAGCCTAACCAAGGCAATGTTGAGGAGAGGAGACTTTAACTGGTGACCTCCCAAGCCAAGATGTTGTAGAAAATGGAACTCGAACAATATAACTAAAATTTTTCTTTCATGGAACATGCCTTGCCTTTCAGAATCCACTCAACCTTAACTTTCACCAAAGATGCAAGGTGCTTCAAGTGCGTATTTCTTATAGTTGGATACCTGACTTTCCCTCCCCATAACTTGATTCATGTCACTTTCTCACAAAAAATTACACATTTCTTCACTTGACTCAAGTTTTTCCAAGTTATTTCACTCTTGAGTTTTTATTTCACTCCATCTTCCCCACTTATTAACTACCACTTACATTTACTTAGTAGACTCGTACACCCGTATTCTCTTCTCACGTTCCCAATCCATCATTTCATTGTAGTGTTGTAATATAAGATGATTTTCCACCATAATTGGTATCCTTTTACTGTAGGTGGAGAGGACAAATTAATTTTCTTACCATGATCACAATCCTTCGATGACAATTTCCCTGTTGAGTACTTAGTTTTCTCATGATTACGATTTATTCGCCTGAGGTATGCTCACTAATTGTGTACCAAATTATACTGGTTGAGTTCCCCGTGACCTGTTTCTGTCAAAATTTTGAGGGTACAACTATAATGATGTGACCCAAATTCCCTTCTAATGTAGTCGTTGTTCCACTCACATAGCCATGTTGTCATTTCCAGTCACCAACTTCGGTTAAGGCAGCCCCCAACACTGCACATTGTCCAATCTAACGTAGTATCTTCTCCAGTGCGTGGTGTTTAAGTTCTTTATAAATAGAAGTGAGTAGGTAAATTATGACTTCAACTACTACTATTTTAGATTTCTTACCATCCAACATTAGTTTACCTTATTTATATACAACTTGTAGACTTCCCCTCTATCTCCTCTACATAGAGTGCGCAGGAACTTGGTTATCCCTATATATTTTCAGCATGTTCCCATTAACAAACCCTTCACATAGCGTGTCATCCAAGTTCCTTAATTGAACCTCACTCACATTTTTCATATGTTGAATGATGTATGGTCCCATATAATGCATCTAGAATTTACCCAGATGCTTAAGAAACTTATTTTCATATAACAATAATATATCCCCCACATAGAATGTCCTCCACTTAATGATCTAGTCATGAGATGCTTTATCTTTGTTATTTTTTACCTCCTTGTAGAAATTGGCTAACACTTGATCCTCTTCCAGTTGACGCAAGTCTTACAATATTTGTTCCATTGCACCAACTTCTGTCATATGCATGGCTAGTGCAATGCGCTGGCTCGGTACCAGGAATCCCATCATAATGACACCTCCCATTCCATTTACCAATAAAAAATGGCTATGTCTATTCAGTTTATTACATGTAGTCTTGTAGGCCATGTTGTCACCCAAATTGTACAAGTGATATGTGGAAATGTTCAGTACAAGGTTGTCACTTTGATCCCCACCCTCTTCGTTCTAGTTGTCTCCCTAAAACAAGCTATTGGGGGTATATCTTATGAAATGTGAAGATGTAAGGATCGTTGGAAACCAATAAGTCTAGGAGACACAATTGAATGGCCTATAAACTTGGTTGAATTAGCATCTTAAATGATTGGATTAGATTACTGTGAAAGAAAATTTCCCTAAATGGAGTTAATTACTTGCTTAAAACAAATTATTTATCAAGTTATCAGATGAACAATTGTTTCTTAAAGGATGCTTCAATATCATATATGATATGAAAATACTATAATATAGGTCAGATGAAGAATATTGGTTTATTTTAATTTATATGCTTATTTTAACTATATACTTCCTCTTAACTATTTTGAAGCTAGTCTCTAGAGTAGGTTTTGAAAGAGAAGCCAAGGGGAATCAAGCTAAGTCTTGATTAACAATACCTCCCCTTATATTCTAACCACGTAATGCCTCAGGTGTTGCAGATATTGTGGCTCTAACGACTACAAGGTCACCGTGTTAACCACTAAAGAGGTGCTAATCTCAAATCTAGATGAGAAAGGTGGGCCTATATCTCTATTGACCAAGCTTATTCTTGGATATAAATTAATGAATGGAAGAGGATAATCCTAAGATGCACGTGAAAAATGTGAGTTCTCTTATGGTGAGATTATTAAAAAAATTCAAGTACTTGATTATAATGATTTTAAATTATGAACAATAGGGTACTTAACAATAAATTAATTACAATCTCAACCACAAAAAGAAGTTCTCAAACTAAACGGTGCCAGAAAGTGTTGCCGGTAATATCAATAGACAATTAGCTCAAGATATCAACAAGACAAGATCAATGCCACTTAAGATAATTAGAAATTATCAAGATTGAAATAACCAATATGCCAATGAGATATAGAAGAGAGAAAACTGATCACAATTATGATTATAATATCATACACAAGAGATATCAATTTAACAATTAGAAATGAATCCATTTATCCAATGACAAATTAAGAGAACTAAGCCACAAAGTCACTGAGATCAAATTTCATCAAGAATTAGCATTCCAATTAGAGCACTTGTGTGTTAAAATTAAGACCTAATCACTTTAACCATGAATGATTATGAATTGTAAAAATTCGTGAGCCAAATTTAGTGACTTATATGTGATTTATTATTGTTGCAACCTTGTCTTTAGAGGCCTATAAATTTATATCACTACTCAAGAAATGATGCAAGAAGCCAAAGATAAGTAGAAAATCAATGCATTCAACTTCTGATGATAGTCACTTGACTATAAGACTACTTAGACACTATAGATCAGATTTTAATGTTCATATCAAACCTCAAAAAAACATATATTAGAATTGAAAAAACTCAAACAATTAGTGATTCAGTCCAACAAGGTGCCAAATTATCAATTTCTAAGAGGCTCTAATGATTAGCTAATAAAGTTGAGTGATTAGTAGATAATTTTTAGTCAATTTCAACTAATTTATTAAAGTTATATGACTACACAAAATGGTTGTAATAAAAGAAATAAAATGAGGAGGGGAAAAGAGGCAAACTAAGAGGCCTAGAGGCCTAATTGAGGGCTAGTTTGACCTCCAATGAGTTTGGGTTCCTGCAACCACCATATTAGTTCTCATATTTCTACAAAACCACAATGTTATCCCACTCAAATAATATCAAAGTCATAGATGACTGAATACAAGGCTAGGGAAAGGGTTATAAGGGTAGAAAACCACAAGACAGGGCTAGAAATGATAAATGAGGGGTTAGAAGGGAAAACAAGGGAAAGGAGGCCCAAAAATTCCTAGAAAGGGTCACCAATAGGGGATATAAGCCCTCAAGGGATGAATTCAAGCCTAGAAAGGTTTATGTTGAGGGTGAAAGATCCATAAAAGGGAAAGAGAACAAGGGAAAAAACCTTTAAAGGGTTGTTTCTAGGTGAAAAAGGGAGGATGAGAGGGAGCAGAGCCTCTTGGAGGCCACGAAAATGGGCAAGGAGGAAGGTTGGGTGTAATGATCCTTTTTCAGGATTCTCAAGATTATATTTCAGAGATGGAATATAGAGGAATTTACTGGATATGTCACCCTTCAAATAAAGGGTGAGATCTAGAGGCTACTTGGCCAACTATAGACTCTGTCTATAGAACTTGGAATAACCCCTTTTCAGGACTTTTAACAAGGTGTTCAAGTAAAATGTTGTATAAGTAAAACTGCGCAAAAATAATGTATATTAGGGCTTGGTTCCCCTAATTTATGATTTATGTGACTTATATCTGGAATTTCATCAGAAAAAAACCAGTTTAAGCACATTAAACAGATCTCCCAAAAGGTATACTAGCTAAAAGGCACCCAAAGGGGAAGGCTGCAGTAAAATGCAAGCACTGCTTCACGAATTGTGTAGTTTTAGCTAATGTACAGTGGAGATCAGCAATAGGACTGATAACTCAGTATTACAACAGAAAATAATCATTATGATAAAGCCCTTTCATTATACAGTAGAGAGAATGAGCCAATACAGCAGTAAATCTTCAGAAAAGAGAGCAGGAGCACATATATATTTGCAGAAATGCTTCAACAGCGTTATTTTTCAAGAGGTTCAGCATATGTGAGTTAGAACTTATATCTAGAGCAGATTTATGGAAAAAACATTAGATCTATATCAGATTTGGAAACTCTATAGTTTTCTCTACAAGATCCACTTGGAATTTTAACAAAAACATGTATGAGTAAGAGTAGATCTGAGAAACAAGTTGCAGATCTGGAAACTGCTGCAGTAAATTTCTGAATATGGCATTACATTACAATGGATCAGATCTTAATAGAACATAGATCAGCAATCCAATCCATGGATCACCAAGTGGAAGGCAATCCAAGCACAAGAGATCTATGATCTAAACTATGAGCAAGACAATCTGCAAACCCTCATATATAAATAACACAATTTTCCCAGTGGGACAACGTTGTAGCTCAAGAGACACAGAAAACTACTGAATAATTGCAAATCTGAAGTACAAGAAATGATACTCTCTTCTAGGAGGTCAAAGGACCCACTGCATGGATAGAAACTCTCAAAATACACTAGATCTCTGCAGATCTAGATCACCACTTGTTGTAGCTTGCAGACACAGCAAAACCATCAATGGATCAGCACTGCCAATGTAAGTAGGAGCTTGGCCTCAAGCTTGATAGTTGTTCAATTCAGCCAAATTTCCTCCTTGAATCATCAAAGGAAGAGGTGAAACTCCTTCATAGGAATTCCAGTTACAATCCTCCACTCAATAGCAGAGAATGGTATTTGTCTAAGCAGACAAATACTCATAAATATGATCTATCGACAACCCTATTTTGTTGCTCTCCTTTTCCTTTTATAAGATGAGAAAACTCTTGCAAACCCTAAAACACTTTGATGAGTTAGCCCTTTCCACATTAGAGGCTCCCTTCTAGAACTGCGCTGTCCCTTTTGGAGATGCAATGAACCTAGACATCGTTGTTGATTTGGTCAAGGTTGACCCAGTCTTTAGCTCAAACCTCTTTCACACCTGCAAGTGATTATTTACATAGCCCTAACTTGTCTTTGTTCACATGGGCATTGATTTATTCAGACTTTTTGGGAGTTTTACATGTCCTCCTTTGTTCATTTATTCATAAAACATAAATTAAAACAAAATTGAATGTTCCTCTTAGCCAAGGCTAAGTAGGAACATTACAGTCCTCCCCTCCAAAATTTTGCTTGTTCTCAAGCAACCGACAGGGTAAGAGCTATATTTCTTCTCCTTCTCCATTGATGGCACCATCAAGGATCAAGCTTCCATCATGGATTAAGTTTTCACCAAGCCAATACATCAGAAACTTCTCCTCCAATGCTAACATGATAGGGGCATAATATATCCCTTCAGGAGTGTAAAACTCAATAGAAATAAACATGGGTGAAGCAATGTCACATCTAAAACATGTATCATGAAGTATAGGAGAAAGTTCCATCCCATGTGGTACATATACACTGCCTAATTTTTGTCCATACAAACCCATAAACAATACCAATATATCATCTATGTATGGAAGCAAAATCACATATAAGCAAACTGAAATTTTCACTTGAGGAGGTGGGTCACAATCCTACATAAGGTACCAACGCAGTGCACTCCTTGTTTCGAGTAGATCTGAGTGTGTTAGGTGGTACTCCCACCACATATTTGCTGCATGGGTCACTTTGACATGGCTGAAAGTGAAGCCCACATTAGGTGCCTTTGGGAAGAACCCATCATGATAGATAATCTCCCTTTGTACCTCAAAGGAGTGGCCAGCTTTGGAATTTTTATTGGCCTCATCAATGCCATGAGATCTACATGTAATATCAGTCCTTGTAGGAGCCATGGCATGCATACATATGGTAAGAGAATGTGTCAAATCAGAAAAATAAACATGCTCCATAAGATCAGATTCTTTACCATTCAAGTCTCTCACACACATAGAGTTAGGCATGGGCTTTTCTCCTCTTTTAAGAGAAGGAAGATATGGCTAAAATGTCTCCTGCATAGGATCCCTTGGCTGCCTCATCTCCTCATAACTATTTCACTCTTGTAAGTGATGATGTAGTTCCTCCCAATCATAGTGCTAATTTAGTTCTTCCTTCATACCCTCCCAATCAAAACTCTTCAAGATTAGGGAGTAGATATTGGCTGACTGGATATAGTTGGAAAGGAACTCTTTGTGTGCTCTTTGTAGTATCTCTTGCTTAAGATTGGAGGCTTGAGACAAGAATACTTTACCAAGATGATAGATGACCCCCTTATGGACCAAATAGCCTCCTCCTTGATTCATGCCATCTAATATCATCCCGGTGTGCAGATCTTTGGAGTACTCCACAAGGAGTTGAGACCTCCAATATGGATCTACACTTCTCAACAAAGACAGCGCTGCTGATGTATCTATGGTGGTGCTTTCTTTGTTGCTGCTTGTTTCTTTGGCATTCTGCATGCCAAAATTGTTTGTGGGAAGGCTGATCCTCCCCTTTTCTTCCTCCCACATCACTGTAACTTTCTCTTCCATTGTTTTAGCACTTGGTGAGGCTTCCCCCACAGAATCTAGTGGCTTCCCATGATGTAGGAATGTTCCTCACAACATTCTCATAAACATGAGAGAAGGAACTGTGAGGTCCCTTCCCCCACTGTGCAATTCCATCTTTGTTGTGTGGGTGGAAACATCAAGTGAAGGGTAGGTGTGCATTCCTTGAATGATTTGTTGTTTCCCACTCTTCAAATCCACCCATTCCATCTGCAAGGCCTTCCAATCAGTGGTGAATTTTCCCAAGGTAATCAACCACTGGACACCCAAGATGATGTTGGTGTCTAGTATGTCCACTACAAAGAAATGGTCCTCCAAGGTGTAGGTTCTCATAGTCACAAAAAGTGATGGAACATACAGCATGCACTGCATAGTTCTATCTCTTGGAACCAAAATAGAGAATCCATCAAAAGTATCAGTATGGATCCATCTCCTCTGCAAAAGGTGATCATCAATAAAGTTGTGGGTTGCTCCACTGTCAATCAGAATAGACACTCTTTGGTTCATAACTGAACCTTGCACTTTGAGGGTCAAGTACTTGGGCACTCCTCTCAAAGAAGCAAGAGTCTCACTTGTTGGAGAAAAGGCTCCTTCTTCCTCTCAGGATGGTGATTGATCCTCCTCCTCATCATCACCAACGCTATGACCTCTCCTAGGTCCATCATTTCCCTCTTCCTCCTCAAAATCAGAGAAGACTTCAATATAGTGTGCTCTTCCAGCAGCACATCTATGTCCCGGTACCCATGGCTCTTGACAAGTGAAACATAATTTATTTTTCCTCAAATCCCTCCCGAGATAAATGTCAAGAGGTTTCTTCAGTGAGCTCTCCTTGGGTGGGGCATCTTTCCCCTCTTTCCCCTTAGAAGAGTGAGTGGCTTTGCTTGGGAAGGTTGCCTTTGCCCTTGGCAAGGCATCTTGGAGATCTCTATTTCTCTTAATGGCATCATGCAAAGTGATGGGCTTGGTATACTTAACCAATCCTTGCAAAGGTTCTTCCAGGCCATCAATTAACATGTAGAATCTCCTTGCTACTGATAGATCAGGGACCATTACAGACAACCTCAGGAATTTAGAGATATAGGCCTCTACATCTCCTGTCTGTTTAATCTTTTCCAAGCTTATGAAAGGGGCCTCCAGATATTTCCGATCAAATCTCTCCACTAGTCTCCTAGTGAACGCAGCATATGTGGACACATTTTTGTGCCCCAATGTAGATAGTCCATGAAACCACCAGTTGTGGGATTCTCCCTCAAAATGCAACGCATCAATTTTGATGGCTTCCGCTTCGGGTACTTTATTCAACTGGAAATAGATTTCAAAATTCTCCACCCATGCTTTGGCATAACAAGAGGGTGATGCATCAAACTTAGGCAAGAATAACCTACCCATAGTGTTGTGTCTTCCATGAAGGAAACCTCCATCTCTATACTGCTGCCATGGCCTCCTCTGGTCCTTGAGATGGCAGAAGTCTTGAAAGCTCAAGTTATCCTTGAACCTCTGACTTTGTGAGTCATATTATACAAAGTAACCTTACAAGGAGGTTGGCTCTTGTAGCCCTTCATTCTCTACATCCAAGAAGGTAGGCATTGTAAAGCGTTGTGAGGCCTGTGGAGCTTGTGGCAAGCTCACAGGTTGACCAGTCCCAAACTGAGACATATCAGAATTTTCTCCTTGATGGAATCTCCCAAGGGACTCCCTCATTCTATCTATCCTCATCTCCTTTATCTCCATGGACAAATCTTGTATATTTTCCAGGAGAGTTTTTGCAAACTCCTCTGCTTCCTTATCTTTATCATTCATAGATTCAGGGGCTTTCCCCTTGTCTTGACCCTTGTCAAGGTAAACAGTAGTATAGTAATAATTTATATGAATTCTATTCTAATATCTTCTCTCCCTCTCAGAAAGAGGATCTTCATCTTCGGAATGCAACATGACTAGTACTCTAATGCTAGCACAGGCTGTGCTAAGAGTGGAGCTCTGATACCACTGTAATGATCCTTTTTCAGGATTCTCAAGATTCTATTTCAGAGATGGCCTATAGAGGAATTTACTAGATATGTCACCCTTCAAATAAAGGGTGAGATCCATAGGCTACGTTGCCAACTATAGACTCTGTCTATAGAACTTGGAATAACCCCTTTTCAGGACTTTTAATAAGGTGTTCAAGGAAAGCATTGTATAAGTAAAATTGTGGATTGGTTCCCCTCATTTATGTTTTATGTGACTTATATATGTAATTTAATCAGAAAAAAATCATTTTAAGCACATTAAAAAAATCTCCCAAAAGGTAGACTAGCTAAAAGGCACCCAAAGGGGAAGGTTGCAATAAAATGCAAGCATTGCTTCTAGAATTGCATAGTTTTAGCTAATGTATAGTGGAGATCATAAAGAGGACTGATAAATCATTATTAAAATAGAAAATAATAATTATGATAAACCCCCTTCATTATACAATAGAAAGCATGAGCCAATACAACAATAAGTCTTCAGAAACGAGAGCAGGAGCACATATATATTTGCAGAAATGATTCAACAACGTTATTTTTTAGGAGGTTCAGAAAATTTGAGTTAAAAATTAGATCTATAGCAGATATATGGACAAAAAATTAGATCTATCTCAGATCTGGAAACTCTATATTTTTCTCTACAAGATCCACTTGGAATTTTAACAAAAGCATGCATGAGTAAGAGTAGATCTGAGAAACAAGTTGCAGATCTGGAAACTGCTGTAGTAAATTTATGAATATGGCATTACATTAAAATGGATCAGATTTGAACAAAACATAGATCAAAAAGCTAATCCATGGATCACCAAGTGGAAGGCAAGCCCAACACAAGAGATCTCTGATCTAAACTATGAGCAAGACAACCTGTAAAACCTCATACATAAATAACACAGTTTTCCCAATGGGATAACACTGTAGCTCTAGAGACAAAGAAAACTACTGAATAATTTCAGATCCAAAGTACAAGAAATGGTACTCTCTTCTAGGAGGTCAAAGGACCCACTCCATGGATAAAGACTCTCAAAATACACTAGACCTCTGTAGATCTAGATCACCACTTTCTGCAGTTTGCAGAGATAGCAAAACCCTCAATGGATGAGTGCTACCAATGTAAGTAGGAGCTTGGCCTCAAGCTTTATAGTGGTTCAATTCATCCAAATTTCCTCCTTGAATCATCAAAGGAAGAGGTGAAACTCTTGCATAGGAATTCCAATTACAATCCTCCACTCAACAGCAGAGAATGGTATTTGTCTAAGCAGACAAATACTTAGAAATATGATCTATCAACAACCCTCTTTTTCTGCTCTCCTTTTCCTTTTATAAGATGAGAAAGCTCTTGCAAACCCTAAACCACTTTGATGAGTTAGCCCTTTTCACATTAGAGGCTCCCTTCTAGAACTGTGCTGTCCCTTTTGGAGATGCAATGAACCTAGATAGCGCTGTTGATTTGGTCAAGGTTGACCCAGTCTTTAGCTCAAACCTATTTCACACCTACAAGTGATTATTTACATAGCCCCAATTTTTCTTTGTTCACATGGGCATTGATTTATTCAGAATTTTTGGGAGTTTTACATGTCCTCCTTTATTCATTTATTCATAAAACATAAATTAAAACAAAATTGAATGTTCCTCTTAGCCAAGGCTAAGTAGGAACATTACATTGGGGCCCCTTGAGGCCTATACAATTACTATATAGGGGTTCTAGGGCCTTAAGAGGCCACAAATAACATAAAAAGGTTGCAACCAAGAGAAAAGAGAGGGTTGAGGGCCATAGGAGGCCACCAGGCCTCATGGCTAGGGCTTGGGGAATTAAAAAAAGTTCCAAGCCTTGAAAATGAAAAAATTCACCACAAATCACAACAGAAAATACTAGACAACTTATTGTCCAGGCTGGACGTTGAGCTTGAAGGCTAGATAATTCCTTCCTAGGCCTATATCTACCTCAAAACCCCAACAAAATTCTCTTTATCAACTTGAATTTCACCTACACAAATGAATCAAAGAATTCCAAAACCCAAAATATATATACAAAATACAAAACCTCAAAAAATAATAAAACCCAAAGTGCTACAAAAAAAATAGGTTAAAAATAATTTACAAATATACAATATTTAGAAAATTCAATTTGTTTGGAGAAAATAATTTTGGATAAATAACAATGGATAAGTATATTTTGAAAAAATAAATATTGGTTGAAACCTTCCTGCAAAATCAAATATCATAAAGAAATATCAAAGTCCAAATGCAGTCAGCTCTGCCCCACAGTCTGTGAACTTGGAGACCAAGGGCTAACATACCTGTAAATCTCTATAATATTCTGAAGAAAAATGTTATATCATATGGTGAATAAGGTCACTTAAAATAACATGTACCAAGAGAATGTTCTTACCATCAACAAATGAAATAACAATTATTAGCAATGTTTAACAGAGTATATGATCACACATAGCTAACACATACCATGAACTAAGCCCCAAAGTATTTATATTATGATACAAAATGTTGCCAGTAGATCAACAACTCAATACCAGCATTAAATAATTACATCATACAAAGATATTCAATAGAAGCAAAATGAATTCTTTATATAGAGAAACCCCTCAAAGTGGAAAATAATGGCTAGTTGGCTTAATCCTCGTCAAAATAATCTCGACCTTTGAAAATAGCTTGATAATATTTCAATCCCCATCATCGAGTTTTTAATTTTGACGCAAATTTCGAATTTCTCTTATAAATCACTTTTAATTAATCCAAAAATCAAAATTTTGGAATAATTTCGTCAAAAAATTGACTTTGACTTAACCACCAAGGTCCAAGGGCTCAAATTTTCTTAAAATATTAATTTTTTCTTTGGTGGGAGACCTCCAAAATCAATTTTATTTTGACCATGATTTATTTATTTATTTTCCACTCGGAGAGAAATTAATTTCTCTATAATTATTTTTTTGACTCAAAATTATTTAATTTTCTAGCTTAGAATTTTTAGTTGATTTAGTGAGAAAAATAAATTAATTTACACTAGAGGGGATTAATTATTTTTCCACCCTCAAATATTTTAGCCATGGTGTCTAAATATGAGGGACCATGCACTAAATTATTTTTTACATCAAAATATTACAATATCAAACCTTGAAAGGGGAAAACACATTTAGACTCATACCCTCAACAATTTACTCAATTATGTAACTCAATATGATCTAGTATAAACCAAGTGGTTTGTAATAAAATAATTTATCCAAATGTGCTTGAATTATTCCCAAACACACTTTTACAAAGACTTGATATAACAATAGGAGTCACCTAAGACCTTCTGAAGAGATTCCACCCTAGTTTTGTGGTATAAGCTGGAAGAATTTTTTTGTTGATTATCCATGTTTAGAAACACACATAATTCGGTGAGGTTAAAAAAATTCCTAGGATGAAATATGTTTCCAACATTATAGGCTTACCTAGGTGTTGTTACATAATTAAAAAATCATACTAGAATCATTTACAATAAAATTTGCATAAATTAGATTTACAATGATAAAATTGTGTTGGCTGATGACTTTGAACTTTGAAAAAAAAGTTCATGTCTTTTCATTATGCTTCCTTGGATTGTTGACAAAGTGTGGCCAACATCTGGATCCAATTGGGGACACGTTGCTTTATCAAAGGAATGTGAGAATACACAAACTTTTATTCAATAAAACAAAATCCCATCAAATAAATATCCATTCAAAATCCAAATCATAATGTATATATAGAACATCTACTGGAATAAAAAATTCTACTCTAACATATAAGCGTAAAGACATAAAATATAAATGCATGAAATGAAACTAACTAATGACATAAATAAAATCCTAAATAAGAGTGTAGGGTTAGAAATAGAATACAAAGGATGCCATATGGCATCAAATGTCATCTATGTGGCACAATCTGGAACACCTACTTGCATACATGCAAGTCGATAGGTTGTTTATTAGATGTTCCAATGATGTTGAATTATGATCCTTTTTAGCTGATGTAGAATTTCATCACTGCGCTGCACATCATTGTCAAATTAAAGCCATCATATTTTATTGCTCAGAAGATGAGATGAAGAAAAATAATATACAAGCTGGAATAATTTGGTCACAACTACATTAAGTTTTGAAGGATGAACATGTGGTTCAATTTCCTCATCATTATATGGCTTCTTCGGATTTTCAAAGCGATACTTTCTTTCAAAATATCTATATAATATGACCATACCACATGTTGTTGTAGCAGCATATTATAGATCCAACTAAATGCATCCAATTAATTCAACTGCAAACTTTCTTGATAGAAGCATTCCCCATACATCTGGCACATTAAGGATTGTTATGTCCATGGTGATAATTTTATAAAGATAATTTTCAAAGGAAATCTGTAAGTCCTTAAATACACTAAGGAATTCAATTTTATTTGAATCCGTAAAGAAAATTTTGTGATAAGGCCTGGAGATTCTCAAATTTATCTGGTACATAACCTTCTTAGTCACGACATTCGTTGAAGCCCCTGAATCCAACATACAATTGTGAAGCAAGAAGTCATTAACTTTTGATGTAAGTAAGAAAAGTTGATTTCATTCATTATTAATGTAATATTTTAGATCCTTTAACTTAATTTCTTCATCCTTTGTATTTGTATCAGTATTATCTTGTTGATCCATGCCTAGAGCTATGAAGAACATTGCTCTTTGAGAAAGAGTCTTTAGAAGTTCTAGCACAGGGAAAGAAATATTAACATTTTGTATCCATGTGACTTAATCAATTTTCAATCCTGATTGATAGCTTTTAGATGCAACTTGTTTATTCTGATTCTGATCCTTGTCTTTATTTTGATAAGTATAACATTTGCTTCTAGCAATTTCTAGAATCTGTTGCTAAGACATAGTTTCACCATACATCTATGTGATAGGATATTTCTCATCATTGAAGTTGTTGCTGGTGAAAGATGAAGGGATAATGTCTGCATAAGGACATTCCTTTGAAGAACTTTGATTTACATTAGTTATTTGTTCATTGGTTCCATCATCTAGGAGTTTTATAGTGATGCAACATGCGCTTTCTTCATGAAAACTTTCACAATGTCTGAAAAATGGAATAGGTTTATCAATGATACTAGTAAAATAAAGAGGAGTGGGAGGCTTTTGATCATTTTGAGGATTCCTTCTTGGCCATGGATTATTTTTACCTCTGTTATTATTATTATTATTATTATTTCTAGGTTGAACATTTTGAGTTTGACCCTGCTCCATTTGACACTTATTTCTCTAGCATGAACAATTCTAATCTCTTTAATCATTTGAGTTAATTCCTTAATTGGGTCATGCTATACCACCTTTATTTATGACTAGAACTCTTTCAAAACCAAGAATTTCTGACTTACCATATTATTTCTTATCCTTTTCTAACTCTTTGGCAACAAATTGAGTAGTGGATAAATCAATCGATTTTGCACATCTTATCTCCTATGATGTATCAACAAAACTGCCTCGATATATTGTTATAATAAGTATTTTTCTGTAGGCTTATAATCATAGGTCATTTCTTTGATAATACAACTGAATATTTTATTAAAATCCTCAATTGTTTCATTTTTATTCTTATTTATGTTGTTGATGGCTTTGATAATATACCTTCCTTATTTCTTATCCCCACATTTACCTCTAAATGAATTGATGAGAAATTGCAGGGAATAAAAAGAGTTATTGGGCTCGTATAAGTACCACTGCAATGCATCATATTCCAATTATAGGAAAAGGAGCTTCATTTTGACATCTTCATGATTGTAGGCAGTGGCATGAGCATGTATTAGTAGGAAAGATGTGAAATTTCTAATGTGAGCCTCAATAGTGATTTCATTGTTTCCCTGAAACATAGGGATCTTGTACAAATCGACATTTGGAAGATTATGAGGCTTCCAGTGGATATTAGAAATGTTGCAAGGACTGTAGAAATCCATGAAGTCCTCACTAATGGGATCAGGGAAAATAAAGTGGATATCAGGGATGGTTTCCTGTTTGATAAATATTAAATTCTTACTTGAATGTAATGTGTTTAACTGAGCCCTTAGAGCATTTTTAGGATTAGGAGAGGGGTTAACCAAGCTACTAGGATTTCTTCTAGTATATACTCTTGTGAATCGATGAATAATTGGAGTCACCACCCAAACATGAAACTAACCCAAATGTATAGGTGTTAAGAGTCATATAGAAAATGTGATCAATGTGATGGGAAGATTAGTGAAAATATGAAGGATGGGAATGATGAAAAGGTGAAGATATGAAAAGAATCTCAAAACACCAAGAACAAGAAACTTATCCCCTGTAATGGTGCTAGAAAATGTGTCCCTTGATAGGTGAATAAGATGATAAGATACAAAGAAAATATGATAATGAGAAGGTGCTAAAATAAGAGATGTTGTGAGAAACAAAGGCAGAAAAATATATCCCAAGCAACGATGCCAGAAAATGTTGTCTCCCAAATTGTACAGGTGATGTGCGACAACACTCAGGATGGGGGTTTTCACTTTGATCTCCTCCCTCTCTATTATATTTTTACTTCTACTACAAGCTATGGGGGGTATTCCCTATAAAATGTGAAGAGAGGAGGCTTATTGGAAACTAATAAGTCTAGGAGACATGACTGAATGGCCTAGAAACTTGGTTGAATTAGCATGTTAAATGATTGGATTAGATTATTTTGAAAGACCAGTGCCTTAAATGGAATAAATCACTTTCCTAAAATAAATTATTTATCAAGTTACCAAATGAAGAGTTGTTTCTTAAACGATGCATCACTATCCTAAATGAGATGCAAATCCTATAATATAGGTGAGATGAAAAATATCGGTTTATTTTAAGTTATATGACTATTTTAAGTGTATCCTTCCTCCTAATTATTTTGAAGCTAATCTCTAGAGTAGGTTGCGAGAGATAAGCCAAGGGGAAGAAAGCTAAGGCTTTATTAATGATACCTCCCCTTTAGTTCTGACCACCTGATGCCTCTAGCACTGCAGAGGCTATGACTCTGACGATTGCAAGGTCACTACATTAACCACTAAAGAGATGCTAAACTCCTCAAGCTAGATGAGAAAGGTGGGCCTATATCTCTATCGACCAAGATTATGCATGTAAATAAATTAGTTAATGTAAGAGGTTAATCCTAAGATGCAAGTGAAAAATGTGAGTGCTCTTATGGTGAGATTATTAAAAAAAACAAGTACTTGATTACAATGATTTTAAATTATTAACAATAAGGTACTTAAACAATAAATGAATGATAATATCAACAACAATAGGAAGTGCTCAAATGTTTAGATTTGAAACTAGGGCTAAATTCCACTTTGGACAACTCATTTTATGGGGATGATGTTTGCAATGAATTACTCTTTTCGACATGACCAAAATTGATCTAAATATCATCTAATTTGGATAAGCAGAAATATGTTTTTGAATTTATTCCCGCACATGTATAAATTTTCAAGGTTGGCCACATCATCATGTAGGCTCATGAAGCCCAAGAGACATGTCCCTTCACCCTCAATGACTCATATAAATACAAGTCACCTCTCATCTCATTTGGCATCATTATCACTCACACATTCTTATCTCTCCTTATCTCATTGGTTTTTACAGCTATTGGGTAGATCTTCTCTCTCACACGTGGCAAGGAGGACAATTTTTCGAGGAAAATTGCAGGGCTGAATTTCAGGACTATTGCAAGAGTTTTATCAGCATTGACTTTGAATTTCCAAGAATATTTTGAATTTGATTTTCTGTGCATATTTCTGTTTGGGCAGGTTGTATACCTTGGCAGATAAATCGAGGCATTATGGGCACTTTTACTATAGCTGAAAATTGCAAGTTGAGCGCAAAATTCAAGGTAGAAGTTTGACCACTGACTTTGGGACTGTTTTGGGATGATTTTGACCTCCTTTTTAGGCCAAGTTTGACTGGGTTTGACCAAGCATAAAAGGAGACATTTTTTTTTTTTTACAAGTGTTGACTTTATGGTTGTTGGAAATACTAAGAAGGGGGTGAATCGATATTTATTTTCAATTTTTATTTTTACTATTTATATCACTTATAATTAGAACAAAAAATGAAAAATATGAATAAATAATTTTATTAATCGGGAATAATGAGGCCTACACTCCTATTATTTACAATAAATAAAGTACAATATAGTGTAGGAATCCAACCCTAGATGAAGACACCAATCTCTAATCCACCAGGCCCCAACACGTACTTTTCCAAGCACCGACTTTGAAATCACGAGGCTCCAACCTCTAGGGCTCCAAGCCTATATTCCCAAGGCTCCAACCTTGTCACTTTGAGGCACCAACCTCTAGGGCTCCAACCCTATCATTGGTATAGGCTCCAACTTGGTCTCTTGAGGATTCCTATCCTCTAGGGCTCCAACCCTTTGCTTCAATTCTTCAAGATAAGTTTAATGATTCTTCAAGGCTCCCAATATTTTCTGCAAATATACTTGACAATATGTTCAACAATGTATTCTCCAAATACCTTCATCAATGACAACCTTGTCTTCTCAGAAGGTGTCACCACAGATCTTCATGTTACCCAAAACAAAAATTATCCAAGGTCACATCATAAGGGCCTTCAACAATACATCATAATATCTAAGGATGCCTATAATATCAGCTTCTACAAGAATTCCAAGATTTCTTCTAAAATCCATCAGGGTTTCTTCAATATGCTACCCCAAGAATTCTCCAAGAATGTCTTCAATAATTGTTTCAGAGAGACAACGTTACAATGTTCAAAGTTTTCTCTTGGAATTGCATAACAAGCCTTCAAAGCTCCAAGATACTTCTTCCAAGATGTTCTTCTAAACTATCCTCAAATATTCCCTCAAGGTACAAACTTTAAGATACTTCAATTTTTCTTTAATAGGGTTGCTTCATAGTTCTCTTAGGATGTCTTCAACAACTTCTTTAAGGTGAATTCAACAATTTTCTTGGTTTGCTAAAAAATATATGGTGGATTATGCTTCTTAGCAGATGCCTAAACTCCCTTAAGTGTCAACTATCCAAAATACTAGAATTTTTGTTGGCTCAAGGGGTCCTGTCCCAGGTTCAGAGTTCAAGGTTTTCCAACAAACCCCTATACTACTGGCCCTTTTGGCAGTGACCTACTTGTGCAGGTCAAAGTCTCACCTGAAGTAGTATGGGTGGGTGCTGGAACTAGGTTTCCACACCCTGAGAAATGATAGGTAAGGAAAGCAGAGCTGTGTTCTACCTAGTGATGTCCAGATCGCCTCTTCCAGAGAAGGATCTATAGGTCTCTTTTCGCATCCATGTGCGCAATGCCAACTATAATATGGTGCTCGGAGATTATATATGTCTAAGACAGTAGCTCAGTATTGTATAAAATAGAACAAACAAATCTAGATGCAGTAAAAACACTTACACAGAACTTTCACAGCTGAATACATGATATGCATAATACAACAATTACCAATGATTCGCATAAACAGTACACATAGATTCAGTTCTCAAACAACCTTTCTTATTCATCAATTCATCAATTCCCTCTTACAATACCCGTCCCGACCTATGCACACAGTAGCAGGGTCCACACACAACAGGACTCTGGATCTCCACGCACACAACCAGTAGGAGTCCTTCCACAAAATCCCAAACAGATCTACTAAACCACACTTCGCATCAATATCTTCTCATCTTTTTCTCTGCCTTACAATTCAAAATGTTCCTCTATTTATAAAAATCTAGCCTAATTTTTCATATGGTCCGCAAACCATGGTTTGTGGATTCTAGGTCTACTCTTTGACCCATTACAATTCTTTCGGGGCTTTGACCCATCCCAAAACCGCTACACTAGACTAAATATAATAAAAAATATACAAAATCGGACTAGTTTCGCAACTCGTAGGAGACCCTATTCCAACAGTCCCCCAACACAATCTTGTGACTCGTCTCGAGTCACTGTGGTGGTGCAATCTCTATCCATGCACGTAAGGTATTAAGGGTTGCGATTAGTGGAGGTAACACTTCTTGACTTTGGGCAGCAGCACTCTGTGCGATATATACAAGCTTCAGGGAGGTCCATCCTTCAAGAGCCGTGGTAACCCGCTCCAATATCTAGTTGAGTCGCTCGATAGCATCGTGAGCACCCTGATATATCTGGAAGGCGTCATCGCCTCATGGCTTCAAGCGCTTTTTGATGGCATGATTGCTGTGTCGGAGATCTGAAATCATGTCTTGGAAGGTGTTGCTAGTTTTGAAGAGTGTCAGACGCTTTGCAGGGACGAGGGAGGGCAAGGTAGCTTCGATTTGGTCGAAAGAAACTTCCTTCTATCGTAAGTCCTTGTTGACACGCTGAAGCTTCGAGTTGAACAGGACTACTGTCTAGAGCTGCATGGCCGCCTCGAGCAATTGAATACCCAGAGTAAGTTGTCCTGTAATAATGTCCATAGCTTCTGTTATCAATGTAGCACGTTGTGCTCGTACCTCCGAGGGTATGGTAGGTTGCGCTTGGGCCTGGAACATGGTGAATTGTCGGGCCATTTGGGTCTTGAGGGTCTATACTTTGGTTTGGGATTCCTTGAGTGTTACAACCAAGCCTTCTATGGTAGCCCAGAGCGGAGCTGATATCGGGAGTTCATCAGGGATCTCTTTATCAAGATAATGAACCACTATTTTGAGCTGCGCCATAAGGGAGATATCTTCGGTCTGGCGTGTGAGGAGCGATGTGGCCATATTGAGCTGTTGTTGTGCGGTATGATCGCGATGATCGATCTCTTGCAGCACGACGATGTGTAAACCCTATAACGTCGCGCGGGGCAGCTGTGCCAAGTCCACTTGTAGTTCCGTAGCTGGTGGTAGGTGGGAAACGAACAAGATAGTGCTAGGTAGTGAAAAAGTATGGCTTTCATTGGCAGGTAGCCTGGAACTGCGGAGAAGTCACAGTGTATCCCTATACCACTTCGTACCCTAGGGGGATGGAGTATCCTTGTTAGTCAGCACTATCGTGTGCAGGACTAGCTGCGACTCGACTGCGCCAGTTCTCATAGCGAGCTGCGACAGTTACATATCATCCTTCATGGCATATTTCGAGTCCATCTGGCTGGGGCTTGCGATCATCCCAGGTTTGTAAAGGTCATGAACTCCCGTCGTGTAGCTTTGGCACCATTCTGCATAGGGTTCAAAGTCAATTTTCCCTGCAGGGAGCCAGAGGGAAATCAACTTATCAATCTCGGCATCCCCAGACCCTCTCAACACAATGTATGCAGGTGCTAGACTTGTAGGTGCCAAAGCATTCAAAAGGTTAGGGGCTACCATAGAAACAAAAGGATAGGCTTCCAAATTTGGAAACTCATAGACATCTGAAGTAGGTTGATTGGGTATGAACAGAATGCTGAAGGTCTAGACAATCAAGCAGCAGAATAATACATAGATATTATTGAGACAATATGGAGCCTTGATCGGATTTATCCTTTCTTCCTTATAATTTCCAGGGCTATCCAACAGTAGAGTAAATCTAAATTGAAACTTACCATCAAGCAACCTGTAAAAACTCACCATAAATTGGTGCATTGATTTCCAGCCGCCTGTTTTCCATTACGATAAGATTCCCTTTTTACCAGAGTTCATTGTTCTGACAGTCATCGTTCGCACTTGATGGCTTTCCCATGGATCTATTGACCTTGGATGAAGCATCCTTGCTGCTTGCGCAGCCCAAATTAAAGCCAACGTCAGGTGTGTTGTAATGCGATTTAGGTACAACTCAAGCAACTTGGAAACCGTACATATCTTGTCCAACACCGCAGTTGGGACAGTTCGGGGATCATTCTTTCCTTCCGTCAAGCTAAGGCTCCAGTATTCAACCGTGTGTGGTACCAGCGTTCCCCTTGATCTGGGTGCGATTTACAAGCGCGATCTTCCCTTCGTCAAGGCATCTGTGTTCTGCAGAGCTACGTCGAGCACCCCTGTGCCATCTTCCACCTTAAATTTTCAATGAAACTCATCCCAAAAATTCTCCCAATGGCGTGTGTGCTCATGCAACTCCACATCTAAATACCATGTAGCTGGACGCGGTCCTAGGTCATGGATAACAGGTGAACCAGTCGTTTGTGGTTCTATCGAACCATTGCGTTTCCCATGCAAGAAAATATATGTGTGGGTCTTCTGACCCAAGGAAATTTTGGATCCATCTCCTAGCTGGAGCTTCAAATCGCAGGATCATCTTATCCTGACATTCCTCCCAATTGCAGAATACATTCCCATGCATGTCCCACCAACGTGCAGGGCTAGCTTAAGGGCCCCTAGGCTGCGTCCCTTGGGAACTTCTGCTTAAAATTCGTGTAAAAATTCCTTAATGTTACTTGAGTCCCAAAAGTAGGGCAGGTCTCTCACCTCAATGGAGATGCAGCGAAAGTTCCTTGTGACCCGAAGACATTGTAGCGCCGAAACCTCATGCAACCGGCCCTGCCAATTCTCTAGTTCTCCATCGGAGTCAGAAAAACATTCACTATCCTTTTCCCATCAGAGTACTCCTTCTTCCATGGGGTTAATCCAATGTTCGTCCTACGTATTGAGCTTGTAGATGTGATCCACTTCCTCCACATCATGTGTTGTCTCTGTATACCGTGTGCCTTCTGTAGGATCCAACAGTATTATTAATTGTGTGTCGTTACTTTCAAACACCATGCTGTGCTTTTGAGATTGATAACAACCCCCATATCTATAGCCCAGTCTAGTCCTAGGAGTGCAGGGTAAGGATCTGCATCTTCCATGATTTATATCACCTTAAAGTCAGCTTGGACCTTTACTCCTGCGATATCTACCACGACTTTTGGTAGACTTCCTAGAGGGATGATATTCTGTTTATTTTCCATGCGTAGCTGGATGGTGGACTATTCCAATTTAGGTTCTCCCATTCATTGCCATGTTTTCTTAGGTAACACGTTCACATCTGATCTGAGGTCCAAAATAACTTGATCCATCTCGTAGTCACCAATCTATGTAGTCAACCGCATTTCTCTTTCGGTGCATTTTTTATACCTGTATAGTTTGTGCACATCCTTGGTCCCGGGGGTCGGATTGGGCTGCGTTGCGTAGCTATTCATTAATGCCTGAAGGTTCTCTACAGCCTTTGGGTTACATAGCAGCTTCAAACATGCCTGCAGAAAGGGCTCAACACCCTCATCTGTATTGGGGTGTGTCAGTACCTGCACAGTAGCTGCTACTTTCTAAGCGAGGTCTTAGTTAGCTACGACCATGGTCTCTTGTCCCTTATTTATGTTTTATCCTCCTTGATAGGTCAGAGGATCCCTGGCAGCCTCTTCCTTCGATCCATGGGTAACCATCCCACTGCGTGTTATGAATTTCACACTTGGGTCTATGTTCCTTAGCTTGGCTTTAACTCTTTGCACATTCTGCGTGGGGATGTGATTATTTTCCTGCAGTTTGGCTATTAAAATTGGGAAATCTTCGACCACATGGTCTAGATGTCTACAATATTTGCAATATTTCCTTGTAGGATTTGGACAGTCCCTTGCAAAGTGTCCTAATTCCCCACAGTTATAACATATTAACTACCCACATCCTCATCCTGCGCTTCCTCCCCGACCTCTCCTGCCCCTTGCTAGAGAGCCACCAAAGCTTCGGGAGATCTAGGCAATGCAGGGTCTGACTGTACCCTATACAAGTTCCCGTGATCTATCATCAAGTTGTAAGTGCAACAGTTCTGCTCATCGTGTCCTACCGATCGATAGAACCTGCACCACTTTTGCTTCAGTTTTAGGACATATGAACCTAGCCAAGGGCAATGGTTCGTATCATGCAGCCCCGCTACATGGTAGTCATCACACCATAGCACAAGTCCGCTAAAGCATGGTCGTCATAGGATGGGTTCCCCATTCGCTCCTAGGTGGACCGGACTAGGTCCCCCTACCTGCATGTAATCCACCAATAGAGAGCACTGATCCTTTGTATGGACAGATACCTAACATCGTATGCACCATAGATCTGTGCTGGCTCCTTTTCCTCATTCCTTGTGCAGGTTTTGAATTTCCATGTGCATAGCTCCAAGCTTCTCCTGAATTTTTTGTACTCCTAATGAAGTATCTTCTCTGGGCATAGCTTTTAGTTTCATAACGACTTCCACAAATTTTTCCTATGACTCAAAGGTTTGGTGACTCATTGGCGTACGCAGGTGGGGCAACAACATAGTGATGAACCATTCTGTATGTTGTCTATCGTCATACTCAAATCCTCCTTCCCTGATTACTTTCTTCAGTCATTGATCAGCGTCCCATATAGACTCAAATCCACCTTGCTTTAATTCCTTCACTTCTGCTACCAACTAAGAGTAATATTTTGGCTTTCATAATTTTTTCTTCAGAGCATCCTTAATATCTTGAATAGATGCACTCTCGTTCTGAGAGATGTATTTCATGTACAAGTCCAACGCTCTTTCTTCAAATGTTAGGGACAACTGTGCCCTCTTCACCGTATCGTTTGTCACATTTTGCGTAGTCCATACAGAATCTGTTACAAACCAAAATCATTCCATATCCTCATCCCCTACCCCCTTGAAGGTAGGTAGGTTCAGGTGCGCAGCCATATCACTATCCGATAGTGGTGAAGGTATGAGCGATTTATTTCCTTTATGCGACCTAGATGACGGTGTAGTTGGGGGACTTTGCACAACCATCTCTCACAGAGGGTTATAGGAAGATCTTTCCCCATCAAGGTTGGTCCGATATTATTTACCACTGCACATGGCGCTCTCGTCTAGATCCGAGGTCATTCAGTTAGTATGACTACATAGAATACTCTTCTCGCACAGTAATATCTTAATCAACAAAGGTAATGTCTTTAGAAACTTGCCCTGGAACCCTTTAAAGAACCTCTTCTCAGCCTCAGAGTAGGAGACAAACTGATCAATGGAAAATTATATCACAAATCCTCCTAGCACACTATCCACCCAGTGATCCACCGTGCGAGTGATGGTATTATCAGTCCTTTCCAGCTACTGGATCAACTTTGGAGTCCGCTGTGACTCGTTCGTCCTTCCAACACTTCTGGAATTCTATGAGCCTATCCAACCACTCCTGAAGCTTGATTGAAAATGTCACAAAGAAAATTTTGTAGCTTTCTATAAGAATGTACCTATTTTTCCACTTTTCCACCGTTAACTTCATGATGCGATTTTATTTTATCGTAAATTCCTGAATCTGCTTTTCGAATGACTCCTAAATTTCCTTCCTTTCAGGCTTCCAGTACTCTCTTGTCATTACCCAATCCCTTCCTCAAAATGCTTCAGGTCCCAGCAATGGAACCATTTGTTGGCTCAAGGGGTCCTGACCTAGGTTCGAAGTTCAAGGTTTGCCAACAAAACCCTATACTACTAGCCCTTTCGGCAGTGACCTACTTGCGCAGGTTAAAGTCTCAACCGAAGTAGTATGGGTGGGTGTTGGAACCAGGTTTCCGCACCCTGATAAAGGATAGGTAAGGCAAGTAGAGCTATGTCTTGCCTAGTGATGTCAAGATCGCCTCTTCCCAAGTAGGATCTATAGGTCTCTTTTTGCATCCATGTGTGCAAGGTCAACTATACTATGGTGCTCAAATATTATATACATCTAAGATAGTAGCTCAGTATTTCATAAAATAGAACAAACAGTCTAGATGTAGTAAAAACACTTACATAGAATTTTCATAGCTGAATACAGAATACGCATAATACAACAATTACCAATGATTCACATAAATAGTACACATAGATTCAATTCTCAAACAACCTTTCTTATTCATCAATTCATCAATTCCCTCTTACAATACCCGTCCCGACCTGTGCACACAGAAGCAGGGTTCGCACACAGCAGGACTCTGGATCTCTGCGCACACAGCCAACAAGAGTCCTTCCCCACAAACCCAAACAAATCTACTAAACCATATTTCACATCAATATCTTCTCATATTTTTCTATGCCTTACAATTAAAAATGTTCCTCTATTTATAAAAATCTAGCGTAATATTTCCTATGGTCCGCAAACCATGGTTTGCGGATTCTAGGTCTACCCTTTGACCCATTACAATGCTTTCGGGGCTTTGACCCACCCCAAAACCCCTACACTAGACTAAATATAATAAAAAGTATACAAAATTAGACCAGTTTCACAGCTCGTAGGAGAACCTGTTCCAACAAGTTTGTTGTTGCCTTCAAAAACTGTTCCAAACTTCTACTTCAAAGGTGTCACAAGTGTAGCTCAATATAATTTGTCTACAGGTCTACCACTATCCTTTGGTAATGGCCACAGATCCAACCCAATTGGTGTCACCATATACAGATTCATGGTTAGGTTTGTCTCTTATAGGCAGTTGTCTGAGTCTCTTGAGCATCCTCCATAGGAATTTTCTTGAGCTAGATTCGAGGTGTTAGTAGCCACAAACTTGAACTTTATTTTATATCCTTTTAAGTATGATTGTCCAAACTTGACAGGATTGTCTTATTACATCAAAATATAAGTCTGGGCAAGGAAATTGTTGATTTTCCAAGATCTAAACCTCCTCCACAGGTTTGTTCATTAATTTGTCATAGGTCCAAGCTGAATCAAATATGATCCTTCCAAAAAAAATTCCACAGTTTTGTGTCTTGTTGTCTGAGCCCTTCAAATGCTAATAGTCTGAGCTCCCAAGAAGACTCCATAAATATGATCACAGGTCTGTGCCTAGATATCAACTGTTCTGAATTAGATTGAGCCTCTAAGTATACAATCTGAGTTGTGTACAGGTTCTAGCCACCTCACTGTGTGTTCATTGTGTTGAATGATTGTTCTCAAGAGGTTTTAATCTAACACAAAAATAGTTTATACCAAAACAATGAACTTTTATGTCCTCTTGGCCTCCTATTTTTTTTTTTTTTATCTAACCCACGAGGAATTGAACATTAAATCTCTTTCTTTGCAATGAATTCAAAATAAAACAATTACTAATATATCTAAACCCCATGGGCCTCTCAGCCTCTTGCTCACTTTTGTGGTACTTATCTAAAATCTTGACCAAAATTCCTTGTCAAATTTAAGAGAACGAAACCTTATTTATACATGTTTTTACCATAAGCAAAAATACATGTCCCTTAGAGGAGGAATCAACTTGGTCATGTTAGCTCATGTCAGCTAGCCTAAAAAAATGAGTTATTATAACTCATTAATTCATTTTATCTCATTATAGAAGGAGTTTTAAGGTGAGTGATAGCTTGTTATAAAGGGAAAAATATCCTCTATAAGTTGGTGTCAATTTCATCCTTCAATGAAGCCATTTTCCTATCAATAAAATTAATTTTGTGAAATTGTCATCATGGCAGCCTATAATATTTTATGTATCTGGAATTAAAGGTAAAGGTTCCTTATTTAAGGAATCATTCAACAAGGCTAAGGCTTAGGGCATCCTATTTTCCAACATTTACCATTTCCAACAATTCCATATTGACATCGATGGGGTTTGCATGAAGAGAGGTAAGGGAAACACCAGAAGGGTTATTCATTCATCACAAGGGTCTAGAAATTTTCCAACATTTTCCATTTCCAAAAATTCCATATTGACATCAATGACAACCTTGACCAACAATCTCCTCCTTTGTGATTGAGGGAAATATTCTCACCCTTTCAACATTGTATCCCCCTTTGACATCAATGGAAAATCGGGTGTCCAAATACTCCCCCTATCAAGCTGCTTCTTGAGATGTTGCTTGATCATATTTTATTCCTTTCTTCATGATAGTTATCCATGATAGATATGTTGCCCCAAATTGTAATCATGTTGGTCTTTATGTCATATATCTAATTCATCTATAGTGTTTGAATTGTGCTCCCCTTAACATTTGTCTTCTTGATATGTTTCTTCTTGTAACACCCTTTGTCATTGTTCTTTTCTTTAATTTACTTGCTCCCCCTAAGCCTTTGCATGCCTTCATGGAAATGGATGAGTTGGATGATCAACCAACTCCCCCCGCCTAAATTAACTCCTCTAGCTCTTCATTTTTCTTAAGACAAGAAAGATTGTTTCCTTGTGATCAAGTGGAAGAAATCTCCAACATTGTTCTCATTTTTCTTCAATGGAATTACTCTCGAGAGATGATATATCAAGATATTATTGTCCATGTGTGATTCATGAAGGGTTTCATAAGGCTCTTCATGGATATTTTCTGCAAGAATAGTCTAGAATCACAAGCTCCCCCTAATAGCATGCATGGCCTCCTTTTTGGCAGAATTTCATCATAAAAAACTTGGAATATCACATCTGCCAAGGATGTATTCATTAGATAAAAAACATGAGTTGATGTCTTGGGTGTTTAAGATTCTTTCTGAACCAATTTGATTTCTTCTCCCTACTTGTGTAACTTTCTTTTCTGGCTTGGTAGTCATGGTTTTAGCTTTATTATGGAACCAAGTCAAGTTACAATCACAAGACATATTTCCAAAGTTATGATATTTGAAGCACCCCATCTTTCTCATGAATGAGGAATCATGACTTCTTCTTGAAAACATGCTTCTAGGGAACTGATGTGGACCATTATATTTGTCCTTGTGGTATGCCCTACAATCCTTTTCCATATTCCCAAAGTTTGTACAAGAATAACAATAACCAAAAAATATAATTTTGTGCCTAGGAGATGGAGATTGTCTTAATGTACTTCTTAAGTATTTTTTTCGTTGGAATTCTTTGATGATATCCATTGTCTCTTGCATCTTTGGTACCTTCTGCAAAGTATTTCCTTGATGCACTTCTCAGGTCATTTTTCCCTAAATTCCTTTGGTCAAATTTATTGCCTCTTGAATTCTTGACACCATCTGCATATCTTCTTAGAAGAGAGTTTCTCTAATGTCATCTTGACTCTTTTCCTTGTCTTTGTTGGATCTGGGGGCATCAATATTTTTTCCAGGCTTATCCACATCCTTATTGTTTGAAGCATTAGGGTTTGCGTCATTCTTTCTTTAGGGTTCACCTGCATAGGCAAGACCTGAATTATCAAGAGTTGGTCTTTGATGACTTAGTATGTCATCTAGGGTTTGAGAGATTTTAGACTGTTGTTCACATGATCAAATTGTTTCTTTAGAAGATAAATTTCTTCTTTCATCATCTTTGTTTTGTATATGGTTCTCCATTTCTTACTTCATTCTTGTTGCTTCACATGATTGAGCCTTAAGTGAGGTGATTTCTAATTTTAATCTGGTGGCATATTCATCCTTTTCTTCTAGTTGGCATGTTATGGAATTTCTATCCTTTTGTTATTCATCAACTTGTCCTTCTAGAAGGACCAAAATTCCATCACTTTTTCAGATCCTTGTGCTCGTATCTTTGCTTCTTCCAATTGAGATTTAAGGGAAGAGAGCTCTTCCTTGGATTGACCAATTTTTATTTCATGTTTGTTCAAGTCTTCATGCATTTGTTCAATATGGCTTGACAAAGTTTCTTCCCTTTTATTGGCTTTATCCAATTGATTTGTCATGTATATGAATTCTTCATGATGCCTTTTATTGTTTTGATGAAATTCCTCCTTTAGCTTAGTGAGCTCCTCATATCTTTCTTGTAATTGAAGCTTAAATAGGTCAACTTCCTTTTTTTTTCTTTTCAAGGTAATGGTCACCATCTTGTGCTTGCTTCTTGATCTCCCGATTTTCCTTTTTCAAACAACTAATCTCTTCTATGGTAGCTAGAAGTTTTTCCTTGAGATATTCTTTGAGATAATCTTAAATTTATTCATCTTCTAGGTCCTCCTTGGTGTTGATGTATTAATTATTTATTTTTTAGATTCCTTTATGGGTTCTAGATTTCCTCCAGTATTTTTATCATCTTCTCGATTAGAGGTCATGATCAAAGATCCTTTTGAGTGAATATATTGAAGTTTTTCCCGCATACCTTTTGCCGATGAACATTTTTCCACTTTGGCCTTTATAGGATCTCGTAGCCCCCTCAAGATCGCCTTCATTTCTCTCGCATTATATTCCTTGGATTATTATTCCATCATTATTTGAGTAATCACTAATTCCAAAATTAAAAACCTTGATCCATCAATAAGAACTTCATTCTACCCTTCCATACTTAAAAATTTGTTCCATTCAACATAGGGGATTTGTCAACCTGGTTTTCATCTGAATTCTTGATTGAGGAAGAGACGTCTTTAGAAGGATTGGAGGATTTCTTCCTAGGATTTTCCATTTGTGTTCTAAGGATATACCTTCAAGTTTTTAGGCTTATGAGCGAAGGTACTCGCTCTGATACCAATTGTTGGAAATATTTAGAGGGGAGGTGACTCAATATTTCTTTTCAATTGTTATTTTTACCAGTTATATCACTTATAATTAGAACACAAAATGAACAAAAGGAATAATAATTTTGTTATTCAGGAATAATGAGGATTTAAATCCTCTTATTTATAATAAATCAAGTACAATATAGTGTAGGTATCCAACCCTAGATGAAGACACCAGTATCCAATCCATCAGGCTCAAACATGTAGTTTTCCAAGCAACGACTTGGAATTCATGAGGCTCCAAACTCTAGGGCTCTAGCCTTATCTTACCAATGCTCCAACCTTGTCATTTTGAGGCACCAACCTTTAGGGCTCCAACCATATCACTGGTATAGGCTCCAACCTATTCTCTTGAGGATTAATATCCTCTAGGGCTCCAACCCTTTGCTTCAATTCTTCAAGATAAGTTTAATGATTCTTCAAGGCTCCCAATATTTTCTGCAATGAGCCTTGACAATATATTTAGCAATGCCTTCTCCAAATCACGTCATCAATGACAACCTTATATTCTCAGAAGGTGTTACCGCAACTCTTCATGATACCCAAAAAAAATTCTCCAAGGTCACATCATGAGGGCCTTCAACAATGCATCATAATTTCCAAGGATTCTTCCAAGATCAGCTTCTACAAGACTTCCACGAAGTCTTCTAAAATCCCTCAAGGTGTCTTCAGTAACTATTTTAGAGAGACAATGTTCCAATGCTCAAAGGTTTCTCTTGGACCCACACAATAAATATACAAATCTCTAAGATTCTTCTTCCAATATGTTCTTCTAAACTCTCTTCAAAGATGCCCTCAAGGTACATACTTCAAGATAATTCAATTTTTTTTTAATAGGGTCTCTTCATAGTGCTCTTAGGATGTCTTCAACAACTGCTTCAAGGTGGCTTCAACAAGTTTCTATGCCTGTTCAAAAATATATAGTGGAATATGCTTCTTAGAAGATTCCCAAACTCCCTTAAGTGTCACCTATCCAAAATATTAGAAGTATGTTGTTTCCTTCAAAAAAAATTCCAAAATTCTTCTCCAAATGTGTCACAAGTGCAGCTCAATACAAGTTGTCCAAAGGTTTGCCACTATCCTTTGTTAATGGCCACAGATCCAATCCAATTGGTGTCACCACACACCTCACAAAAATTTTTCCACACACAAATCTAAGGTTAATTTTGTCTCTTATATGCAGTTTTCTGAGTCTCTTGAGCCTCCTCCATAAGAATTTTCTTGAGTTAGGTTCGAGGTGTTGGTAGCCACAAGTTTGATTTTTATTTTATAGCCTTTTAAATGTGATTGTATGAGCTTAATAGGACTGTGTTATTACATCAAACTACAAGTATGGGAAAGTCCACTGTTGATTGTCTGATCTCTAAGCCTCCTCCATAGGTTTTTCCGTTAAATTGTCACAAGTCTGAGCTGAATCAAATCTAAGCCTTCCAAAATGTTGTGAAAATTTTTGTGTCTTGTCGTCTGAGACCTTAAAATTCTAATAGTATGAGCTCCCTAGAAGACTACACAAATGTGATCATAGGTCCACGTCTAGCTATCAACTTTTTTGAATTAAATTGAGCCTCCAAGTCTGCAATCCGAGTTATTTTTAGGTTCTATCCTCGTGACTGTGTTTTCACCATGATGAATGACTATTCTCAAGATGTTTTAACACAACACAAAAAAATAAGCCCAAAAAATGAGCTTTTATGTCCTTCAACCTCCTATTCACTTCTGTGGTACTTATCTAGAATATCGACCGAAATTCATTATCAAATTGAGGAGACCAAAAAAATATGTATACATGTTTTGACCATAAATGAAAATATGCTTAGGGGTAAAATGCATAGGTGGTAGCTGGAGTAAGATCCCTCTCAGGCCTTCTCGGGACCTAAGGCAGACAATCAGATTAGATGCAACATTCACAAAGACAATACATGCATGTTTATACTAGTACTTGATTAACAAATTGAAGTATAGAAGGATTACCTTGATGTGCAGTCCCCATCTGTTGGAGAGCTCAATGAAGTGTGGTAGAAGTCCTGCTCACTGACCCCAAGTCTGAATCCTGCAAGAAAACAATGAAATAGTGTAATATTCACAGTGATATCACAATAAAAAATCAAAACAGGTATATAATCAAACAATAAATATTGTAAATCTAAGCGAATTATAACATGTATCTCTAACAAATAAATCAATAGATGAAATAACAAGACACCAAGTGGACAAAATAGAGGCATTTCTATTATATCAACGAAGGAAGATTACAACCATAATTTTGGTCAAGGTTCCCTCAGTCCTCAGACTCCAAGTTCTCTCTCCTCAATATCCAAGTGTGACAATGTTTCGGAAAATAGTTCTCAATGAACTAAGCCAGCCATGAAACCTCACACTATAATAAGTTTTCTCCTCAGACAGTCAACCTTTCGACCTTTGATAATGAGCCCTTGCCTCCAATATATAAGAGTTTGGGAGGATCAAACTTGCCATTCTTCTCCATTAGTTTGATTAGGGAAAAATTCATGATGTTTCTAATATTTTCTAGATTTTCCCCTCTTTTGATGATTAGTTAGGTTTAGAAATGTTCAATCAGAGGCTTGTACTACAATTTTCCATATTTTTGGACTGACTCCTTGAGAAAAAGCTGGAAATGTTAGTTAGTTACTATGGAATTTGTCCCTTATTCTTCATGAAACATGGGTAATATTTCCCTTTAGGCTAGACAATGTTTTAATGTAGCCCTAACACTCCCTACAAGAGCAGGGAAGCGTTATAACTCAACCTAGTAGTCTCTCGGGTGTGTTACCTTGGTAAAATAGGTCTCTTTCTAGGTAAAATTATTCCTTCCATGTGTCCTTATCCTATGAGATGATAAGGAGGTTATTTGTAGTATAACAAATGCCCTCTAAAGTGTGAGGTTAGAGATGAAGATGATGGCTGCAATAATTTATAAATGTGTAGTAGAGTGAGAGGAGTTCGAGGACTGAGGAAGACCTAAAACAAACAACGTATGTCAAAAATATAAATATCTATCCTAATTCGGGCATTCCCATGCTCAGTAGTTGTATCAAAATGATTTCTCCAAGAAGAGATATGTCTAGTATGTCCATTGATAAGCACAATGTGGAAGCTTGTGTTATGATAGGATCAATCTGATAAGATATCTCTGAAAAAAATATACACAACTTGGGAGAGGGAAAAAGGATGAATGATGTAGGCCTCTACCCAAGGTCTTGGCCGTTGCTTCTCTAAACTGCATATTTATACACATGTGAATAAAGGATTTGTAGTTGAACATGTGAGAAATTTTCTGATTACCAGTCAATGATGAAAATTGTTAACAGAGGCTAGTCGATCAAATTCCTAGATAATATGTTGAAGTCGATGGGAAGAGATATGTCAAAAGGAAGGCAATGAGGTGTCCTACATCAGTTGGCACAAAACGGGATAAAGATGATTTTTTTTGAAGACATTCAAGAGAAATGGTGCAAACTGACGATGGGCAAATAATTTTTGGTATATGATGGCTTGGTTGATATAGGAAGTAGTAGATAGCGTGATCTCTTGAACAATAGAAGGCATAGAAAGCAAGGTACTAGGTAGCTTAGACTCATGAACACCAAAGAGTGTTAAGATTAAACAATGCAAGAACATTGAGATATGAAGGATAAACTCATAGAATGGTAAGGGTTCAATGAGAATCTAATGCGAGAGAGTTTTCTGAGGAGTGCCATGTTCTAGGTGTTGCTGCCAAATCATCTTTCAAAGTATAAAGAGTGAGTCTCTACTTTTTCTGAAATTTTCCCCATCTGATTAGGTTTAACGAGTCTATAAGGGTAAACTTGGTGCTTTTTTCATGTTTAGCGAATTTGAAAAATATCGTAAAATACAACTCCAAGGGGGTACCTTTCTCATGGTTGATGAACGGGTTCAAAAGGGTTAATAGTATGCCTGACACAATTCCTTTAAATGTAATTTAGTCCATTGAGTCCAAATAAAGTGATAAACCTATGTTCAATGGACTTCTACCTCATTTTGTTGTGAGTATGAGGAGATGAAGTAAACTCAATATTCTTCATGAAGTTTTAATGATTTAGACAAAGAAAAACACATTCCTCTTCATGAAGTTTCAACGATTCCAATGAGGAAAAACTCAGTGTCCTTTTTGGTTTTTAACGAGCTAGAAAAATATGGAAAAGAATGGCTCATAATCTTCATCGTGGTAGTTTAACGAGCTCGAAGAAGGAAACTCAGGGTTTTTTTCAGTTTTACGAGCTAGAACAAGTCCCTAAAAGGAAGGCTCATTCCAGGATAAGAGTGGTCAATTATGCATAGAAACAATGACAATTCATTAGAGTATCGATAACATCATTAAGATAACAATTCCATAAAAAAAAAATAGAATTTTACCAATTTCAATAACTAGATGAGTGAGTCATACCTCCACACTACAAGGAAAAGACCTTCTAGCAGATGTTTTTAAGGAACCCCTTATAAAAATACACTAGACATTTGTTTCTAGCGGAGGTTACTAGAGGAGGTTAGTGGGCGGAGGTTTTTGTAGATGTATTTTTTCCGGTGCGATTATCACTATAAAACGAAGCATTGCGTTCAACAAGAGAAAGAACCAATGCACACAAAAATTTCCACACCGGACACCGTGCACTCTGTACACATCTGCCCGGTGCATTGTATTTCTGTAGCGCACTGGTTCTTTACAACACTTAAGCACCGGTGCCTCATAAAAAGAGTGCGAAAACATAAATTGCCTGGTGCGGAATGAAGAAAACGCACCAGTGTGCCCATAAAACCCCGCGCACCGGAATAGGGTTAAATAAAAAAAAATTATGGCCAAAAAACCAAACAAACATTAGCACACCGGACACTGTGCACTCTGTACACACCCGCCCAATGCGTTGTATTACTGTAGTGCACCGGTTCTTTACAACACTTCCACATTGGTGCCTCATAAAAAGCACACGAAAACAGAAACCACCCAGTGTGGAATGAAGCAAATGCACTGGTGTTCCCATAAAACCTTGTGCACCAGAACAAGGTTAAATAAACAAAAATTATGGCCAAAAAACCGCACAAAACATTGGGACATTGGACACCGTGCGCTCCGTACACACCCGCCCAGTGCGTTTTATTATTGTAGCATACCAGTTATTTATAACATTTCCACACCGGTGCCTCATAAAAAGCGTGCAAAAATAGAAACCGCCCGGTGCGGAATGAAGCACACGCACCGGTGCTCCCATAAAACCCATCACACCGGAACAGGGTTAAATAAAAGAAAAAATTATGGCCAAAAAACCGCACAAAACATTGGCACACTAGACATCGTGCGCTTCGTAAACACTCGCCCGATGCATTGTATTACTATAGCGCACCAGTTCTTTACAACACTTCCACACCAGTGCCTCATAAAAAGCATGCAAAAATGGAAACCACCCAGTGCAGAATGAAGCAAATGCATTGGTGTGCCCGTAAAACCCCATGCACCGGAAGAGGGTTAAATAAAAAAAAATTACGACCAAAAAACACCTTTTCACTTTTTTCAGTGCTACAGAGCTCTCAAGCACCGGTGCAATTTATCCTTTTCTGAGCCGCCTTGACATCGGTGCTCCCATTGCACTCATTGCACGCACTGTTGCTGTGCATTTCCCACCAATCTCCAACTTGAATTTTGCAAAACGGTGGACAAATTTTGCTTTTTAAAATTATATAGCCAATATGCCTCCTCGACGGCCAAATGTGTAGGTATTTTTCTTGTTTTTCCATAATTAAGCCTTTTAGTGCATTATAATTTCAAATAACGTTAAAATTAACCATTTAAAAAAAAAAAAAATCGTGCAGTGTGCTCGAGCCGTTTGGCTCGCACCGGTTTGCGGTGCTTCCTGTAAATTTATCGATCACACTGCAATCGGTGCTAACAGTATCCACACTAGTTTTGGGGTTGTACCGATAGGTGCACCATGTTATTTTAAAAAAATTTAAAACGTGCGGTGCGGTCATTTACTAGGCCGCACTGTTGACAATGTGGAATAGTAGCAACACGGTGCATTGACTGAATTATCCACACCGGGGTGGGTAATGTTGTCAGCACATTGCATACCACATTTTGACAGGGTGAATGGTTCAGCTTGGTAAACCGGTGCTAACGTTATCCACGCCGGTACCAAAGGCGCACTGTGTTATTTTATTTTTTTTAAAAAGTGTGGTGTGGTCGGTTACCCGCACACACTGTTGACCTAGTGGAATAGCGACGACGTGGTGCATTGACCAAAATAACCACCCTGGGATGGTTTTTTTTTTCAATGCATGACTTTCCTTATTTCGCTTGGGTCAACTGTGTGGCCTTGTTAAAGACTGCACTATTCACTATGTCATGATGGCAGGAGGTCGGTCCACTGACTTAACTATATGCCTTGGGGTGTAGAGTTTAGTCAACGCACCGCCCTCCTGACACCATACATAGTCAACAGTGTGCTACAAATTTTTCTGGAGCACCACCCTCGGTGCGGTGAATATTATTAGGTGCACCAACTGCTTTTTTATTTTTTTCAAATTTTTTTTATATATGTATATTTCTAAATACATGTCTCATTTAATAAAAAAAATGTGTTTAATATGTCAATCATTCAGAGACGTGAAAGGAGAGAAGAGGAGGAACAACAACAACAACACGTGGAGCAGTATAACATGGTTCGCTTGTGGGAGTCACGAGAGAGGGAGAGAGATGCGTACCCTCGCCCTATTATAGTAGCTACGCAGGGGCTCCTAAGGCAGGTAGGCCTCCTCAAGTTCTATGAGGAGGCTACTTCCCTAAAGGGCCATGGTTTGTTTTTGAGAGATCTTATTTGAAGGTGGAATGCCCACCAATAGGCTTTCTGGGTTGGTATCAACCAGTGGTACACGCCAACTGAGGAGGATATATATTTCATTACAGGGCTATTGAGGAGAGGGGAAAATTTTCCCTAGTTCCCAGAGGTTCTAGTTGGATGTGTAGCAGGGAATCAGTTAGTTTACTCCCAGAGATACAATGGAGAAAATGTACGGTCTCCTGTAGAGTTTCAGGTCACCGGAGGTCAGTTACATATTGGTGCATTTGATAGTGAGGAGGTGCAGTTTCTCTCACTTATCATTTCAACCATTTTACACAACACCAAACATGAGCAATGCATTAGTTGCTCACTTCTATATTATGTTGATTCTTTAGTACAGGAGCCATGACTTGTCAGGTGGCCTGCCATTTTTTTGTGGCAGTTCTGTACAACCTTAGATAGATGTCATGCTCATGCAAAAGGGAGGGTCAACTTCCCTTTTTCTTTAGAGATTTTTTGTTTATTTTTTGAGAGGATTCCAAAGACGTGGCCTACTTTTGTTCGGCGGCCTCGTAGGCTGATGTTTGAGGCACATATGCACATGTGGGGGTAGATGATGCCCAAGAGGAACGAGACTCTGTTTCTAGCGAGGATATCGCATGATGCACTGGAGTTGATAGCCAATGTTGATGAGCATCCCTTCATTATGGTCCCCTGTCCTTATGCGGGTTTGGATTGGCGAGGGCGTGCCAACATACTCTTCACAGTTGATGAGCCACCAGATGATAGAGGTAATATTACTATTTTATTTAAATTTATTCTAGCATGTTCTTTAACTTGTTTTTATTAAATTGTGTAATGAAATTGTCTAATTATTTTTGTGTACTTGTATATATTTTGTAGACATTGGCTCTTTTGATGGCGAGGACATGCCGACACCACCACATGATCCAGGTGTGGATCCTGATAACGATTAGGGCATGCTAGATGCCAAGGATCATCAGGAGTTCGGTGCAGAGAGACCTGATCCTACTGGTGCATCGATACCACATTTTGCTAGGTGCAGTCGACTTGATGCTAGACACAGGATAGAGTTGGGTGACCAACTCAGTGCATTTATTGTTGAGGCAGGCATCAGGCCATTCATTACAGAGAAATATAGGCTGATGATAGGCTATTACAAATGTGGAGAGGCATGCCGCGTGACATGTATAGCCTGATGCGGCTTGTCGTAGGAGCTACAATAGCTGTTACGCGGCTGAGGGGGACTTTTGCACGTGATAGGCATGGTTGAGCTGCAACACATGATGGAAATTTCACAAGCAGTGACTCATCCTCTCATGATCATTCACATCGCGCCATGAAAAATAAGCATGAGCCTCCACTAACATATAGCAATAGTCATCATGGCGATTAGGTTGGACCATTGGCCACGTCTAGTCAGCAGCCTGCAACATCCATCAACACTCATGATCATGAGCAGGCTGGACCATCGACTGTCAAGGCTGCAGCATTGACTGAGCAAGCCTCCACTAGTACTGCTATTGATGTTGTACTACCACCAGCTGATCCATGACATTTATATTACAGTTGTGTATTTTTAACATTATTCAGTTATATATATATATATATATATATATATATATATATATATATATAGATAGATAGATAGATAGATGGTCCATGTATTTTATGTTCATGTTGCAGTTGTACTTAATTTACATGTCCATTATCATCATGAAGTGTATATTTTTAGGTCATGTTAGATATGTTCATTTAATGTGCATTTTGCAGATAGATGTGTATGTGATAGCATGAGTTATTTGACAAGAGATGTATATTTGATTTTTGTGTTTTGATGATGTTAATATATCATGTTAATTGTGTTTTATTAAATGATCATGATCATGATGATGTTAGCAATTTTGAATGTGTTTTTTATACAAATATGATGTTTGTACGATGGTTATCATGAACGTGATGTTTATTATTTAATTTAATATTAAATGATTATGATATTATAAAATTGTAATACTTTTAATTCTAATTGTATGTAAAATTCTAAAATTGAAATTGTAAAGGTATATATGTATTTGTAAAATTGTAATTGTAATTGTAATTTTTTAATTTGTAAAATTGTAATTGTATATCTGTAAAATTCTAAAATTGTAATTGTAATTGTAATTGTAGGTGAAATTGTAAAATTGTAATTGTAATTGTAGTTCTAATTCTAATTCTAATTGTATGTAATATATTTGTAAAATTTTAATTGTATTACTGTGAATTGATTGTAATTGTAAAATTGTAATTGTATGTAAAATTCTAAAATTGTAATTGTAATTTTAATTGTAATTGTATGTGAAATTGTAAAATTCTAATTCTAATTCTAATTGTATGTAAAATATTTGTAAAATTTTAATTGTATTAATGTGAAATGATTTTATTAAAATTTGTAAATTTGTAAATTTGTAAAATTTTAAATAATTGTAAAATAATAAATCTAGAATAATATGAATTATTGTAACATAATAAAGTTTAGAAAATAATGCAAATAAATTCATGTACTTTAGAATTATCATTATTTTATTATGATCTTAGATACAAAAAAGGAACTAATTTATACAGTAGGTCATTGTTTTTGAGATCAACATAATTTCAAATTATCAAATGAATTATTGATTTTAGTATTAACACAATGAAAATTACCAATTAATTCAAAGTGCATATTATATTGTTTCAAAAAAACCATCTTAAAAAGTATAAATATTGATGAAATAACACATGTACCATATCACTCTTGGTTCTTGTGATCACCCTCATTATCTTCCAGCTCGCATGGCATGATAACACTATTTTTCTCAAAGATATGTTTTGATCTACAGTCATGTGTCAATACGAACCACCTATCCTTATTCGACACATCTGGGTAAAAAAACACCTGGTTGCAGTGTTTGGGGAAAACATATGGATCCTTAGCTTCATCCCACATCTTTCTAGAGTTGATACATATCAGCCTACTATCACAATATTCCTTTACATTATTCCGATCAAAGGTGTCTCACCACTTGCACCTAAAAATAACACATTGGAAAGAAGAGAAATCCACTTCAATGATCTCTTGTATCTTTCCGACGTAACCTAACGTCCCTCGTACTAGGTAACTTTGATTATGGTGGCTAGATCGAATAGATTGATCGAACTCAACTTCCACTCCACAACCTTGTGTGATGTTTCCAACATCGGCATTTTTTGTGCGAAAATGGTGTCCATATGCCCACATAGATGGGAACAAATGCAGCTATTATAAAAAAGTAAAAAAAATCATAGTGTCATATGTCTTATAATACCCAACAGTTAAAATATGAAATATAGATGTCTTATAAGTTTCAAATTTACATATAAATTAAAAGTATTATTACTGAATTACTGCACCCGATCCCTATGTTTAGCGCATCCTCTTCAGCACGTGGGTAACGACCAGTATCACCATATTTCTCTCTGAATTGGTCAGCAACTTAAATTTTGGGGCATATTTTTGGCATATTTTATTTTAAATGATCGGGATAAGGCACAATTTATACCATTCAACTGTCTGAATTCTTTCCTATCACTATCCCATTTTATCCTCTTTTGTTCGTATAATGCGACCCACGGTTGTGTCGCTTCAGAATTGTAAAGAACGAATTTATTGATTGCTTCAATTTATGCATTCACTGATGAAATCAAACCAAAATTATATATTACTTAGAGACAAAAATATACATTATATCGAATTTCAACATGAATATTAATTACTTTTTGTAAATTTGAAAAATTATAAGTTGCTTACTCTTTATCAAGCGCTTTTTTCCACTCGTTTGGAGCAACTCCCCTTCTCTTTTGTCTTCATCCTTTTCATCGTCCCAAATCACCACACCTGGTATGTTGTCGATCTTCTTGATGTAGTCACTAGCATAATAGAAATACTCATACGATATGTAGCCCTCTTCCATAGACCCCTCGGGTTTTTCCCTTTGTCGAAAAAAACCTTCCAATTACTTCATGTACCTCTCTAAGTAGAACATCCAATGACAAGAAGCCACCCCAACTAATTCAACCTCATCTACTATGTGGATTAGAAGATGAGTCTGTAAGTCCATGAAACTCGTTAGCAGTTCCTTCTCAAACATACAAACAATCTCAACTATCTCTTGACACCACCGTGGAATGCTAGTGTTACACAGTAATTTGTCACTGTCCCTGCAATCCCCCGTCTCGCATATTGGAGGGCCTTTTCCATGACCTGTGAGCAGTGACATGACCTAAAACCACTTTCATGGCATCCCCCTTGACAAGGAAAATCATTCCTCTGAAGACAGTTTCCTATAAAAAACCCTAAAAATAGACCTTTTGGCCTTGGCGCGACCCGCCAGTTCAGCCCTCGCACCAATGGGGGAAATCCACCAAAGAGGGTGCGCAACTCTGTCCCAGTGCAATAATCGTGCCAAGCTTAATAACGATTGTTTTCTAAAAATAAATGGTGGAAGTTTGATTCCAACCAACTCCTGAACGAGTCTCTAAAATGAGTTGGGAGGTTTGGCTCCGAATCTCCATGTAGGGGAAGTGGTTTTCCACCTATCATGGAAGCTTCCTTGAGGATGGGGCCAATCCCACCATTGTAGGGATCCTTCCACCATCTATATAAGCTTTCCATTTTCCCTTTGCAAGCTAGCCTTAATGGTCATAGAACTAAGAGCTGAATCAATAGCAAGGAGACTATCACCAGACAGCCTCTGAGAGCCAAACTGAAGAGAGAGAGCTTTGTCCCATTCCCGAAGAGCTTCATCGAGATGTGCTCTGCTGTCGACCCGCCGAAGGAAGATTCAGTGTCAGATCTCATGTTGTATCTTTATTTCATTGTTATTAATAATAAATGACTTTGATTATGGTTCCATTCATATGTTCATGTATTATGTTATGAATTATATCTTCTCTGACTAATATATGGTTACATGTTTTAGGTTTTACGTTTTGTGTTGTTGTTTCTTCATGCGCGTGCAGGTGTTCGAACATGTTAGGCGGGAGGATTTTGATCTACCAAAGCGAAGGATAGAAATTCTATCTTTTCTGCAAACAACAGCAGTGTGGGACTTAAGGTAGGCCTCTTGTTTCATCTTGGTCTTTTGTAACTAGGAACCTGTGTCTTAGCGTGACTCGATTGTTGCTAGACCCGATCTGGGCTAGTAGGAATCGCCTCTGTCCGCAGAGGGGATTTACCTCTCCAAAAAACTGGCGACTCCACTGGGGACACATTTATTGGAGTTTGTCTTGTATTTTCGGTTGATTTTGGTCTTTGTCTACTTGATCAACTCTTCTGGTTCACCTTTTTCTAGTGTTAAACCTCTGTTTAGCCTCACCATACCTGATCTGATCCCTGTTTGCTCCTTTTTATTTTCTGTCATTAGTAAACTCGATTGGCGCATTTTTTCCCTGATAGTCGTGCCAACTGGTGCTTGTGGCTAGTTAGGCCCCCGCGCCAATCCTGTTCTGGAACTAGTTGCAGCCAGACAGTCACGCCAATCCTATGTGGTGCTAGGGTTTGCTTCTTTCTGAGCCTTCTGAGCTTGATTTTTGGTTTTGGTGTCATTTTTTTGACTTCCTGAGTTCCTTGAAGTCCTGGTTGATTGTGTGTGACCTCCATCCTCTATTTTTTTTCCCTCTACTATCGGTTTTACATTCTAGCCCCAGGGCATCTAGGTGCTATAGTGTGCTGAGCCTCCTGTGGGAGTTTTTGGTTTTCATTTGTCTAGTCAACTTCGTTGTTGCTTCTTTGCATCCGTTTGGTGGTTTTTCATTGTTTTATTGTGTTATTTGAGTGATTTAGCTCTTTCTCATTCGAGTTTCTCTTTGTCTCATTTCGAGCCTAGATTAAACGGTTCATTTGAGTCTTTGGGATTCCTCTTTGATTTGAGGGATTTCTCCATCAGTTTGAGGTCTGATTGTGTGTTTTGCATTGAGTGAACTTGCTTGCTTTCAATCTTTCGCTATCATTTCTCAAATTGGTCTTTTCATTAGTTTTCATTTTGTTTAGTGCATCTTTCTCTTAAACATTGAAAATACAAAAAATCAATTCTTGTGCTTTTGATTAGTGAGTGTAAATTGAAAACTTTTCTGCATTATTAGTGTTATATAACTCTAAAGGAAAATATTTTCGTTACATTAGCGTGCATTAGAGACACTAGTGGTTGTTTTGTGATCATTTTGTTATTGTTTGAAAATCTCTCAACCTTCCCGTAGTTAGCTATTCATCGAACAAAGTGATATATTGTGGCATTAGTGTGCATTTAGAGGATTTTTAAGACATAACATTCGGTAGGGCCTGAAATTGAAACATAATTGAAGATTAAATCTAAAATTTATTCAATTTACCTTAAGGCAGCATTGAAACATTAACGAAATATTTAAAGGTCTAGGCTAGTGACGTGTTCCGGCATTGTTAAACCTAGTAGTTTTCATTCGCCTCTTGGCTTTAGACAACACTAGTACAGAATTGTGCTCCCTGTACCATCGCGTATATAAAGGGAGAGCCCACTAGGTTGCTATCCTTTATCTGTAGGAAGCATAGTCTGCCGCCTTATACCCATGATACACCAGACACAACATTCAGGGAGATTTCCCGCACGTACATCAAGTCCTTGGTTGATTTCTCTTTCATTTTTGAACCAAGGTGAATGTTGCAGTTCACGGATATCTGGTACACACTTTTGTGTAGATTTCCAGAGTAGTCATTTTGATCTTTTCTGACTCATTAAATTTTAAAGGATCATCAAGCGCTTGTCCTTTCATGCTTGTTTCCAAATTGAAAGAGATAGAGTCACCTTTTATCTATTTCTTGACTCTTAAAACATGAAATGGTAAAGTTTCTAAGTTTCAATGTGGTAAAACTAATCACCTGTGATCACACGCCCTTTTAGATTTTTGCTTTTCGGCCATTTGATTTTTTTCCTTCGGTTTTTCCCGTGTGCTTTTGTTTTGATCTCTTCATCTTGTCATTACTGTCACAGTGGTGGAACCTTCAGTTTCGTCTACTAGTAGTCCTTACACAGATGATTCGTTAGAGGTCTCTTAGTCCTCTGTTGAACCTCAACAGCCTATCCAACGCTTGGTTTGGATTTGGAGTAGGGGAATATTTCCCTCCTCTTACATCGAGATCACCTTTTTTAGTTTTTTTTATTCCTCCTATTCCTTGTCGTCTTTTAGAAGATCTAGCGGCAGGGTTAGATATGGACTCATCCAGTCCTTCTCCTAGTGGGGAAATCCCTACATCTGGTGAATATTACCAACTGTTCTCGGAAGACAACCCCGAGAAGGGCCCTCTTATGGTCTTGTTATAGGTCAAACTGGTTATCAGGCACAACCTAGCCCTATCCCACCATTAGGCCAATCGGCTCATCCGAGGCAGCCTAGTGTCCTTCATCAGCCAGGTCAACCTGTTCAATTAGGGAAACCTGTTCACCCGGGACAACCTGTTCAACTAGGGCAGCCCACTCCACTAGGTCAACTTGTTCATCCAGGCCAAACTGCACATCCAGTCAACCCTGCTCAACAACCGATTTACTCTATGCCGCAGCCGAATCCGCCTGTGCTCCCAACTCATCAGGCTCAGCAGGGCCCCACTTACCAACAGCCTGCTCAACCCCAAGGCGGTTATTACCTCCAAGGTCAATCTCGACTGGTCTACAACCTGCCCCAAGGTTCCAATTATTACCTTCAACAACCAGGCTATACCTATACTCAGTAGTCAAATCCATATACTTCTCAAACATGGCCGACATATAATCAGGGTCCATAGCCTGGTTATCAACCCCCATACACTAGTTATTAGCAACCGTATCAATCTAATTATATGGATGACACCCCCTATGGTCAGAATCCCCTGGGACAGAACCAATGGGGGAAACTTTATGCTCAACCAGGGTGGAGTACAGGTACAGGTCCTTATCGAGGGCCTGGTATGCCTTTCAATCCTCAGTTTCCTTTCCTTGCTATGTTGGAATTTTCGGATGTTTCTAAATTGACCAATGATCTGATTCTTTACAATCCTTATTGGCCTCCGATTCCATCCAAGGTGCTCGGTGACTGTCCTAAATTTGAAGGTAAAGCTGGAGAGGACCCCCGAGCTCATGTGATGACCTACCATCTGTGGTGTTCATCAAACTCTTGGGTCGATAATTAAATTTTTCTGTGTCTCTTCCAACATACTCTTACTGATGCTACTACGAAGTGGCATATAGAATTACCCCGCAGTATATTTCAAGACTTCAATAGGTTAGCTATGGATTTTCTGACACATTTTTAGTTACCGGTTCATTACGAAGCTGGGACACATCTCCTAACTTCTCTCAAGTAGGATAAAGCCACCCACATATCTGATCATATTCATGAGTGGCAACGTTGTCGTAGACTGATCAAGTTTGATATACCTGATCAGCTACTAACTCATTGGTTCACTACCTCCTTCATTAGCAATATCGCTCAAGATATTGCTATGGGGGCATGTGTGACCGAAGAATAAGCCATCGTGCATGCCCAGTACCTTGATTTGGTGTACTCTCAGTCTGGCATGCTTTATGATATTTTGACTGATGCTCCGCAGCTAGGGACCTCTAAAGCACTAGCTACCCCATTGGTGGATGGTGTTATTGGTTCCGTTTCTCAGACTTCTTGGAAGTTCTCTAATGGGAAGCAGAAATCAAATTCTTCCAATAATTCAGCTCTTCCCGCCCCTATAGATTCTGGTAAGACTATGAAATTCAATGTTGTTCAAGCCAATCCTGTGGAAAATGCCTCCAAAGGGAAGAAGAAGGGAAAAGGAAAATCCAAACCCGATGCCCTGCAACCAAATTCTTCTAAACCTCGTGCTGATAATGGTTCCCAATGTAAACCAAAGTACCCCTACCTTATCTGTGAAGGAGATCATTATACCAAAGATTTTCCTCGACGATTTGAAGTTAGTCAACTTCTGAAAAGTTCCAAAGGGACTCCTGCAGTTCTCAAAGAACCATTCCCATCTCAGCAAACCCGGATGGTTGAGCATCCTTCACCATTTGAACCATTTGGGTCCCAATTTTTTATGATGAATGGTGCTGCACCTGTCTCAATTGCTACGCACTCGAAGGATTATGCTGGATCACGCCAGGCAGCTGGGAAGGAAGTCGTTGATGGCCCACCTCCCCCACCTATCTCTGGTCCCTTAGAAATTGAGAAGCCCAGTGTTGAACCTATTGTGAGGCCACCTTCTAAAGGTGTTCTGCGAAAATCTTCCTATAACCCAAATGCACATGCCGCTCAGCACTACAACATTGTTGAGGACTTGGTACAGGCACCTTCTGCAATGTTCATGTTGGAAGTGCTTCAAAGTTTCCCATCGCAATGGAAAGCTCTGTTGTCCGTAATCAGTGGAATTGATCTTTCCGATTCCAGTCTTCTCACCTTCGACCTAGAAAATTTTGTCCCCCGACTCCCCTATGAAATTGCTCTCATTATACAAGTCGGTATCAATGGTCTCAACATCCACAGAGCTATTGTGGATGAAGGTGCTTCCACCTATGTTATGTCATCTGCTTGCTGGAAGGCCATTGGCTCTCCAGATCTTACTTCATCTCCCAATGCCCTAGAGGAATTTGATGGTCGGGAATAAAAACCCTTGGGTGTTCTCGAGAGTTTACCGATCACATTACAGGTTAAGACAGTCAATGTAGAAGTAGAAGTGGTTGATGCCAAACTCAACTACAATCTTCTTCTTGGTCACAGTTGGATGCACGCCATGCTATGCATTCCATCTACCCTCTTTTGGCTTCTGAAATTTCCTCATGAGGGAAAAATTATCACTGTTGATAAGTTGTCTCTCTTCACCTCATCCTCCAAGAACAATGTACCTTACATGGATTAGATCCCCAATCCCATCGACAGTCTAGGACTTGGTCTTTTCAAGGACCCCATCCTCATGGGTATTTTTCCCGCACCACCACTGCACACCATTCAAGTAACATGATATCTAGGTCAGATGACCCTTGGATCATCCCTTCGCCTGAACAGGTGACCTCTTTCGGAGAATCGATGCCTTTAACTCCAGTTGAGATTAATTACTACAAAATTGTCGCTACATCTAATCCTCCTCCTCCTGAACATGCTCCTTAGAGCATGGCTCTATATATATATTCTCAATCCCCTTAGCTAGGTGATGCAGATTCGCCTGAACCTTTAAGAGAAGTATTCCCTTATGATGAATCTATCACTAAAAATATGTCTCTTGAAGATTTGCCATGGACTGATGGAAATCATCATTCCTCATTCATGCCTGGCCTGGGCGCAATGTCTGATTGTCTAGAGTGCTTTTCATCTCAGGTTCCCACCTCGCCTCTTCAAACGCTGATATTGACTCATGAGGTCCTTTTGGAGGGAAATCTGAGTAATATCACTCAAACCATGCCTATCGAAATCTCTGTTAAACCAAGGGTAATCGAGAACATTCACGTGGGAGTTACTTGTTCTCCCGAAGAGATTCAAGTATACACGAGCCTTTTTCACAAATTCAGATATGTTTTCGCATGGTCCTATGAAGAGATGCTTGGGATTGATCCCAGTATAGTCATGCATGAGATTCCCACCTACCTAGGTGTGAAACCTGTGCATCAGCGTCTATGCCCAGTGCCTCCACGAAAGGTCACAGCTATAAAGGCAGAAGTTGAAAAACTTCTTAACGCGAGCTTTATATATCCAATTCCCCTCACAGAATGGGTTTCAAATATGGTCCCTATAGATAAGAAGCAGGGCACTATACGGGTCTATGTTGATTACCGAGACATCAATCGGGCCTGTCCTAAGGACAATTACCCCACTCCTTTTATAGATCAGATCATCGATGAATGTGCAGGGAGTGAGATTTATTCCCTTATGGACGGATTCTCTGGGTACAATCAAATTAATATTTTACCTGGTGATCAACATAAGACTGCCTTTATCTATCTGTGGGGTACTTTCTCTTACAAAAAGCTCCTGTTCGGCTTGAAAAATGCTGGAGCCACCTTCCAGTGTGCTATGTCCTATGCTTTCCATGACATACGTCATATTTTTCAGCCATATCTAGACGATTTTCTGGCCCATTCAATTTGGCGCAAGGACCATCCTGAACACCTCTGCCAGATTTTCCTCCATTGCAGACGTTACAATATTAGGCTCAATCCTCACAAGTGTGTCTTCTATGTGGATTCTAGTCGTCTTTTGGGGTTTATCGTCTCCAAAGACGAAATTCGCCTTGACCCCCTCAAGGTCGAGGCTATTGTTAACCTCCCATCCCCATCCTCGTTACATCAACTGCAGAGTCTACAGGGGAAAGCCAACTTCTTACGATGCTTTATTCCGAACTACGTGGAAGTTTCCAAGGGGTTTACGCAACTTTCGAAACAAGATGTTCCCTTCCATTGGGATGATATTTCCCAACAATATTTTGATAAGCTTAGAAATTTTCTTGTTAACGCTCCGTTGATATGTCCTCCCAACTATCATCGTGATTTTACCCTTTATTTGGCCACTGCGTTTAGCACGATAGCTATGGTTCTAGTACAAGATGACGACGATGGAAATGAACACGTAGTTTATTACCTATCTCGGAATCTTCTCGACATGGAAACGTGTTATGCCCATGTTGAGAAGTTGGCACTCGCTGCGGTTCAGGCCGTTCAGCGATTCCGCCATTATATCCTGTTGCGTACGATAACCGTGGTTTTTTACTGCAACCCCATGACATACATCCTGTCTCGAAAATTTCTGGGGGGAAAGTACTCCAAATGGATTGTCATCCTTCAGGATTTTGATTTAGAGTTCACCATTGCTAAGTTGACAAAATCATTGGTTTTTGTTGATCTTATTTTCTCTCTCCCAACAGACTCCATTCCATCCCAATCCGAGGATCATATCCCGAATGAAACATTATTTCTTATTAGCACTTGTGATCCATGGTACAGTGACATTATTGTGTATCTTAAAACATCCACATTCTAGTCTGAGTTGAAAAAAGTTGCTCGACGTCGGATTCGGCATCAATCTCAACCATACCGTATTGTAGGAGATACCTTGTATCATGTCGGAGTTGATTCTGTGCTTCGCCGGTGCTTGACCCTGGAAGAGGCTAAGAAAGTATTGAATGACTGTCACAGTGGTGCTTATGGCAGTCATATGTTTGGATATGCGACCGCCCAGAAGATTCTACGTGCGGGTTACTTCTGGCTGTCTATATTCAAAGACTGTATTGTTGCAGTTCGAAAATTTCATGCGTGCCAGGTATTTCAGTGCAAGATGTGTGCACCCCCCCTAACCTTACATCCTATCATTACCGTAGGCCCTTTTGCTAAATGGGGCATAGATTTTATGACATGAAACCCTCACTTGGCTGGGGGGCATGCTTATATAATTGTTGCTGTGGACTACGTCACTAAGTGGGCCGAAGAAATGCCTACATTAGCTGCCAATGGAAATACAACCACTCGATTCATGTTCAACCATGTTATTACGCGTTTCAGAGTTCATCAGGCCATTGTCACAGATCATGGCACTCATTTTCGGGATTACATGATGGCTGAGCTGACATCAAAGTTGGGCTTATGCCATGATAGCTCAACGCCATACTACCCCCAGGTTAATGGCCAGGTTGAGGCCATGAACAAGGTATTGGTCATGATGCTTCAACGAACGATTGGTATCCACAAATCTAATTGGCATCTCCAATTGTTCTCAGCTCTTTGGGATTATTGAACGTTGGTAAAGAGCATGACCAGATTCACACCTTTCCAATTGGTGTACGGTCTAGAAGCGACTCTCTCAATTGAATGTGAAATTCCTTCTCTGAAGTTGGCTATGGAGCTGTTGCCCAACACTTCTATGGAGGAAGAATGTCTCTTGTATTTGGAACGACTGGATGAAACCTACTGCTTGGCTGCCTTGGTTATTGAGGCACAGAAAAAGCGAGTCAAAGCCAATTTTGATCAATCAATTTCTCCACGTTCTTTCATTGAAGGGGACCTCGTCCTCTTATATGACCAAGCACACGATAAACTTGGAGTGGGAAAATTCTAGCCCATGTGGCATGGGCCCTATATCTTCAAACAAGTGTTAAAAAATGGGGCCTATGAGCTAATATATTATGAAGGTATTCCTCTGGCACAGCCTAGGAATGGGCTGTACCTCAAAAAGTACTACGCTTGAGCTATTCTTGTGTGGTGTGTGTGTACATAAGTAAGTGATTTCATTTTTTGTGCATGTGTGGTGTGGTGTGTTTTCTACTAATTGGGTCTTCCTGATTATGTAGATGTCTATTACTCCTTTTGTCGGTTTCGCAGATAGTGCCTCCCGCAGTACCAGGAATCTGTCCTCGATAGCCTGGGTAATCTATGATCCTGCTGGTGAGTTGGTTACTTTAGAAGGTGTTTTTCTAGGGCCTACCACAAATAATATCGCGGAGTATAGTGCCATTTTTGAATTATTAAACGAGGTTGTTAACCTCGGTATTCATGCATTACTTGTATATTTGGACTCACAGCTTGTAGTATTACAACTTAATGGTCATTATTAAGTTAGAAACCCATCCATTTTACGATTGTATCTACGTATTCATTTATTAGAAATAAATTTGGATTACATTACATATCAACACATACCCAGACACATGAATGCGTTAACAGATGCAGTAGCTAACATGGTTTTAGATAGACATTTACGCAACTTGTAAAAACATCATCATATGTAAAAAGATCCATCCATAAATATATATATGTGTGTGTGTGTGTGTGTGTGTGTGTGTGTGTGTGTGTGTCGAATGGTATATATATGTAGAATGGTTTGCAGTTTGTGTACATCACATAAAATAAAAAATATACATGTATGTTTTGATAATAGCCGGAGACAACATGTCTCTCAAAAATTTTCAAATGAAAATCCCTAGATGACTAATCAGCGTGGTGCTCATGGTAGCATGTCATCGCCTGCACCAGTCACCTCAGTAAACGATGGAGGCAACTAGGCACCCCCACAGTGTGCCTCTGATAAGCCATTGGGACATCTGCTAGCCGAGCATAATCTGGGATCCCCCGGGCGATTCCCTCCAATTTTTGCACTAGCTCACTCCCCTCGCCACCCTCATCTTGAGGATCGTGTGAGAGAGGGGTCCTCCGTGCGATGGGCAACATCCCGGCGGGCCTCTTTGGGCCAATGTCCGCATACATATAGGATTTTTTGTTAGAATAGACATGTATTACAAAAAATTCATAAATACATAAAATCAAAAATATTCTTACCAAGCTTCTCATCCCAGTCATCCCCCTCTGGGAGTGGAAGATCTGGGTCTCCTGTGAAGTATATACCAGCATAGGGCCAGTCCTCAATGACGATCAACTATTGCCATAGCCATGCAAAAAACTTGGGCCTCCATGACATTTTTTGGCCCCCTCCTGATCTGGGCATGAGTGTTGCCCATCGAGCCATCCTTGGCTCCCTTAATGATGGCTTGGAGACTATCGCCCCCTGGCCCTGGAAGATTGGTAGTCGTTCAAGGATGAACGATACTATTATAGAACCGTACCCAAACTGTTTCAGTTTGGCCTTCTTGATCTTCAACTACCATTTGATGTTAATTTTTAAGATAGTGGCCCAATCAAATAGTGTTGGGCTCATGCATTCAGATGCTAAGAGAAGTTGTGCTTTAGTTGCCTCATGCGGTGTCTGTGATCCTGCAGCCCACATAATGGTGTGGAGCACCACTCAGAGTGCCAGATCGGGGACCGTGTGGATATCAACCTTCCCACTACCTGATCCTGTCCGTGCCCCTGGGCACACTATTTCCATCACCATTGCCATTTTCTCACCAGATGGCCTAGTCCTTGTCAAGATTGGAACTGGACCTCTGCGGGACAATCTAGTTATGAAATAAAGGTCGGATACTTCAAGTTCCAACACTTGGTCTCAAAGCCTGAATTTTTATTCGTTCTCATCCCAAATGATGATCAAATACTGCAATAACTCAAGTTGTGCTCTCAAACATGGTGTTAAGAAGAAATTTTTTAGACCACAGTTTCATAGAGCGTTCATGCATGCTTCATTCTCCATGGCCATTTCATCTTCTTCACCATGCTCCCTTTCTTTCCACTCGATCACCATTGTGGCCATGTATTTTCACCAAAATGGTCATAAACACCTCATTAGATCTCTGGAACACTCAGAAATTCAGCTGATTGGTTCACATTTTGCTAAATTCAAGCGGAAATTTGAGTTGTGCCATTGGCACAACCCCTTTGCGAAAAGGAACCAATTGGTGCGGGTCCATGTCCGATACCTATGCCAATTGCCCAAGCCCTAAATTTACAAAGGTCTCCTCAGGGATCCAAAAACACAATGGAAATCTATAAAAAATGAATTAAAACAAAGCTAAGGAGAGCGCCTCTTACCTGGAATGAACAAGAACTGCAATGACGTACTGGATTGACCACAATTGCCACTGCAATTTTTCACAGAAAAAGCTCACTGTTGCTCTCACAAGAGGTAAAAAGTAAAAGTGAATATGTTTTTACTATTTTTGGCATATTTATAACTTTTCAAAGTCAATTTAGGTTTTGAAAGTGATTTTTCCAATATTTTATTATATTTTTTCGAAAAATGGGTTTTACGCTCGTTTTCATGTGCAGCAATAGGTTTTCACGCAGCTTGGACGATGATGCGAGTTGTATTTTATACTTTTTCGGGCTCGGTAAAAACACAAAAAATTCATTTTTGGAGTCATCTTTCAGCTCTTTTTTGACTCTCTAAACATGAAAAGATTGCCGAGTTGCTTGTCATTTTGGTCTCGTTAAATTCACTGCGAAACGACATCTACCCAGTATACGTTTACCCCTTTTTTGGGCTGGGATAGATTATTTACGAAAAAGGAATACCCTAGCCTATCGTGACTAGGAGGCTTTATCAGACATATTTTTCTACCTTTTAAGATCTGAGGAACTATTTACGAAAAGGGATTTTTGGAGTTTACTTTTTCACTGTCTTTTCAAACTCTCTAAACATGAAAAGACGTCGAGTTCTTCCTTTTTCAGACTCGTTAAAACATGATGACATCGGATTATGTCATAATGACGATACTCGAGTTCCTCCTTCCTAGGGCTTGTTAAATGTACTAGGTTGGATTTGTTTGAAGGACAAACTTATATCACAAGCATATGCTATCCCATTCAAGCTTGTTCTAAAAAATAATTGGGGTACTCTCCAGAAATGGTGGGGAAAAATGAAACCAGTATCATCATCGTGTCGGCAGTATGTCACTCTTGAACACGACACTTCTATGCATTCTTGTCAGGTTGGGGACATCTCATCTCGTTTTTCGCTTGCCTCCATGGGTTTGGGTGATCCTTTTTGACCACTCATCTGCTCTTTGCCTCGTCATTATGACCTCATAACTTTTGATGTCGAATACTACCAAATCTAGTGTCGTGCCGCCGATATGTTCAAGAGAAGTTGACCTTTGCAGTTTCAACCCTCCTCTAATTATCTACTGATCCCGATTCACAAAAATTATGTTCCTCTGTCTCACGTCGATGATGTGGGAAACATTATGGCCCACCTTCGATCGAGGTCACTTCCTGTCGACTTCAACTCATTATCTAAGAAGCTGATCTAGAGACTCTTTTCTGGTACCTTGGAGCCTGAATGCCTCAATGGTAGGTTCTTCGCATTCGATGTGGGGTTTTCATCACTGGCCTCTGATCAAATGATTCTGCAAGTGTTCGATGCCAGCTCACTGTTCACATTCCGTGGACTGTACCTGTAGTACCTTGAGGGCCATTGTCATTATTGGTGTTTCCTCTCGCGTCTGTTAATAGCTTTCATCATTGGCTGGTAATCGGACGACGTTCTTGCATGTTCGACTTCAACTCACTTATTCATATGCTAGAAATTGTACTATGTTTGGGTCGAGATGGAGCGCAAGACCCTGGGTTTTGTCTAATGGAATCCAGGCTGCAAATTTTGTGGATTATCATGATTAGTTACATGACTCATTGATTGGATGGCTGCGACCATATCTGAGTCTACTTATTGATACTTACTGGATGGCTGCGTCCATACCTTGGATCCTGATTATTGTTTACTCTATTATGGATGGTTGCGCCCATACCACGTATCATGTATTTGAGATATCAGTTGTACTTGTCTACGCAGGTTTTTCGACGACAATGTTCTTATTTGGGCACGTTCTCGTAAATCATTTCACCCCTCTCTCTCTCTCAGGCCTCATGCTTTAGGGGGCATATGTTACACAGTAATTTTTCACCGTCCCTGCAATCCCCTGTCCCGCACATTGGAGGGCCTTTTCCATGACCTGTGAGCAGTGACATGACCTAAAACCACTTTCATGGCATCCCTCTTGACAAGGAAAATCATTCCTCTAAAGACAGTTTCCTGTAAAAAACCCTAAAAATAGACCTTTTGGCCTTGGCGCTACCCGCCAGTTCAGCCCTCACGCCAATGGGGGAAATCCACCAAAGAGGGCACACCAATTGGCGCTTTGTCCCAGTGTATTACTCATGCCAAGCTTAATAAGGATTGTTTTTTAAAAATAAATGGTGGAAGTTTGATTCCAACCAACTCTTGAACAAGTCTCTAAAATGAGTTGGGAGGTTTGGCTCCGAATCTCCATGTAGGGGAAGTGGTTTTCCACCTATCATGGAAGTTTCCTTGAGGATGGGGCCAATCCCACCATTGTAGGGATCCCAACTCCCCTTCCACCATCTATATAAGCTTTTCATTTTCCCTTTGCAAGCTAGCCTTAATCGTCATAGAACTAAGATCTGAATTAGTAGCAAGGAGACTATCTCCAGACAACCTCTGAGAGCCAAACCGAAGAGAGAGAGCTTTGTCCCATTCCTGATGAGCTTCATTGAGACGTGCTCTGTCGTCGACCCACCGGAGGAAGATCTAGCGTCAGAGCTTAGGTTGTATCTTTCTTTCATTGTTATTAATAATAAATGAATTTTATTATGGTTCCATTCATATGTTCATGTCTTATGTTATGAATTATATCTTCTTTGACTGATATATGGTTACATGTTTTAGGTTTTATGTTGTGTGTTGTTGTTTCCTCGTGTGCGTGCAGGTGTTCGAACGTGTTATGTGGGAGGATTGTGATCTGCCAAAGCGAAGGACAGAAACGCTATATTTTCTGCAAACAACAGCAGCGTGGGTCTTAAGGTAAGCCTCTTATCGCATCTTGGTCTTTTGTAACAAGGAACCTCTGTCTTAGCATGACTTTGTTGTTGCTAGACCCAATCTAGGCTAGTAGGGATTACCTCTGTCCGCAGAGGGGATTTACCTCTCCAATAGCTAGCCACATGAATCTCCTTTGATGTGATCCAACATAAAAATGTAGATAATTTATCTATGGCACGTCTAAGGTCTTGAGGGAATTCATGTTTCACACACCCACGCATGAACAAAGGATAATGACACTGCAAAGTTATAAACACATGCAATAATATACAAAAATAGTTATGTTTTATGATCCCCGCATGGGATAAAATTTATTAATATAAAAAATAATAAAATCATTCTTTTGACATTATACATACTCTTAGAAGATTCAAATGGTCATGCGATTTCAGCCCTGACAAATGGTCATCCACGGTGAAGCAGTGTTATAGTGAAAACTCGTATGAAGTTGGCACCCTCACACCCATTATAACTTCCTTTGTCAAAGAAATGTCGTATTTTTTTAAAATCCATGGGACATCACCTTCTTTGAAAAACCATGAATTAGAGGGACCAACGCTTGCCTCTGATTCTGTACTTTCTAATCGTCTTGGCCAATGTTTCTTTTTAGTTTTTGAAGTAATAAGATATTTCCTCACAACCAATGTATCACTTTGTTTCGATGATATGTGCCTACATAAAGAAGATGAAATTTTTTTAAATATATGCATGGGATCTAATAAGAGGGTAATCTTAGGATGCTCCCAATATGGGAGGTTATAAAATATAGATTTACTTTTCATCCCATTGGGAAATTTCTCAACATAGGTGTCAAAAAATTCTGGATCATCGAACATAGGCTCCCCATTTGAATCGAACATTTCTATGAAATCATTCTCCTTCTCTCTCTCATATGCTCTAAGCCATTCAACTAGGGTCATTATTGGAGGCCTTTGGGTTCTCTCTCGTTTACCATTGAAAGCGGATGCTGCTCTTCTGAGGGTGTTCTTCTGGTAGGAATACCGTGGAGAAATCACACACTGGCTTTTGTAGGTCCTTGGACCATATAGCTTTCAGATAAGGTCCACAACATTTACATCCAAAATACCCTTTTGTTACAAGACCCACGATATTATATTTGTATACATTAATTAATATGTATGGCACGTTAAATAATATCATGAATATCAGAAAAAATATTACAACGAATGAAATAACTAATATGTGAAAGAATATTGTTACGTATATAAAAAAATCAATAAATAATTTACCAGAGCAAACTACTAAGCCTGTATAATCACATGTCGTGTAAGCACATATGCCATACAACGTAAAACTCCTCTCTGCTGCAATGGGTCTTGATACATCGTATACATTTATCCCATCCCATAATTCCTTCAATTCGTCTACCAGTGGTTGTACGTAAACATCCATATTCTTCACTTGTCTTCTACTAGGGACTATGAGAGCCAAAATAAGATGTTCATTCTTCACAGACAACCATGGGGGGATCTTATTATTGATCACTACTACAAGCCAAACATAATAGTTGGTGTTCTGGAGGGAATATGGGTTGATGCCATCCATGGCTATGTTGAGTCGTAGACTTCGTACTTCATCCTTGAATTTTTTGGTCCATGTATCCTCTATATGCTTCATGGCTATTGAATCATTTAGGATTCTCATAACTCCCAACTCACTTCTACGTGAGGCATGAAATCCCCACAACATAGCTAATTCTTTACAACCAAAGATCCTTTTAATCCTTGGGATTATAGGCATGTGCCTCAATATCTTAAAAGGAGGACCAGTACATGATTTACCCTTATTATTTTATTTATCATACCTGTCATGCCCCACATTTCAGACACATCTATTTGTCTGCATATTCTCCTCTATATAGAATACAATCATTTGGACATGCATGATATGATATGTACTCAACACCCAACATTTGCAACAATTTCTTTGCCTCTTCACAGCTATCGAGCAAGACATTATCAGTCGGAAGAACCTTATCTTTGAATAACATGTAGTTGTTGATCATGGAAAAATATATTAATAAATGTACATTAAAATTGATATAATTATTAACGTTCATAAAATTTACCATTTGTAATGTTCATTGTAGTGTACTAATTGTATTTCAAATTTATATAAGGGAATACTTTATGGTAAATTACCTCAAAAGTTTTGAGAAACATGCATTTGACAAGCCAAACTTTTCTTTCAAGTTGTACAGTAACATTGTTGTCCCTAACTGGGTAGACTTTGACTGACCTCTAGGTCCAAAGAGTGGGGTGGTGGAAGCAAATTTAAGGCTTTCGAAAAAGGTGTCAGCAATATGAGCATCATCCCCTAGGTGATCATCTTTTTGGAATGCATCTAACAACATTGTATCCATGGCAGTTGTATACCTTAAGTAATCATCCATACCAATCTCTATTTGATTTCCTCTATTTCCAGCTTGTGAAGAACTACTATTTCTATATTCATTCCTAATTGATGAATCTGGACGTAGCGAGAATTGAATCGGTGGTTGATTCAACCATTCTTGGTATCATTCCTCTCTGATTTTTTCTCCTAATTCAGTCTTCTCTCGATTTGAAATTGTCATGGGGTGCCATAAAAGATGGTAGGTAGGTCATTCATCATCACTATAATCCTAATAATTTAAAAAAATTATATTTGAACATGATTAGTACAAAATATATGATATCAATTAGTAACCATGTTGACAATATTGCATGATTATAAATTGGTTTGACGTTTAAATAATTAAATATTAATCAATATATATTCCAAAAAATTATAATCATTACCATCATTGTCCCGAGATTGTGGCTAGAAGATGAAATACTGTTACAATTGGCAGGGTGAAGCAGTTGTCCATTTTCATCAACCAAATGTGCCTTGTGGTATGCAACTCCTGATAAGAACTTCCGATGTTTTGGAGCAGTTTGAATATTTTGTGCATCTGAACTCGATGTTGAATCTGCATGAACCTACAAAGTTTTATACATTATAAGTTTAATTAAGTTGTGCATGATTGACTGCATGGATAAAAAAACATAAATTCAATTAGATAGTGAAAATATAAATAAAATTTGAAGTAAACATTATGTCTTGAGATGGATAGGGAGAACTCCGAGATGGACTTTGAAAAATATTATGGAACGAGCTGGATTTTGAAGAATTTTCCATTCGATATAATTATGATTTTTTCTCCCTGGATTTGAATAAAACAACAATAAATTTTGGTGCACACACCTAAAAGTAATTTTGGTGCCTAATGTATAGATCACTGCACCGGTGCATTTTTTGTAATGCGCACTGGTGTCATTTTATACATAGACGCACTGGTGCGGTTTGATTAAGCAACGCACCAGTGACGAATAACCGAAAATAAAAAAAGCGCAACTCTATTTTCTTTAAGTGAAAAAAAGTGATAAATTGAAAAATGAGCAGCAAAATATTTTTGAAAATCTAATTTCATAAAAAATTTCATTAAATATTAAACACTTTTCATTATTTCACTATTTTTTCAAAAAAATTCAGCCAGATATTTTTAGGAGACATACCTGGAGCAAACAGAGCACGAGAGCACTGTGGAGCAGGAAAATATGTTGGAACAAAAGTATTCAGACAATCAGAATTCGAAACCTCTGGTGATTCAAACCCTGTAGCATATAATTTCAAATGATCTCGTGAATAAAGTTTATTGTTTTTTTTACTTTTTCCAAAAAAAAAATTATGCAATAAAAGAAAAAAATCAAAGTTTATTGTTTTTTTTTTTAAACTTTTTTTGCAGTTTTTTTTTTATGCAGTAAAAGAAAAAGAATCAAATTTTATTTTTATTTTTACTTTTTCTACAGTTTTCAGAAACAAAATAAAAAAATAAATCCATTTTTAGAAACAAACCCTAGATTCTTTTTGTTTCTGCCCTTTCTTCTCCCTCTTTCTGTGATTTCAGAATTAGGGCTTTTCAATTTAGATTTATAGGGTTTATATTGATAAATATAGGCATAAGATATCCAACCCACGGGACAACTTGCATAGTCAGATCCCAATCCATGTTGGCCCTTGCGTGAATTTAAAAAGAAACACAGATATTTTTTGCTCGGTGCGCCATGCGTAACCTGGCGCACCGATGTGCTCTATTATCCCACATTTTAGGTAAAATCTTTGTGATAAAAAATTTAATATATATATATATATATATATATATATATATATATATATATATATATATATATATATATATATATATATATATATATATATATATATATATATATATCAGCGAACCATGTGTAAAATATGGCATCGGTGCGTTATGTCATTATGGCGCACCGCGAACGCGCTTTTTCGCACAAAAAAAATCAATTTTATAAACAAACCCTACATTATTTTTGTTTCTAACCTTTCTTCTCCCTCTTTCTGTGATTTCAGAATTAGGGATTTTCAATTTATATTTATATGGTTTGTATTTATAAATATAAGCCTAAGACATCCAACCCACGAGATGACTTGCATAGTCGGATCCCAATCAATGTCGGCCCTTGCGTAATTTTTTTTAAATATGTTTTTTTTCATCGGTGCGCCCTGTGTAACCTAGTGCATCAATGCGCTCAATTCTCCCAGTGCACCGTGAAATTACTGTGATAAAAAATCAAAAAAACAAAATATTCTTTTTCTCAGTGTGCCATATGTAGAATATGCTGCCAGTGCGCTATTTCATTATGGCGCATCGCGAACGTTCTTTTTTGCACAAAAAAAATCCATTTTAGAAACAAACCCTACATTTTTTTTGTTTATGCCCTTTCTTCTCCCTCTTTTTGTGATTTCAGAATTAGGGATTTTCAATTTAGATTTATAGGGTTTGTATTGCTAAATATAGACCTAAGACATCCAATTGACTGGACGATTTGCATAGTCGGATCCCAATTTATGTCAGCCCTTGCGTGAATTTTATTTATTTATTTATTTTCATCGGTACACCTGGTGTAACCTAGCGCACTGATGCTTTGTATTGTACAAGCACACTATGAAAATACTATGATAAAATAATAAAAAACAAAATTTGTTTTATCAGTGCACCATCTGTAAAATATGGCACCGGTTTATGCTACAAAAAGTAACACTGGACGATTTTTATTATTTTATCATGGTTAATCAGTGCGGTGGTTGAAATGTAATGCACCAGTGCTCCTTGTTGACATAGAGCACTGTATGGTCTATTATACTCTTTTTGAGGTGCATTTATAAGACCCCCATGCACCAGCATCGATGTGTACACTGTACACCATGAATGGCACACCGGTTTCTTGAGATTTTTTTTTTACCTGAAAAGTTGACAATTTATTTATAAATATATTAATGAATGATATGATACAGGTTTGATATTGACAAAGAAATGACTGGCAAGAGATCAAGTAACAAAAATAATGATAACACATCAAGAAAAGAAAAAAAAGGCAAGTTCTTTGTAAATTATTTACAAAAAATATTATTTTTGAACTATATGTAAGTTTAACTAATATGTATTGTTTACTATGTATCATACAGAGCCACAAAATGATGAATCTTGATAAGATTATTTGTGATCTAGGACCAGAAGAGCATAAAATCTTGATGAAAAAATTTCAAAAGGATGAATCAAGTGAATGAAAAAATACTATCGATCCAATATGAGTTTCTTTTTTTAATTTCATTAATAATATAATTAAAATTATTAGATAACATGTGTCAAATAGTCTATTAATTCACATATATTTAATGTTTTACAGGGACCAACAACTCAGAAAAGGAATGTTGTTCTAAGAAAAGAAAAAAAATAGAACATGTAAATGAAAATGAATTACTTCTTAGCTCATCTAGAGTGGTGCTGGAGGTTAACGAAAGGGGGAAAATATTTTACAAAAGTTTCAGGGATCTAGTGGAATGAATGTATAGACATTCTTTCCACTTACAATACAAAAACCAATCCAATGATTCCAAGAACCAAATTTTATCTAAAATAAAGTAAGAGTTTCCAGAGAATTGTTCAATGAGATATGTCAGACTTTTAATAGCAAAACCGTATAACAACAAAAAATAAGGAATGAAAAAGTAATATTCCTTTAAATGTTTGTCTAGAATTATTTATAAATATCACTTTTGTTCTATTTACTTTTCATATATCAATATAAAAATTAAATAGTTTATTGTCTTGTTACATTTTCAGGAAGATTATGAAAATATCAAAAGATGAACGAGATGATATTAGAAATATGCTAGTAGGAACGTCCAAAAGGGTGTACAACGAGATGGTCAAAGAAATGGACAAAATTGCATCGCAGGAGGAGCCATCTCAACAACAACGTGCTTCAAATGTAATATGTAATCATTGAATTTTTCGATTATTAGGTACAATAAATAAACAATTTAGCATTAAATATTAATTTTCATGTATTTTCTTGCAGAAAAGAAAAGAAAATGGAACCCATTCAGCACATAAAACAGGATGACAAGGAAGAAAAGGGTTGATATCTAAGTTTGTGAGTAATTGTTACTTCCTTATAACAACTTAACTAGATTTCATTTTTTTTAATTTTTAAAGTTTTTTTACAAAAATCATCATTGAATGTCTTCAAATATGTGCTAACATACAAAGAAGAACCATCAGAGGAATTGATTGAAACCGGATTAGATGTGGGTTGTGAGTATATGTTGGCATATCAAAACTTAATTGTGGAATTGTAAGCATCTATCAATCTTGTTTTACTTAGCTCTGTCTATAATTAATAGAATAAAAAAATCTTTTATATTAAATATATGATTTGTTATGGGGTATAAAACTTTCAAGAAACAAAGTATGGAACTACGCCAACACATGAAATCTTGAAAGATGGCATGTTACATGGTTTTGAAAGAATTTTTATAGTTTATGAGTCAATTGTTGCAATGGTACATCATTTCTTTTCGATTTACATTGATGTATATTATTTAATATTTCAATTTTCATTATTCTCACCAATGTATATACACTCAATACAGTTTATTTTTATGTTTGTAGATGGAAGGTGAAGAAGAAGAAAACAATCAACACCGTGAACAAAACATTCTTGAAAATAACCCCCAAGTCATGGAAGTAACTCTAGCAATGACAACATTTCAAGAAAGGAATGATGATCACTATATTTGGATATCAAATCAAGGCATTGTATTTTTTGAAATATTATCCTGTGAAATCAAAGATTTTGTTTAATGTAATGGACATAGTGTCCCAATTGAAAGACAAAGGGATACCAAATATTGTCCCATTTTGTAGGACAAAGACTATAATAATAATAATAATAAAATATGTTTTAATTTATTCTATTGCATTCTCCATTGTCACTGTGAAATATAACACCACTAATTAAATTTATGGATGATTAAATATTACAATGAAGAGATGTGAAATTTGATGATATGATATAAAAAATTAATCCAAACATCACATTCAAATGCACTAATAAAAATTTAATTCATACGAATGTTGTTATAAGATATATATGTGTTGAATTTTGATGAATAATGAATTTTAAAAAATCACTATAATTATGATGTGATATAACAAATTAATCCAAACATCACATTCAAATGCATTAATAAAAATTTAATTAATATGAATATTGTTATAAGATGTGTTGACTTTTGATGAATAATGAATTTAAAAAAGTCACAATAATTGCACCGCCACAGGTCGATGTTTATAAACAATAAAAAATGAAAATCGGTGCATGTCAGTTACTGTACATCGGTGCGTTTGTATTTCGAAGTGCATCAGTGTGTTTCTACGACCTCTGGGTACCGCACAAAAATCGATACCAATTATAAATATCGGTGCGTTTGTGTGATACTGCGGGCCAGTGCGTTTATGTGTCTATACGCACCGGTGTCGTTGTATGACCTATGGGCACCGCACGAATACCGATACCAATTATAAATCTTGGTGCGTTTGTGTGATACTGCACACCAGGGCGTGTATGTGTCTATAAAAACCAGTGCATTTGTACAACCTATGGGCACTGCATGAATACCGATACCAATTATAAATCTTGGTGCATTTGTGTGATAATGTGCATCGGTGCGTTTCTATAAGTCTACGCACCGGTGTGTTGATATGACCTATGGGCACCGAAAAAATCCTAAGGCCAATTAGAACGGCCCCGTGCGTTGTATCACCAACATTACGCCCAATGTGGTTTTATACCTTAATGGCCTGGTGCATTCTCCTTCGATCGCCCAGTGCACCTTCTACATGTACGCATCGATGCGTTAAATCTAGAGTAGTGCACCAATGAAAAAAAACATCCGTAATAACCTTCGGCTACCCATTTTTTTTTAGTTGTGTTGAATTTCAGTTAAAAGCTCCACCAAAACCTCTGTAACCATAAACATATGTTGTAGCAAATGTTTTTTTGACAATTTTGGCCAATTTTATAACACTAAAACCTCCTTTATAACCTCCACTAGAGGGTATTTTCCTTGTAGTGCCAGAATGTCTATAAGAAGGATGGAGACCTTCATTTTCACTGTTTGTGTTTGGTGAAAGAGCTTTGGAGTGTGAAAAAGGGTGAAGCTTCCATGCTTGATTGTGAACTATCTGGGAAATCGTTTTAAATTCTGTTTGTTATAGGTAGGAAATTTCACCCTCCTATTGCTTTAAATTAGTGTTTTCGAGTATTTCACTAGTCAAAAAATTATTTTTGGGAAAGCCCTATAAATTTTTGCCATCTAATGCGGTTTCCCAAGGGGAGGGCCGCGTTAAACACACTGCTTGTTAAGGGACAATGCACTAGCATGATCTACTTCACACAGGGGGTCGCATTAGCTAACCAAAAAAAATTAAAACCTTGGTTTGCTTCTATTTTCAATGATTTAGCCAGTATCTGATCCATGAAAAAAAAATATTTTGTAGGTCCCAAGATGCTACCATGAGTATCTGGCATGAAAAAGAGCATGAGAGAGAGGAACGGGAAATGGTTACCGATATGGAATGCTTATTAGTTCTCTGAAGATGTGGAATGCTGAAAGTATGCTAGACGTGAGATGATGAAAGGGCAGGAGGACTTTATGAGCTAGATTATTCAGCGATGGGATGCACAAAATCATTAATTCCACATCGGGGGTCGTAAGCTCTCGATAGAAAAATAGGATATATATTTTCTGACCAACCTATCATGTAGAGGGCCAAGGCCCAACTTGACAAGATATAGAGTTGATCCCCAAACCACCATGGGACTAATCCAAGCTCACATTATCAACAACACTGCACCATTGAACAACAAGATCCCTATAGCGTAGATAGCCTCTAGACCGATGAGGTCATTGTTGTGGAAGATTGTATGCTTGGCAAGAGCCAAGAGTCAACATGTGGCCACCAAGGCCCAATTTCTACTATCACTGGATTGTATACAACCACAAATATTTGATTGGTGTGAAGGTGTTGTCCACCGTATTAGAGAAGAGTTGATAGCTTGCAAGACTAGGTCCGAAAGAGGGTTTGGGTATGGTATGTTGATTTTATCATTTATACTAGAGAGAGTTCCGGTGATGATGCCTCAAATGATCATGTATGTTGCTGGACGTAGGGATCTTAGATAGGGTTGATGATTTTCTCTGATGCCTCAGACTAGAGAGGTTCCAATTTGGCACTTCTTTGACGATGCATTCTTTGAGTGGCTTAACAACCAAATCCTTATGATTGAGGATTATCCCTATGTTGTGATGAAACTTACAGAAGATCTAGAGTTCATATTGCCACCTGAAACTCAGTGGGGGCCAATAGGTAAGATGAGAAATCAGTGCACAAGTATTTTTGTTTAGTTTGAATTTTTATGCAATTTTTTTGTTTAATGGGTGAAACAAATTTTTGACATGAAGCGCTTGCTTGACACAAATGTGACAACTGTACGACCAGATAGAGCCCCTCTCTATGCATGATGAGGAATGCATCTACTTAGTTCTGGAGTAGTATGGGAGTCTGTAGTAGTCGCCAAAGAGGGAGATGACACACAGAGTTTACACAAGGTTGCTAGGAACCTCGAAGGTTTGAGCATGGGTGTGCCACCTCTTCCCATGAGGGAGATCACAGTTCATTTGCAGCGATACACAGAGGGTGTGCCGAAGAGATTTTTGGTTCTTCTGAGGAGGTTAGCTAGGGAAGTTATCTATTATCATGAACAATAGGCTGCACAGGAGTAGGCATAGATGTGTAGATGTCATAGCGAGGCTTTAGCAGAGCCATTTTTGTATAAAACACCCAAGTTTTGAAGATTTTTTTGATGTAATCGGCTGGACACGACATATATATATATATATATATATATTTATATATATATATATATATATATATATATATATATATATATATATATATGCATGTATGTATGTATTTATGTATGTATATATATATATATATATATGTATGTATATATATATATATATATATATATATTGATATTGTATTTTTAAATTTTTATGATGAAAAAATGTACACTCATGCATGAATATTTCTATAGTAAATGTGACAAATGCAAATCCAATACATAGTTTTCTAACGAATTAGCTAATGCATTAGATTCTCTGGGAAAGTTTTCAAAAGAAATGAATTAACACTGACGTTCCAAAAGCTGTGCCCTTAAGTAATAACGTAGTAAGACAAGATTTTAGATGCGATAACGATTGTTCAAATGCATAAAGATTAGCAAGGAATCTAACTGGACCACCAGATTGGAGATTTTGCGAGACGCAACTTCAGTGAGGAGTTGAATAATTGACATATACTCTGCAATATTTTTGGTGATATTGCCCAGGAATATTCCCTCAGAGCCAAGTAGTTCTGACTCAGGTGTATAGAAGACCTAAGAAATAGATGCAATGTGCAATGTGTGACGAATGGCACCATCCGCATATCCAACGTATGGTAAGGATGACGAAGAGATTTGTGTGAAATAAGAGATTTTGTATGAGAAAAATACTCAAAAACCAAAAATATTCCACAAAAAAAAAATAACAAAACTTATATACATAAAATTACAAATCAAATGCCTAGTAAAATACTAGGTGACATACTTCTTCAGATAGAGCCTGCTGCGGGGCTCAATGAGTAGAATTAATATACAATCCTGAAGTTCATAGGCCCCTTTAGAAAGAAACTTGGTGACAAAATATGTCCGAGCCATAATGGTTGAATCGTTCCTACCCCCAAGAGGTCGTGTTTCTCATCATAGAGTAGAATGAGATCACCCTCTTGGAAAGAAAAAGGCTTGATAGATTTGTTGTATTGAGCTTTAACTAGACACTTATGGGCTTCGAGGGCCAGTGTGACATCTCTATGAGTTTCTTCCAACTGATTGAGTGAGAGAAAGCGCTCTTATTTAGTAGTAGTGCTAGGTAGGAATTCAACGGCCAATTTAAGTGATGGAATATCACACTCGATTGGAAGAAATATTTCCGAACCATATGCTAACTGGAATGGTGTGAAGCCTGTAGCAGTCTTCACTGATATTTGGTATTCCCATAATGCAGAGTATAGCTTTCGATGCCATGTGGCTTTATCTTTTCCAACTAACTGACGAATCATGGTCTTGAGGATGCCATTTATGACTTCGACTTGATTTTTAGCTTGTGGATAGTAGGATGAAGAATGATCTTGTCGAAAACCTAGTAGGGAAGTTAACTCCGTCATCATTTGGTTCTGAAAATGAGAACATGATTTGTGACAATTGAGCAGGGTACATCGAACCAACATATAACATGATTGAATAGGAAAAGAGAAGTGTTTTCTCCATCAGCCCAAAAAGTGGGAATGGATTCATCCCATTTCATGAAATATTCAACCACAACTACAATTTTGTTGTGTCCATTAGTAGAAGTGGGATTATATGTTAAAAAATATATTCCCCATTTAGAAAAAGGACTAATGGAAATGATTGAATGCAAAGGGGCAGGATGGGCATGCAATTTCTTAGTAAACATTTGGCACAGATGGCACTTCTGGACCATAGTAATGGAATATTTAAACAAAGTGGGCTAGTAGTATCTTGCACGCAAGATTTTATGGGCAGTAGCTATGCCTGAAATATGACCACCACATGCCCCGACTTGGAAATCATTTAAAACATGTTATTCCTTAGTAAGGGTGAGACAATGTCGAAGAACTGTATCAACACCACGATGATTTAGAGTATCATTGAGCACAATATAAGGTTTCTCTTGGTGACGAATGCAGTGACGGTCATCTGACATTAGGGTTGGGCTCAACCATTGAGTTTGGAGGTAGAAAATAATGTCCCCATACTAACAATCAGTAGAGTCGACCAGATAGACGGATTCATTAAGAAATGAATCATAAGCTACTTCTTCCAGGTCAACACTAGGAAGTTATGACAGTAATTCCGTGAAGGCTAGATATTTTGTAGCCTTGGAAGTAGCGAAAACCAAGTCAAATTTTTGGAGGATTACAATCCATTTGGAATATTTTCCTCCAATTATCTAGCGAGATAGGTTGTGTCTCATGGGATTCTCCAAAGCAATGATGATATTCTGCTGCAACAGTATGTAATGTCAGAGGCAGCTGACAACAAATACAACCACTAAATATAGATTCTCCACATGTGAATATCATAATTCATGTCCAACAAGAATTTTCGACAGATAATAGAACACATTATCACTATCATCATCATGAAATTGAACCAAAACCATTCCTAGGGAGGATGGTGCAGTTTCCAGGTAAAGGAAAAAGTCGCATGAATAGTTGGGGGCATTAAGAAGTGGGGCAGAAACGAGTGCCCATTTCAAGGTGTCAAACGATATTTGAGCTTGATCATCCCATAGATACGGTACCCCTTTCTTGAGCAAGTGTATAAAGCCTTTCGTCATCTCGACATAATATACGATGAAGTGACGTAAGAAGTTTTCCTTCCCTTGCAAACGTTGGAGCTGTAATATGGATTGTGGTGTAGGTAATTCAATAATTTCCCTTACCTTATTGGTATCAATCCTAATATCATGCTTGGAGACAATGAATCCAATAAGTCTCCCAAACTAAAAAAAAAAATCGCATTTATGCAGATTCAAACAGATGTTGTAGAACCTACACCCAGTGAATATTTATCTAATATGAGAAAAGTGTTGAGCTTGTTTGTTGTGAAACTAGCTCCAAAAATAGAAGAAAAGAGATATCAACACCTTAAAAATAAGCCACTTCGAGGGGGAAACCTCTAATACATTACATGAATGAACAATTATTGGATGATAGAAATTACAAAACCTCCTTTATATATATAGGAGTCCATGGGGCCACTATGTAATCCTAGTGGGGCCATAATGTAATCCTTGCTGACCTAAAAATAATAATTTAAGGGAACAATAATAACAATATGGGGGTTACAAGGGTATAATAATAACAATAAGGGGGTTACACTAACAACAATAAGGGACTATACTAGTAATATAAAGACCTAAAATGCCCCTCTCCTTCAAAAAAGTGTTGTCCTCAACGCTTGAGTAGCTCTGGGTGATTATGTATAAAATTCTCATCCTCCCATGTAGAATCTCCAGTGGGTAAGCTCTTCCACTTGATGCGATACTTTGAAATTGATCGATTTCATAGGTGTCGAGTTCTTATTTCCATGACCGCTTCAGGTTCCAATATGATTTTTCCTTCCTCATCAAGTTCTAGAAATATTGTTTGAACTGTAATATTTTCACCTATAACCTTCTTTAAGCATGAAACATGGAAAACTGGATGCACTCGTGAAGAAGCAGGAAGCTCCAATTTGTATGCCATAGTAACAATCTTTTGCAACACCTTTTAAGGACCATAGTACTTTGGCGATAATTTATTATCCTTCTTAGATTTCTTGAGGGAAATTTGTTTTTATGGTTGTAGCCGTAAAAAATACTCAGTCTCATAAATCAAAACTTCTCTTGCTGTGATGTTGATATGCCTTTTGTTTCATTCAATTGTGTGCCAAATTCAGGTTATCCTTTAAGAGTTGGAGAACTTGTTGTTGATGCTCGGTGTTATCTTCCAATAATTTATCATCTGGATATTAGCTATTATTTTATCCTTCAAACCATCCAACTTAACTTCCATTTCCACTTTTAAACCATCTATGTCATATTCAGTTTCTCTTCGTAAGATCGCAATTTGTTGCACTTGGTACCGTAATTTTGATATTTCATACTGAAATTCTTCCTCTTCATGCGTCATAGTATAGCTTTTTGAGGGCTTAATGGGTATGGAATTATTTTTTGGAGGCATTATAGAACCCAATACTAATAAAAATTCTAAAAATATTTCCTTGGAATCACTTCAAACTACTTTTTCAAACAAACGTTATGCAATTTTAAAAACCAAATACACACCTTTTTCTTGCTTTTGACGAGTTCGATATTGAAACTAAATTATCTCTGTGATTTCAGATCTTCAATATTTTAAATTTGGCACTATGGTAGCCCTCTTAATTCTCTTTCCAATGCCATAGGTCTGACCTGATTTGGATTCTTGAAGACAAAGTTGTCCCCAATATCCTACGATGACCTACTTATGGACTAGTTTAGTAGAGCGAACTTGTATGACTTGCCACGTGTCACTGTTTCCTCCTTTGGATCTGAAATTGATAGACAGGAAAATAATGTCTGTTTAATTCCAGTCACTTTTTACAGAATTCCAATCTGATGCTCAGAGAGAGAGAGTTATGAAGATTTTCCCACGATCACCTCTTTGAGATGAAATTCGAGAGCCTGAAAAAGACCTAACGTCCACAGATCATATCTCTGAAAATATTGCGAACCAAGCTCTGAAATTTTGTGAAGATGTTTTGGAGGATTTTGGCTTCGATCTCTAAATATTTTAGCTTTTGAGCCTTCTTAGAACAAAATTTATAGAGAAAATTCCAAGATGACCTTTTTAAGTGAAATTTAGGAGCCTGCAAAAATCCCTAACTTCCACAGATGATATCTCCGAAAATATTGTGAACCAAGCTCTGAAATTTTGCGATGATGTTCCTCAGGATGTTGGCTTTGTACTCTAAAAATATCAGCTTTTGAACCTTCGTAGAAAAAAAATTTATAGCGACAATTCCACGATGACCTATTTGGAGCAGCGAAACCCTAGAATCCAAAGCTCTGATACCAAATGTTGTGAAACCAACTCCAAAAATAGAAGAAAAGAGATATCAATGCCTTATAAATAAGCCACTTTGAGGGGGAAACCTCAAATACATTACATGAATGAACAATTCTTGGATGATAGAAATTAAAAAACCTCCTTTCTATATATAGGAGTCCATGGGGCCACAATGTAATCCTAGCCGACCTAACAATAATAATTTAAGGGCACAATAATAACAATATAGGGGTTACAGGGGTACAATAATAACAATAAGGGGTTACACTAACAACAATAAGGGACTATACTAGTAATATAGGGACCTAACGTCGTTTATTTGAATGAGCAGGAAGATCATCCAAGTAAGCTTGAAAAATGTTTCTCATATCGTGAAATTCATAGTCCATGGCCCTTTGAAATGTGGCTCCAACATTCTTGAGACCGAATGGGAGATTTAAATATGAAAATGTACCCCAAGGATAAATGAAGGTGGGTTTATGTCAGTCATGTTTTTTAATTACGATGTGGTTATACCTCGAAAATCCATCCATAAAGGAGAAATATTCACATCTGGAATAATCTTTGATAATCTGATCTATAAACGGAGTAGGATGATTTTCTTTTGGACATGCAGCATTCAAATAATGAGAATAGACATAGACTCAGATGGTGCCTTGTTTCTTATCTACGAGAACTAAATTGGATACCCATTATGTTAAAGGAATGAGATAGATGAAACTAATGTGTAAGGTTTTTTCGACTTCTATCTTGATAACTGTTGCTTTGTGAGGGTGGAAAATTCGAAGCCTCTACCAGAAAAACTTTTCATTGTCATAAATATTGATTTCATGCATGATTATAGAAGGATCTATGTTGGGAATTTCATCGTAAGACCAAGAAAAAACATCGCGGAACTCCTTAAAAAGGGATGTGAATCGTGCAATTTCCTCCTCACTGCAATTTGCTCCAATTTGTATATTTTCCACGATACATGTTTTGACCGAGATATCTATGAGCATGGTCTTAGAAATATTTCCCATGTTGCCTTCTGCATCTATAGTCTGAACAGTTGTATACATAGATGGAACGATCTCAAGTGGGTCAAAATTTGGGATTTTCATAGTGGTCGCGTCTGAATCAGACATCGAAGCGTGGTGATGAAGCTCACCCCAAGGTCGTTCTTCTAGAGACATGATCTCTTTGATATATTTGTATAAAGGTAGGACTTCATTGAGGAGATATTTACAAGGAATTGTGCTGGGTGGGAGGGTGGTACCATTAGTCAAAACCAAAGCAGTGGAGGGTTCATATGTTGATAGGATGGCTTAATAAGCCAACTCAGCTGGTGAAAGTGGCATCTAATCTCCGTAGGAATCAATTTATGAAGGTTTCAGTAGGATCCATGGGTCGATAGGGCCATTTGAGATGGTGGATATCATTGAAACCATTTGTGGAACCTCAAGCAACGAGAGAGGAAAAAAACCCATAAGGGAATATGCCTTCAGAAGACCGGTAGTGATTCTGGCATAAGATTCAGGGACTCCTCCTACTAGGGGTATGGTGCTACTAGGTAATGTGGAATAATCCAGGGTGCAGAAGGATAGTTTTTCCATTGTAGCTATCTTCCCATATAGAGGAAAAAGGATGAGTTGGAAAACCAAAGAGACAATGTCGGTCATCGCATAATACCAACTGCAACCCAAAAGGAGATTATAGTCGAGATGATGATATACGACTTCGATGACCATAATTTTCATTTTCCCACTAAGAGTAATGGGGTAGCTAGCAAGGTAGCCTTTTGGGAGGAACGTGTGGCCATCGAACACTTTGAGGGAATTCAGCAATGGAGATAGAGTAGGAGAACCAAAAGCGAGCCAGCATGCAACTGACATTACACAGGTTGAAGCACCTTCATTTATGATAGTGAAATGGATTGGAATACCTTTTGACACAACTTGAACTTGGAAAGAAAGTTGGTGGGAAAGGCGAGGTTCACATTTTTCCATGTCAAATATGGCTAGCATAGAATCTTAGGGGTCAATTCCACCAATGGCTGAAAGAATAGATTTCAATTGCATTGGGCAGGTTTGCAACACTTCAAGTGCCGATATAGACAACAGTGCTTGTGCCAAGTCTTCTAAAATGTTGTAGTTCTGGGCAGCATGTGCAGAGGTGTTATGAGTCATGCATCGAAGGGTCCCTTTGGGGGGACAAATGACAGGGTCAGCAACAGGCCTCTCGATATGAAGATCGTTGGGCGACAGTGGATTTGAACTTGAAGTAGGTGTGTGAGGATTAATGACTATATTTCCGTAGGTTTTAGCTCAGGTTTGGAGTTCAACAGTCTCTATTCCATAAATGGTGGATGATACTTCACTGGAAGGATGAGAACCACCATTTCCCCCTTGTGGGGGTCATGGCGGGTTTGCAACAAGATGTTTCTGCTGTTGTGGATTAGGGAAAGGGTTGTGTAGGATATCAGGGGTCCTCCCAGTATCCTTTTCCATGATAAAATATGTGCTTTCCTAAATTTGAGGACATATATATGTTAAGTGGTCCTCTGCACAAATTTTGTAATGGAATCTTGTAGTTTTGTCTTACCCTTTTTCAGTTTTAGCGGCATTTATCTGAATTTGATTATTTTGAGTGTTGGGTTGCTCTTCAAAAGGATAAATATTTTTCTTATTATTCTTATTCTTACCGTTATGTTTTTGTGTAGATTGCATAGAGTTTACCTCAACAGTGTGAAGAGCTTCCGATTAGGTAGCAGCAGTGGCAGTCAAAGATGATTGGGAAGCATGCCTGCTGAGCTGTTTTACTGTAATATTCCCAATTTTCCATCAGTTAATTGGAATATTAGATTTCTTATTTTTCTTGCTTATTTAAGTAAATAAAAGGGTGGAGGGAACCATAAACCACATTATATGAATAAAGTCCACTTCTATTGTGTGAATGTGGGTTAGTAGGTAGTGGATCAAAATTATGGAGTAGTGGAGCAGCTTAATAATGAAGAAGGAGTGGAGGTCATAGAACAATAATTACAAAGATCATGGAGATCATGGAGAGACAACGCATTCTCCATGGGGACTAGTGGCCACATGTGTAGCACAGTTATGAGGTGGGCCATGGCTAGGGAAGGCTCACAACCATATAAGGAAGATGAGGGCAACAAAGAAAATCAGTCTGGAATTTGATATTCTATTTTCGTTTGGCATTATTTGCACGCTTCAGCTGTTTAGCTAAGTCTGATGTGTCGTTTAGCCCATGGGTGTTCTCGATTGGGAATCCAACCCTTATCCACTGGGGACTTCGAGTGCCTACTCTAGGAAGGTGTTTTTGAGCAACAACTCATCATCTGGCATTGGTGCCACATCCATCCCCTCTCTGTAGCACATACAACTTCAGGAATTATGCATTCTTGTCTTAGGGTTTGAGAGGAGGAGGTAGTTCTTAGCATTTCAGCTAAGGAACTGATGGGGGGATCATCCCTTTCATATTTTGCTTCATTTCAGTCTTCCGAGATCAACATTTATACATCCGACATTAGGCCATCATTTCTACACCTCTATACAGTAGCATTTCCTTCAGGAATTGCGTAGTTTAGTCAGGCAGATCTAAGGAAGGAAGGAAGTTCCAAGTATTTAAGCTTGGAATCCTGTGAGGGGTCTTTCCCTCACTTTGGAGAGATCATTTCCATCAGCTGTGAGTTATATTCCATCATCTAGCAACAAGCTACAACTTCATCCCTCTTGACAACATAGTTCATTCCACCAGTTGTGCAATATGCAGCTGCAACTTGAGTAGAGGAAGGAGGAGCTAGTTCTCAAGCTTCTAGCTTGGAGATCACGATAAGGGACAAAAAATTCATGTATAGAGTTGATTAGGTGATGTTGTAGCCAATGGATCATTCTTTCAGCCCCATATCATCATTTTTCTTCACGGAGTGCGCAACTCAGCCAAAAAGGGTGCAGTGTGCAACCCAAAAAAGGATGAAAATCTAAAGTTAAAATATGGCCAAACCATTTCTGGGTTTTTCTGGGTTTTTTGAGTAGAATCCATGGTTAAACTCTCAAATCATTCTGAGCACTCCAATAGGCTCCCACACATGGTTCGTATTCACAGTAGCAATAGTTTCCAACAACAGTAGCAGTAACAGCACCACATTTCCAGTGCTTGGCTTCTTTAGTGTATTTTAGCCATCTTGTGGCTTGAGTGCATTATTTTTGGAGCACTATGTACTTTCATTGTATGTTTATGTATAATGATATGGCTCAGCTGTTTCTACACGTATTTATGATTTTTTTATGTATTCCAGAATTTTTCCAGTTCTACATGCTTAATTCTTATTTTACCGTGGTTGGAATTGTGCATATGTTCTATATTACCGTATTTTACATTTTGGAATATACAATGGTATTAGAGCATGATATTTGGATCAACTTGTGGGCATTTCATGGCATCAGAAAAATAAAAATAAGAAGCAGAAAAAGAAGAAGTCTACAATGGCAGAAGGATTGAGTTTTGCCACACTTCTCCTCAGATCTATGCAGGATCTCTCCACAGAGACTAAAGAAATGAGAAGGTAAATGCAAAGAGAAACCTTAATAGGGTTTCAGAATGAGGAAGGTCCAATAACTTCCTATCAACAACATAAAAAGCCAACCATGCATAGAGCTCCACAATAATATACTATGTCCACTTTATTTTAAGAGGAAGGTGAATGGCATGGAGATGGAGGAAACTTGGAGTATGACACTCTAAGTAAATATTTGGCAAAGTATAAATCACAGTCTAGAGCATTCAAGGAGAATCTAACTCTCCAAGAGTTTTTGCAACTCACCGAAGAGAGGAGATCCTACAACAGCAATAGAAGAAAGAGGGCTCTCCCATATTCTTCTTGCATACATTTGATGGATCTCCTACAAGCACATTGAGGGCTTGGAGGGAAGATTTAGCTACATGATTTCAGTTATATCCTTTAGCAGAAAGAGAGGTTGTGGAGATTGCAGCGTTGCACCTAGAGGGTGTGTTATAGCATCATTTCTCACCTTGACATGATTCATGATTGCTACATGGCTTTATGGGCACCCATTCCTACAGACTTGGACAAATTCACTTAAAAACAGTGGAAAATCCTTCATACGCGACTATGCCCGTGTTTTTCCGCGTGTATACTCTAGTACAGACTAGACTTTTCCCGCGTATGCCATTTTAATGATTAAAAAAAATATATAAAAATCCCTAATTTCGCACTCGGGTTGATAGTTACTCGAGGTAGTTCAACTACCCCGACCGCAGTGCAATCGTTTCCAACTCATCGAAACTACTTGGAGGGACTATAAAAGGACCTCATATGTATGGCCTAAGGGAGAGAGAGAATTATTATTATTATACTCGTTGGTTCCCTATCCAAGTCTGATTCCCCAGTGCCTCCCTGCACTTTCCCGAGTTCATTTCGGAAACCCTTGTTTCCTTGAGATACACATCCCTTTATATGTTATCTCGTATGCACTCATTTGGAAGGAGTCTTAGCGAGGCAAGGGCTGGACGGATCCGGACGACGGCCTGCGAAGGCCTTGAAAGGATCGTGTGATCTCTCCACTTACTTTTGTACGTACTATTTTTTATAATACGAAGTATCATGCTTTGTTCCCGAAGTAAACGTGTTAGTGTATGCTTTAATGTGTGAAGAATATTTGTTATACAAGCATTTATGATGATTTATTTAATGTTTTATATGAATCTCGCTAACATATAGAGTAGAAATATATTGTACAACTTGTCCTTTGTGCTGGTTTCTTCTTGTATTTCGGGTGAAAGAGGAAGGACGGTTGCAGGGGAGTTTGAACTCCACGTGGATCTACTTCAAACGTAGGACCAACGGGTAAACCTCTCGTTCTGCTCTATTTAGTTTTCATGATCGTGCATGATCGTGTGAGTCTCGTTAAATAGTACGCCCCTGCTCTCTGTGGAGGTTGAATCCCAACCAACCTCTAGGGTGTTAAAGCAAAACAAGGTCGCCTTCGGAAAAGACCCTAGGCTTAACCGCCTTATCGTAGCAGATGAGACTACTTTACGAAGTGGGTCGAAGCTATGCCTACTTTTGGGAACGATGGTGAGGCTGCGGCTCTTTTCTTCTTCAATCAAGTCATTGCTCGTTTCGGTATACCTAGAGAGATTGTCACGACCATGGCGAGTCACTTTCGGAACAGTATGATGGCTGAGTTGGCTCTTAAATTGGGTTTCCGAGCAGGGAGCATTCATCTCCATATTATCCTCGAGGCCAATGGCCAAGTGGAAGCCGTGAATAAGTCCTTGAAGACAATTCTTCAACGGACGATTGATAAACATAGATCCAATCGCACATTATGCTATATCCCTGCACTACGGGCATACGGAGACGTCGATGAAACCGCAGCGGCTTTACTCCGTTTCGGTTAGTCCACGGGGTGGAATCCGTATTTCCCATTGAATGCGAGATTCCTTCCCTTAAACCCAGCTGTTGAGCTTCTTCCCGACACTTCTAGTCGCGAGAGCGGCTTCTTCATCCGGAACATCTTGATGAGCAGCGTCGAGATGCCGCCACGTTGAACGAAGCGCATAAAAAACCGAGTCAAAGTCCGATGACGATAAGGCGGTTAAGCCTAGGGTCTTTCCGAAGGCGACCTTGTTTTGGTCTATGCCCAAGAAAAGGATGCCTTGGGGGCGAGGAAAGTTTAAGTCGATGTGGTATGGCCCCTATATCGTTAAAAAGGTCCTTAAGAAAGGAGCGTATACCTTGGAGGCTTTGAAGGAAACGAGTTGTCGGAGCCCGAAATGGGCTCTATTCGAAGAAGTATTATGCCTAGGCTTTGGCCCGGCATTTTGCTTTGTATATAGTAGTTTTTGTCTTGTACATATCTGTTTGATTTTCGATTTTTTTGATGGGATGGTGATGTTTTTGATCTGCTTTGGCGAGGTTGTGTTGATGTCATGAGTCATTATGGTTTCGCCGATGGTGCTAGTAGACACACCCGGAACTTAGCTTCAGCGGCTTGGGTGCTTCATTATCCTTCAGGTCACTGTTGGTATCAAGAGGGAGTCTGCATTGGTCACTGCTTCCAATAACGTAGCGGAATACACTCTGCAGTCATTCATCTACTCTCGGAGGCAATATCTTTGGGTGTTGATTCGTTGGTAGTTTTCTTGGACTCTCGCTGGTGGTGTCACTGATTGAACAACACTTATCGGGTACGAGATCCCGCTTTTATTACGATTGTTCTTGAGGGTACGTTTGTTACAAAGGTCATTTCAATTTTTAACATTCATTCATATTCCTCGAGTGACAATTGGTTTGCTTGACTCATTAGCTAATCAAGCTTTAGATTGGCATATTAATCATTCAATACAATAAAATCTAAATCATCAAAAACATCATACATTTGATACATTTATCACATCACATCAAAATATCGCTATATATATATCATCGGTATGTCAAAAAACTTCACAAAATTTTGGATCCATCAATGCCGTACAAAACTTGGGCTTATGCCCCATCATGTTCGATCTCAAAAAATATACAGTCATCTAATATGAAAATCTGTCTAATCACGAGGACCACGCCCGAGTGTTCCTATAGAACATCACTGCGGTGGCCACACGGCGGGAACAGTCTAACCCGATCCCGGGGTACTCCTACAACCGTCTCGGGACGGCTCACGGTAAGTCCTCCACGGCAGCACGGAGGGATTTGGCGGGTTAGTCCCTCCAAGTTTCTCGCACGGCCCGGAGGGTTCCGTCAGTAATCCGTCGTCTCTCGCTTCACCTCTGCGGCGCTTGTGACGTGCTAGGCCCTCGGGGACGCTTACTGGTCCAACATCTCGAAACATGATCATTTTTTTGTCGAGTCATTATGAATCCAATCCAAAAAACATGTTTGTTTTTCATTTTTTCATACATATTTGAAAAAACCAAAAAAAATCATATAAGTTAAAATTTTTGAAAAAAACTTACCGATTGCTCCCCATGCTTTGCATAGGGTGGAAGTACTAGATCCGGATCTCCTCGGAAATCCATCCCGGCATAGGGATAGTCATCTCTCGCGATGATCTGTTCTCTCCACCATAAGAAGAACTCATCATCCCGGGTAGTTCGGGGATACCTCGCTGCCCCCGGTCTCTTCATCATGTACGCCCAACGGGCAATTCTTGGGTCCCAGAGGGGCTGCCGATAGTTGAGATGACTTTGGGTCTCAAAGTCGGAACTCTCTCGAAGAAGAATGTAGTCAAAATGGTTCCATAGCCAAAGTGTTTTGTATGTGTTTTGCGAATCGACGTCGGTTGTTGTTTCATGTTCGATAGCGGGCGAGTGCACCAATCATACACATGAATTAAGCACTCTACGGCCTATGCTCATGTGCGCCACTGACGCTCTGATGCGATGAGGCGAGATCCCTGCCACTCTGCCGATGGTGAACAGGGGAGGATCTTCATGTGCAAGTCCACGATATCTCGATTGCAATCAGTGTGCCTACTTTTTTTGGAATCTTCTATGCAATAGAGTTGGACATAGTCCTCCACGGTTAACCCTCCCAGGGGGCTTTCCAGTGCAAATCCACTGGGTCTCCCCTTCCGGAGAGTCCAGTGATGAAGTATATATCTTCCACCTCTATGCGTAGTGGCATTTGATCAATGATGAAACAATCCCGATCCGGTTCCCAATAATTTACCAGACATTTCAAGCAATCTCACATTACTTTTCATATTGGGCATTTTGAAAAAATTTGAATAATCCACGAGTTTCGGAGGACATTTTTGTCTTTGCGCGGTCTTCCATGACCTCTTGGTCCATCGCACTATGCTCGCGTTCCCTCCATGAAATTGTCATCCCTGAAGAAATTCATTAAAATTTGCATTAGAAACTCATTTTTAAAATTCGGACTTGCGCATACGCTAGTTTCGTCGTGCACGATCGCGTGTACACGCGGCTTTCCTTCTTTGAACCCGCGTATGCGCAGTGCGCGTTTTTTTTAATAAGGGTTTCCCGGTAAAAATCCACTTAATTTTAAATTTTAAACGGACAAAATGAATCAACAGGGATGAATAAGGAGCCTACCCGAAGTTTCATTTGAATTCCGACGGTCAGGTTGTTGCTTTCGGTTTGATGAAACAAGTTTTTAGCTCCAGAGCTCTTTTTCCAAATCAGCTATGCAATAATGAACCATTTGAGAGGTAATTTGTGTATTTATGGCTAAAAAATTGAAAATTTTCGCAAAAAATTTCCTTGTGCTTATTTTTTTTCGATCTCGTCTTATGTTGTATAACTCGATTGCTTGGAAGTGCCCAGTTTGGTATATTTCGAGTACATTTTGACATTTTCGAGATTTTTTCCCGGTTTTTGGCCCATGTGTTCGGACTCTTCACGGCAGGGTATATGATCTTCACCGGCATATAGGTTAGGGAATCACTTTCGTTGCATCTTGCATTCTAGCCTCCATACTGATCACTTGCCTTAGGGTCGATCCCATCAGAGTCATGAGTATTATACCATTTTCACTCGCCGATTTTTAAAATCATGACTTGATGGTAGAGCCTTCCCTTTACATGGGCTTCCTAGTTAGTTCCTCGCTATCGCTTGTTGCCCATGCTTTGCTTTTTATGTAGGCTCGGGAGTCCTCTTTAGTCCCGCCATGTCTTTCGTGTTGAAGCTTCATTCTTCTCCTTCATCACTTATCATTTTTCACGGCTTATACCCTAGAGGCTCCCAGTGTCGTTAAGTTGTATTACTTGCATTGCATATTGGCTACTTGTTTATCCTGGCCTTTAGCCGGCTTCATTTGGACTCGATGTTTAAGCCAACTTTTGACCTTGACTTTTCGTACAAGTTAACCGTTGCATGCACTTAGCTATCACGACTTGACACCTTTGTACCCATGGATGGAACGTTCCTCCGAGTATCACTGACAGTTTTCGCCACCTTGCATTGAGCATAGGATTGTTCCAAACCCCGGAACTAGTGCATCTGCTTTTTTCGATACTCGTTCTATCCATTGTATCATAGCATTCTTTTATTCTTTTTCAGGGCTTATTATGAAAAAAGACAAAAAAAATTAAATATAACAAAAAGAGCGGGGAACGGGATGTATCTTCGTTATTTCGATGGCGATCAGTAGTCGGTTGTCGCCCTTGAACAAAGCACATATACTTATATATATTTCCTTCATTTGGGATGGTTCTAGTTTGACCTAGGTTCAGCCTTTACCATGTTTCACTTATCGGTTCTCCCCGGTTGGTTATCTCTTCCAATCATACGGAGAGTTTGTTTTGCCTCTGCAAGACAGGACTTATACGAGTGTCACTTTTTCTTGCCTTGGTCATCACAGAGTCGTGCTTTTGTTCAAGGGAAGTCTAGCTCGAGTCGGCCATTCGCGGTGTCTCTTGACTCATTATTCGAGTCGGCCTTCCCGGTCTTGTCGGCATCATGTTCTATCACATCGAGATGTTTTGATCTTACGCTCGTCTCTGGTTTGAGAAGGTCTCCATTGACTTCTTGCCGGCGGGTTTGTCTCTTATCGACTACGACACATTGCTCCGAGAGCAAACCTAGAGCCGCACCTTGGGCCTATTTCCATCATTGATAGGTGACCTCGTGCTCGGCATTTGATCATCATCATGGGTCTTTGGTCGAGTGGTTTCCCCTGTGTTCGACGTCGGCACACATTATCACACTTGGGATTCGTGCGGTACACTGGATTTCCATTTGACCCTATCGGTGGATTTCTCGCCTCCGTGTCGACTTTTCATTATTGGTTGGTTCGGAGGTTTCTTCCGTGCGCTAGCTTCATCTTGTGCACGTCGGAAACGTACTTCGGTTTTTGGTTCCATCACTCTCCTTCGTCCGATTCCTTCCAAATCTTGGCTCGCGGGTTACACTCGCTGCTGGGATCGATGTGGGATGCCTTAATGCCTTCCTTCCAGCGAGATCTTTTCCCATCGACTCCGACTCATTGCTGCGGGAACAAGATCTAGAGTCTTTTTGTCGAGTACCTTAGGGTTTGCGATCATCGGTGCGTAGACTCTTCGCTATCGGCGGTGGGGATTCATTATTGCCTCCTGATTGGTAGATTCTTTCAAGTGTTCGACTTCAACTCATTCATTCACACTTGTCGGATTGTCTTGGGGCACCTTGACACTCATTATCATTATCGGTGGATCGTCTCGCGTTGGTTAACGGGAAACATCATTGCCCGGTAATCCAACGATTTCTCACATGGTCGACTTCAGCTCATTTATTCCCGGTGTGTAGAATTGTGCCGTTGTGATCGGTGAAGACCTTGGGTTGCATCGGCATTTCTCGGTTCATCGTTGACGGTTCTCTCGGGTCTACGCGGTGTTGCCGTCCACCCTTATATGTTGCGATTCGAGCACAGCGGCATCTTATATGTTGATCCCCGAGTTGCGTGATTGTACCGTTTGATCCGCCTCTTATGATCCGGTACTTGGAGATTCAGTTACTTGATCGAGATATCCGGTTGCACTATCTTTGCTCGGCTTTCTATATGTGATACTTGGACATTGATACGAGACTTGTCTTTCGGGCCTGCTCGGATGATTCACTATGTACTTTCGGTTCAGTTATACTTGTATACATGTTGGATCTATTCGGTACTTTCTATATATATGATGTATTTTTGATCGAGCATGGGTATGCCCGCCTCGGCATGTGTTGACTCTCCGATTTCTTTCATTGGTTTTTGGCAGGTCGAAATCCGGTGAAGTCTTCTCTTGTCCTTGCGAAGTTCTTTCTATGTGCATAATACATTTCGGCCATCATGTACCCCTTCGACCTCATATATTAGGGGGCATCTCGTTATAGCATCATTTCTCACCTTGACATGATTCATGATTGCTACATGGCTTTATGGGCACCCATTCCTACGAGACTTGGACAAATTCACTTAAAAACAGTGGAAAATCCTTCATACGCGACTATGCCCGTGTTTTTTCCGCGTGTATACGCTAATACAGACTAGACTTTTCCGCGTATGCCATTTTAATGATTAAAAAAATATATATAAAAATCCCTAATTTCGCATCGGGTTGATAGTTACTCGGGTAGTTCAACTACCCCTGACCAGTGCCAATCTGCTTTCAAACTCGCTGAAACTACTTGGAGGGACTATAAAAGGACCTCATATGTATGGCCTAAGGGAGAGAGAGAATTATTATTATTATACTCGTTGGTTCCCTATCCAAGTCCGATTCCCCAGTGCCTCCCGCACTTTCCCCAGTTCATTTCAGGGAAACCCTTGTTTCCTTGAGATACACATCCCTTTATATGTTATCTCGTATGCACTCATTTGGAAGGAGTCTTAGCGAGGCAAGGGAGTCGGACGGATCGGACGACGGTCTGCGAAGGCCTTGAAAGGATCGGGTGATCTCTCCACTTACTTTTGTACGTACTATTTTTATAATACTGAAGTATCATGTCGTTCCCCGAAGTAAACGTGTTAGTGTATGCTTTAATGTGTGAAGAATATTTGTTATACAAGCATTTATGATGATTTATTTAATGTTTTATATGAATCTCGCTAACATATAGAGTAGAAATATACTTGTACAACTTGTCTTTTGTGCTGGTTTCTTCTTGTATTTCGGGTGAAAGAGGAAGGACGGTTGCAGGGGAGTTTGAACTCCACGTGGATCTACTTCAAACGTAGGACCAACGGGTAAACCTCTCGTTCTGCTCTATTTAGTTTTCATGACTGTGCATGATCGTGTGAGTCTCTGTTAAATAGTACGCCCCTGCTCTGTGGAGGTTGAATCCCAACCAACCTCTAGGGTGTTAAATCCCCGAAACAGGGTGAAGCCAAATATTGGTGGTTCAGTCATATATCACATATGAAAGTGTCCTCATATGCATATTTCATTTAGATACTGAAGAGGAAGTTTGGTAGGAAGAAACTAGAGACATCCCGCATTGATACATATCCCATCATTGTTCAGATAGTACACGAGGAGACAAAGGAAGATGTCCTAATAATTACTCTGGAAAAGGAACAGCTACCTCCACCATCAACTACAAAAGTACTTGCATAAGGTGAAGGAGCACTGGAATCTTTGCAAGATGGTCTTGAGAACTTGACATTGAGAGTCCCATGCATGATTCAGGAGATACATGAGGAAGAGGAGGAAAATACCAGTGCTGGTGCAATAGTAGAGGAGCATCCATCACCATCACCAATAGTTGGAGAAGCCATTGCACTGGTTGGAGGAACTCTTGCAGCTTTGAAAGATGTTCCCAAGTTTTAGTTGATCCAAGGCTTGAAAAAAATTATATTCCCTATTATTTTAGCACCTCAGTTTGAGATTTGTGGGATAGTTCCATCAGGGAAATTGCATAACCAAGGGTTAGAGCACCTTTTTGATTTGGAGAAGCAAACTATCACTATGCAGAATACCCTTGACTTTATCAAGGAGGAGATGTATATCCATCCCAATTTTTCATTGTTGAGCTACACACAACACTTTGTATTTAATTGTGGAGTTTTGGAGGATGGGATGAGCATAGTCCTAATCAATAAAATTTTGGGCTATGAGTTCAGCATTGTGTATCACCATGAGATAGCAGATGCACCATCATGGAGATCAACAGCTATGTAACTGAGGAGCAGTGATGAGTTGGGGGCCCAAATATTCTTGAAGCATTTTGATGATCGCTTCACTTATGAAGCATTGTATGAGCAGATGGTCGATGATAGAAATGTTGTGATGGATAACATCTTCCATTATTATGATAGATCTTTCTTGATGAGCATCTCACAACTCAAAGAGAAGTTTCTACCTACAACATATTCAAAATATTATGGATTTTATTGGGCCATTGAAGAGATGTTCTCATGGAGAAACCTCAAGGAGGATGCACTTCGACATTTCATGGAGTGCAAAGATTATCAGAGTGAGGAGGATGATATTCTCCATTGGGTGGATACCAAGCAGGAGCATTACAGGAGTCATCACCCACACTTGGATGGATGGGTGAGGATGATGAGCAAGTGGTTGGTAATCTACTTGTAGATCTATGACACAGGGGAGAAAGAAGCATGGTTTCAATAGTTGCTTATGGGTGAGTACGGTTACTACCCAACATATCATATTTTTATGATCCATGTTTTGTATATTACTGGTGAGATGCAACAGCAGGAGGCATGGCTGTGCTGGCTACTCTTGAGAGAGTTTGGCCATCACATGACATATCATATGTCAATGGGTGTGTTATTGTTTGAGACATTGCATGGCACTCACATGATGCGGCAGTAGGGAGCTTGGTTATGTTGGGTTGATGTGACATTCTACATGTCAATCAGTATGTTGTTGCTCCATGGCATGCATGATGATGATGTGAGGTGGAAGCAAGATTCATTGCTACTTTGGTTACTCTTGGGAGAGTATGGGATGAATTCTCCCATACTTTGCATGATAAGGAAGGAGGATGGAAACAAGAGGCCTTACTGTGTTTGCTTCTATTAGGAGAGTATGGCCACCATACTTGGTATGATGATGGGGTGGTATGACAAAAAGAGGCATTTCCGCAATGGCTGTTATTGAGAGAGTATGGTTCGTCATTTCACATGTCAACCCATATATATCTATGTCCTATTTTTCATAGTGTTGAGATGATGCTTGGGGAAAGCAGGGCTAACAGGGCCAAGGATTGGAGCATCATGAGATACATCTTGCTCAATGAAGCATGGGTTGGAGAGATAGTTCATGAGTTGGTACTTTCCTTTTGGGGAAGGAACCACTTCATTTAATATATCTCATGCATAGAGGAGATCCTTGGACAACATATGGTTGCCACCTGGGGACTTATTGATGAGGAGAGGCATCTAACTATTCAGTTGGAGGCCATTTTAGACATTCTAGAGAGGCAAATATGGAGCTGGGAATTCATAGCACATTGGAGTAGATGGGGAGACCTTCCATATGAGGATGCCATTTGGAGGGAGGAGGATTGATTTAGCATCTACTTTTGCAGTTTCTTGAGGACAAGAAACATTTTGGAGGGGAGGACTATAATATTCCCAATTTTCCATCAGTTAATTGGAATATTAGAGTTCTTAATTTTCTTTCTTAGTTAAGTAAATAAAAGTTTGGAGGGACCCATAAACCCCATTATATGAATAAATTCCACTTCTATTGTGTGAATGTGGGTTATTAGGTAGTGGATCAACATTATGGAGTAGTGAAGAAACTTAATAATGAAGAAGGAGTGGAGGTCATCGAATATTAATTACAGAGATCATGGAGATCATGGAGAGATATCACAATCTTCATGGGGACTAGTGGCCACATGTGCAGCGTAGTTATGAGGTGGGCCAAGGCTAGGGAAGGCTCACAACCATATAAGGAAGATGATGGAAGCAAAGAAAATAAATCTGGAATTTGATATTCTATTGTCATTTGAAATTCTTTGCACGCTTCAACTATTTAGCTAAGTTTGTTGTGTTTTTTAGCACATAGGTGTTCCCGAGCAGGACTCCCACCCTTACCCACGGGGGACTTCGAGTGCCTACTCTGGGAAGGTTTTTTTGAGAAGAAACTCATCATCCGGCATTGGTGCCACATCCATCCCCTCTCTGCAACACATACAACTTCATGAATTATGCATTCCTATCTTAGGGTTTGAGAGGAGGAAGTAGTTCTTAGAATTTCAGCTAAGGAACTAGTGGAGGGATCTTCCCTTTCATATTTTGATTCATTTCAGTCTTCCAAGATCAACATTTCTACATCCAAAATCAGGCCATCATTTCTACACCTCCATACAGTAGCAGTTCCTTCAGGAATTGCGCAGTCTAGTCAGGCATATCTAAGGGAGGAAGGAAGTCACAAGTATTTCAACTTGGAACCCTATGAGGGGTATTTCCATCATCTAGCAGTAGGATATATCTTCAGCCCTCTTGATAGCGCAATTCATTCCAGCAGTTGTGCAATGTGTAGCTGCAACTTGAGCAGAGGAAGGAAGAGCTAGATCTCAATCTTCTAGCTTGGAGATCAAGAGAAGGGACCAACCCTTCATGTATTGAGTTTATTGGGTGTTTTTACAGATGATAGATCATTATTTCAGCCCCATATCATCAGCTATATTTAGGGAGTGCATAACTCAGCCAGCAAGGGTGCAGTGTGCAACCTAAAAATGATTGAAAATCATAATTTAAAATCTGGCCAAACCATTTCTGGGTTTTTCTGGGGTTTTTGAGTAGAATTTGTGGTTAAAATCCCAAATCATTTTGAGCCATAAAACAACCTTCCACACATTGTTCTTATTCATAGTAGTAGTAGTTTTCAGTAGCATTAGTAGTAGCAGCACCACATTTCTAGTGCTTGGTTTCTTTAGTGTATTTTAGCCATCTTGTGGCTTGAGTGCATTCCTTTTGGAGCACTGTGTAATTTCATTTGCTATTGATTTATAATGATATGGCTCAACTTTTTCTGCCCATATTTATGATTTTTTGATGTATTCTGACATGTTTCCAGTTCTACATTTTTAATTCTTATTTTACCATGGTTAGAATTGTGCATATTTTCTATATTCCTGTCTTTCCATTTTGGAATATTACATTTACAGCAAACGAGGGCGTTGACATGTGTTCCAAGTTGCTGAGTAGCGGGAGCTTTGGAGTTTCTAGGGGCATGGGGGAGTAAATCATACAATGTGCAGTATTGCGAATAGATGAGATCTAGATGGTGTGCATGATGGATGGATTGGTCCTATCTGACAACACTAGCTAGTGCAGTGTCCTTAGCAATGGGAGGAAGGAGCGACTTATGAAACCAATTTGATAATAGATGATCTGGGATTGGTGATTTGATTAGCCTCCACCTATGTCTCCATTAATGAATGTGATCGGAGATGTGGGTGGTGGTGTCTTGGCACAGTGAGGTTAGAAGTTCCGTTCTGGTTTCGTATCGGATAGGGAGCTGAAAGTGTTTGATAAATTTCATTGCTAAGGCACCAAAAGTATTTACTGCAGCTCATGGTAACTCACTGTACCATTTGGTAGCGTTTCTAGTGAGGGTGCGAGGAAAGAGCTTGAAATGGATACTATCGTCCACCATGGAATTATAAAAAAACCAAAGATGATAGGCGGTGATATGTGTGGCCAGATCATCCCCTTGTTTCCCATCGAACGTCTTAGGGATATATGAAGGAATCTTATGTGGTATAGGAGGAAAAATCGGGTTATGATTGATGGGATCATTGGTCAATTTATATAGATAGGGGATGTCTAAGTTTGAAAAAAATGGTAATTTCATTTGTTCCCCCGCGTCTAACCAAGGAGGTGTTGGTTGACCAATCGAACTGTAGGGTCCTCCCATCAAAGTGTTTCCAATGGGATATGTATGGCTCATCTGATAATAATTTCCAGGTAGTGGAGGTGTAGAGATGTAAGGTTTTTGTCCATAAGGGTTACTGTATTGTGGGAAAAAAGGCTGGTTGCCCCCAAGGTAATAATTTTCCCCTTGCCCAAATTTATTTTGGGGAAGGGTTTCCCAGATAGACACGATAGAGTCAAGGAAAATTTTAAGGATGGGAGTTTATCTTAAAATTTAGCAACTTTGGCGAATCTTACTAGTCCCTAATATCCAAATTTTAAAATGTTTAATGATAATTTTGTAAAAAACGTTAGGTTTCTAATTATTTTGTATTAGATAATATATAATATTGGTGATTTTTAAGGTAAAATAATTTTATACTATAAAATTTGGGCGAATTCATTTCTAAAAAAATTGAAATTGGTGAATCATTTTTTTGGAAAAATCATGGAATATTAACCCACCTGCGAATATTAGCCGCTAAAATTTTCCCTGGATAGAGTTTTCTTGTGGCATACTACTAGTTTCATAATTTACCATTGGTATAGATCCTACACCATAAGGTTTACCACTAAGAGGAATGGAATTAACAATGGATGGACCTACTTGTCCCATAGAATGGAGGGGTACAGAATTGCCCCCTGGCATGTAAGTTTTGGTAACACTGCCCCCCCCCCCCCCCGACATAGAGGTCGAGGGGTTCGAACTCAACAAGGGATTCCCCGAGGGAACCGTGGTAGCCCCGCTAGTATAAGTGGAAGCCGTAATTCTAAGATGATACATGAAAGGAACGAAGATCGAAGATTTCTAAATTCCACTCACATATGTTGTGACCAAGTTGCTGGTACCAGGCATATTTTTGCTGTTAGGGTTTCTAGTCAACTATGAAGAACTGACAACTAGTGGGGGAGGTGGTGGTGGGACCAGGTTGGCCACCAACGAAAAAAACCCATTGGTCGTCGGTTGTGTATTGGATGTGTGTGCAACCGAAGACATGGCTGGTACTAGTGCTACCTGAATCAACATCGGCCCCGACAGGCCAATGAGAGGAAGACTATAAGGAGGCACAAATCCTTCCATGAAAGGAACTTCAGGCAAATCTGTATCTTGAGGATAAATGTATGAAATAGGGGTCAACACTAGAGAGTGTTCTTTTGAAGAATACTCTAGGTCACCGAGACTCGACAAATCCTGTAATTTCAATGGGGAAAGGCCTCTTTGCCACCTATAAAGACGACAAGGGTCGAAGGAGGCCATTGCGACCAAATTTTTTTATCAAGATTTTAATGTGATATATTATTAAATCTCAGTGATATTAGAACCGAACAGCTCAAAAAAAAAAACTCTAAAGTCAATCAATCAAGAAGCCAGAGGCAGCCAGAGGGGTAAGACCCTGTCTGAGAACTACTATTCAATGGAGATGAAACCTAGTATCATAATAGAAAACAAAGAGATATGTTCATATTTACAGTTGACATTTACTCTTGAGCTTCTATCATACCTCAGATAGTGGGGCCAAGCACTCTCGTGAAGACGAGTAACCTCCCAAAAACCGAAGACAGAGTAGGTCCGTCTGTGTCAGGTACCAGGGCAGTCCACCCCAATAACCTTGTGTACATCACTAGAAGTATGGAAACTATGGATAACTCAAATCACAGACACTACCAGAGGGGTCATGGTTGTAGATAGCATGTTGAATGTGCAGAACACCTGGATCCCCAATCCAATTTCGACATCCCTAAGGGGAACCCCAATACACAGAATGCCCATTGGATATGCGATCGAAGGTAGACTACCTTCTAACACACACTAGTGTTATATCACGTTTAACTCCATTATGAGTGGAGCGGTCCCAATAGTATGAGTGCAATAGGATTTTCACTCTTTAATGACACTAGTCTCAAGTTTTGCGATCTTGGACAGTTTACTCACTCTTCCTATCCCAAGATCCTAGCCTATATTAATCTTTGTGTAAGCTCAGAAAAGAGTTATTGATTGATTTTATTAAGCACTTAATTTTAATGTACTTTCATTTAAGTCTCCAGAGGGGGATTGGACGTATGAAGTTTTATGCGACTCTGACACAAACCATGCAGAAAATGCTTTTTAAATTTAGTTTGATGAAAGAGTTATTTATATAAGGAGAATTTTTTCATACATCCATGCAGCAGCAAACATCCAATAATGCAGTTCATCATATGAAAGATACATATACCAATTCTCACTAACATTTATTTAACCTAATAATTTTACAGAACGAAATCAGCTATATTAGAAAAACTAAAAAAAAAATTATTTTCAAAAAGTAAATGCAACTAAGCTAAATTTTCAACAAGATAAACTAATATGCCAACAAGAAACCAAGCACAAAGATCCAATTTACATGAACCATACTGACAACGGGCAACTCAATAGCTATGGAAATCACATCAAGGGTGAAATAGCTAAGTTTAGGCTGAGTAACACTGCTTAGCAAAGGGTACAATGCGTTAATAACAAGACTAACGCATTTTTCTCCAACATGAGTTGCATTATAACACTCCAGAACACACACAAGGGGTGCGTTACTGAGGATAAATTGAAAATTATGGTCAGTTAAGGCCTATTATGAATAAAGTGTAGAAATTATACAAACAATATGTATACCAATGGATTCAATCTGATCATGCAATATTCTAGAGCAAGATAGTGAATCCTTCTACAATCAATTTGTGGAAATTAAACACGATCACACAATCACACCAAGTAAGAGAAAGAAGAAAACAAATCCCACAACATAGATATTTTTCCTGGGGAATGCTTTCTACTCAAAACTCCTCTATATTTATTTTATAATCAACCAAGGAATCATGAAACAATACAATGCACTATTCTCACACGAGTCTGTTGCACTCTACCAACTGTATCACACTGATCCGGAAAAAATCGACCAACACTTAGCCAATTTCCTTCCTCTACCCATCTTGCCTTACTTGCACAATTCTAAGAAAAATTGATCCCTATTAATTAGGAAATTCAACCTTCCAAATATGTGCAATACATCATGGGCAATCCTATGGTTGTCTAATTTTGCACTGGCAATTTACTAATAATACAGTTGATAGATAACATCCCTTTAACCTTTGTATCAACTAGGTCTTCATCATAATTGACATGCATGTAGCTATTAATAGTAAATCATTAATCACTTGATAGATCACTACATGTGAATTAAATTAAATTTAATTCACTTGAACTCTCACTAGTGCAACAATCAGTTACAACTAGTTAGACTGATGTTAACTCACTTAATTGAGTTAACTAATTTCTCATGCATTAAACTAATACACTAACTACAAATTGGACTCTAAAAAAAATAGAATCAATCTACATGCCTCACCAACCACCCTCAACTTGAATTTCATGAGCTAACTGAGTTTATCACACTCATTTAACTATTACAAGTCATTATGAGATAAGACTACAATTTATTGTCCAATTTACTTAAGGGAAAATTAAATTAGACACACATTTCTTATTGAATTTTCAACACTCCCTCTCAACAAGAAAGGGATTATCAACTACCATGATCATGCCTCTGTGGTATTCTAATTTTCTCTTGGTGAGCACCTTAGTTAGAATATCTACGTCCTAATCCTCCATGGGAATGTATTGAAGTAACATAATGCATCTCTAAACACAATATCTGATATGGTGGTACCAAATTTCAATATGCTTGGACCTGTCATGGAATATTGGATTAACTGAGAGTTTTATGCAACTCTAGTTATCACAATGTATCAATGTCGGATCCATATGATGACCAAACAATCCAACAAGTATCTTCCTCACCTAGATAGCCTCACATGGCAGCCAGTTACATGTCGCCTGACTAGCTGCCATGTACTCTACCTCGGATGAATTGAGTGCAACTAATCTCTGTTTCCTGCTGTACCAAGAAACTGTTTTCAATCCTATGCTGAAGATCCCTCCTAATGTGCTTTTCCTATCTGATGTACTACCTGCCCAATCTTCATCGGTGAAGTCTTGAATCTTCACTCCCCCTATCCATCTGTACCATAATCCATACTCTGTAGTGCCCATGAGATATCTCAAGACATTCTTCCCTGCCTTCCAAAAGAGCTTGTTCAGCTTAACCATAGCTTGACTAAGTTGGTTAAATGCGTAGCATATGTTTGGTCATGTGTTCTCCAAGTAGATGAGTGAACCCACAAGCTTCCTATAGACAGTAGTGTCCACTACCTCACCTGAAGTAGCATCCTCCTTCCTCCTATTTCCTGTAAGAGGAGTCTCCATGGGTTTACAGCTCTCCATGTGGAACTTCCTCAAAATCTCTTTGGCATAATTTCCTTGAGAAAAAAATACCTCCCCATCCCACTGCCATATCTCCAAATCAAGGAAATAGTGAAGGAGTCCCATGTCCTTCATCTCAAACTCTCTTGTAAGATCCTCATTGCAAGAAGTTATGAGCTGATCATCACCTGTCAAAATAATATCATCTACATAAAGTACAATAATCAGAATCTTTCCATCAACCACAATCTCATACAGGTTCGCATCCGCTTCACTCTTTGTGAAGCCCAACCTGGTGAAATTATTGTCAATCCTGGTGTACCAAGCTTAAGGTGCTTGTTTCAACCTATACAATTCTCTCTTGAGTCTACACACATGCGACTACCTGTCAAAGGTTTCAAAACATTCTAGCTATTGAATGTACACTTCTTCCTCAATAACTCCATTGAGAAATACAATCTTCACATCCATCTGATGTATCTTGCAACCGATCTACATTGAGAGTGCAAGGATAGATATAATCAATGAGTACCGTGAAACTGGTGTGAAAGTATCCTCATAGTCAATCCCATCAACCCGTGAGAATCCCCAAGCTACAAATATAACCTTGTACTTATCCACACTCCCATATGTTTCTTGCTTCACCTTATAGATCCATCTAGATCCAACCACTAAATTCCCGACTGGTCTTGGGAAAACTTCCCATGCACTGTTCCTGATGATGGAGTCATACTCCTCAACCATGGCGTCAACCCAAGTTGGTTGCTGCACTGTTTCCTCAAAAGAGGATGGTTCTGTCACAATATAGTTTCTCATAAGAGCCATGTATCTAGTATACCTTTCTGGTGATAGTCTCTGTCTGCACTATGATGTAGATGCTCCTACATTTTCTGTCACATCAAGTCTCAATCTTTCAGCCTCTGTGGTGCACCTCTTACCATGTCTAGTGGATGGCTCTGCATGAGTGGTTTCTGCCACTCCATGATCCTCCTCATGTGGCTGCTCCACATATTGAGGTTCATCTTTTGGAACCAAGAGTTCCTCATCTACATGAAAATCAAGCTCCCTCTCAAGGGACAATCGCATGGCTTTCCCCTCATCAAATTTTACATCACGTCTAACAACTGCCATCCTATTGTTCAAAAAATACACCCGATAGTTGTGTAGAGTATCAATGTACCCAAAAAATATCCCAATATCTGTTGTTGGTTACATATTCTTTCTAGAATCTTTGGTCACATGGCAATAGAAATATGAGCTAAAAATTTTAAAATATGAAACATTAGGTTTCTTACCAGAAAAATCCTCCTCTGGTATACTCATGCCAAGTATCTAATGAGGACTGTGGTTCCGCACAAATACCATTATGTTTCATGCCTCTTCCCACAGATGCAACGATAGGCCCTGATCATGTAACATAGCTTGTGCTGCACCCACAATTGTTCTGTTCTTTCTTTCCGCAACCCCATTTTGTTGTGGGTTATGAGGTGCAATCAAATCTCACCTAATTCCTTCTTTGGCAAAAAATTTCTTGAATTCATTGGAGATGTACTCACCACCATTTTTGCTTCTCAGAGCCTTCACCCGCTTCCCTATATCTTTCTCAACTAGTGCTTTGAACTCACAAGATTTTGAGAACGTTTGATATTTCTTCTGCATGAAGTAGATCCAACACTTTCTAGAAAAATCATCAACAAAAATCACATAATACATGTTCTTTGTTGTAGAAGTTGTAGAGAATGGTCCACACACATATGAGTGAACTCTCTCAAGGATTTCCATTGCTCGGTTCTCCTTCTAGTGAAAAGTGGCCTTTATATACTTTCCCATGGTATATCCCTTTCATGTGTATATACGCCCAAGAGTACCCTTTGGAAGCCCCGTATAAATCTACTGCATGACCTTAAAAGCACTGTGGTGTAGCTGGCCCAATCTCCTGTGCCATAACTCACCCTCATCCCAGCTCACCACTCTGTATGGTTTACTCATCAATGCTATGTAGCCATCTACATCATGTTTGTAGAGGTTCTTCACATGAACCCCAATATTCTTAACCTGTCCTGTGGATTTGTTATGAATGAATGCTTTCCCTTCACTGAAAACCACATCATATCATCTATCCTCCAACATAACAAATGAAACTAAATTCTTTTTCAAGCCTGGTACATGCATGACATATTTTAATAATAAAGGTTTACCTTCCTGTCTTTGGAAAGTAACTGTACCAATCCTAGTAGCGCTATACCTCCCGTCATCATCTATCTCAATGTGCATCTGATCCTTCTCCTCCAAGCTACTAAAGAGTTATTTTTCTCTCTTCAAGTGGAAATATGCATCACTCTCCAAGTACCACACTGATCCCATCGCACTAGACACCATGCATGAAATGAGTGAGATCAAGTCCAACTATAAATGTGAATCCAAATAATCACTCATTGCAGATCTTGAATTCTTCTTGTTGTTCTTCTTCTTCTATGGACAATTAGTGTCATAACGTCCATGCTCGTGACAGTGAAAACATTTCACCTTAGACATGTCACGCTTCTTTCCTTTTTTGTCGATCTCAGTTTTGTAATATGATTTCTTTCCCTTCCCCTTATTTTCCTTACCAAAAAAGGTGAAATTTTCCTAATCATCTATCTTGGATGAGGACCCATCCCTGGTATTTCACCTGAATTCTTCTTGTACCAAATCTGACCAAAGTCGCTCCCAATTTGGTAGCTTCTCCCTGCCATTGACAGAGTCCTGGTAACTATGCCAACTCTTGGGAAGGCCTAGAAGTGCTAGGCTCACCAAGTCATCATATGCTACAGTAATCCCGACACTTCCAAGCTCATCTCGACATTGGATGAACTTGGTCAAGTATTTCAGAATAGTGTCACCTTTCTCCATTTTTATTTTCCTCAGCTTGTCCTTTAGTGCCAATTTTTTGTGGTCATTGTTGTTCTGAAACATATCTGTCAAGGCCTTCCACATTGCATATGGAGTCACCTTTCCATGGACACTTGAGAAAATGTGATATCGAACTCCCTCTAATAAGATCCTCCTTGCCTTTGCAACCTTATTTGGTAAGCATCAAGAAGAGCAACATCTGGTGATACGGGCCTTGGAATATCAGTGTCTATAAATTCTTTCATAATTTTTTCCTCCAGAGTTGCCTCCATTCTGTTTTTCCATTCAATATAATTAGAACTTCCCTCGAGTGCATATTCCAATCTTAATCCACTGAAATCCATCTTGATCCATCTGTCGCACCAAAGAATATTTTTCAAAATTCAAATTTTTTTCAACACAAACTCAATTTCTTCTCAACTATAGTGATTTCTGGCACTCTGATACCATGAAGAAATTATTAAAACAATATCTATACCAATGGATTCAATCCGTTCATGCAATATTCTAGAGCAAGATATTGAATCCTTCTACAATTAATTTTCAAAAATTAAACACGGTTGCACAATCACACGAAGTAAGATAAAGAAGAAAATCAATCGCAAAACAAAAATATTTTTCCTGGGGAAATATTGCTGCTCGAACCCCTCTATTTTTATTGTATAATCAACCAAGGAATCATGAAACAATACAATGCACTCTTCTCACAAGATTTTGTTGCACTCTACCAATTGTCTCACACTAATCCAGACAAAATCGACCAACACTTAGCCAATTTCCTGCCTCTACTCAGCCTTCTTGCCTGGCGCAATTCTAAGAATTATTGATCCCTATTAATTATGAAATTAAACCTTCCAAAAGTACATAATACATCATGGGAAATCCTATGGTTGTCTAATTGCGCATCGACAATTTACTGATAATAAAACTGATAGATAACATCCCTTTAACCTCTGTCTCAATTGGGTCTTCATCAGAACTAACATGCATGCAGCTATTAATAGTAAGTCATTAGTCACTTGAAACATCACTGCATTTGAATTAAATCTAATTTAATTCACTTGACCTCTCAATAGTGCAACAATTAGTTACAACTAGTTAGATTGGCTTTAACTCGCTTAATTAATTTAACTGATTTCTCATGCATTAAACTAATACACTAACTACAACTTGGACTCTAAAAAAAGTAGTATCACTCTACATGCCTCAAAAACCACCCTCAACTTTAATTTCATGAGCTAACTGAGTCTATCGCACTCATTCAACTATTACAATGATTATGAGATAAGATTACAATTTATTGTCCAATTTAATTAAGGGAAAATTAAATTAGACACACATTTATTGTTGAATTTTCAACACAATATGAGCATATGAAATTATTACAGAGAACATCAAATGGTCATAAAGGGATGTGAGTAGAATGGGAAGTGATAGAGGGAAAGAACCAAGAGTTCAGAAATGGAAAATCAGGAACTAAGGATTAGTCCCCAGCGGAGTTGCCAATTCTGCTTAGGGGGAAAATGAATAGGTTGTAGCTGGAGTAATATCCTTATTGGGCTTTCCTGGGACCCAAGTTAGCTAGATTAGCTGCAACATTCACAAAGACAATACATGCATGTTTATACTAGTACTCGATTAACAAAGTGAAGTAGATAAGGATTACCTCAATGTGTAGTGTCTATCTATTGGAGAGCTCAATGTAGTGTGGTGGAAGTCCTCCTCACTAGCTCCAAGTCTGAATCCTGCAAGAAAACAATGAACTAGCATAATATTCACAGTGTTATCACAATAAAATATTAAAACAAGTATATAATAAAACAATAAATCATGTAAATCTGAGCCACTTATAACATGTATGTCTAACAAATAAATAAATAGATGCACTAATAGGACACCAAGTGGAAAAAATAGAGGCAGTTCTATCATATCAAGGAAGGAAGATTACAACCATCAGTTTGGTCAAGCTTCCCTTAGTCCTTAGACTCCAAGCTCTCTCTCCTCAATATCCAAGTGTGACAATGTTTAGGCAAATAGTTCTCAATGAACTAAGCCAACCATGAAACCTCACACTAAAAAAATTTCGCTCCTCACACAATCAACCTTTCGACCTTTGATAATGAGCCCTTGCCTCCAATTTATAATATTTTAAGAGGATCAACCTTGCCATTCATCTCCAATAGTTTGATTTGGGAAAAATCCATGATGTTTCCAATATTTTCTAGCTTTTTACCTCTTTGGATGCTTATTTAGGTTTAAAAATGTCTAATCAGAGGCCTGCACCACAGGTTGCCAAATTTTTGGACTGACTCCTTAAGAAAAAGCCAGAAATGTCAGTCAGTTACTACGGAATTTGTCCCTTATTCTTCATGAAACATGGGTAACGCTTCCCTTTAGGCAAGACAGTGTGTTAAACTAGGCCCTAACTCTCCCTGCAAGAGGCAGGGATGCGTTATAACTCAGCCTAACAGCCTTTGGGGTCCGTTACCTTGGAAAAATAGGTCTCTGTCTAGGTAAAATTATTCCTTCCATGTTGTTATCACCATAATTTTTTTTCTAAAATTTGAAAGTTTACCTTGTTCCAGTCATGGTATCAAATAGGTCTTGAGTCATTTCATTCTTAAAAGGGTAAGTGATAGGTTTAGAGGTCTTAAAAAAGTCAGTTTTCATTTCCAAATAAGGTCTTTAAGTCTCACCATGGTTGAAAAGTCCCATCATTCATTTAAAAATCATGTTTTGAACTATTGGGAAAATCCTCTGCAATTAGCCACAAAACTGCAGTTTCGTAGCGCGGTCAGTTGAAAAACTCAGTTTTGCGCTATGAAAGCGCTACTACTTTTGTAGAGCATTTCAGGAAAATTGCACTATGTGCACTACGAAAGCGCGAATTCTTCGAAATGTCATGTCAAAGCACAGAAACTGTCAAAATCCGTTAGGTTATGATATTATGACATCATAGTGAGTCAGTTAGGGGTCATTTTTGAAGTTTTTAACCATTCATAGTCATCATTATCATAACAGAGGTGTCATTTGTGAAAAGAGATTTCAAATTTGAAAAGTCTGATATGTTTTACTCACAAGTAAAGAAAAATCTCTGTTTCGAGTTTAAGCTTAGGGTTATATTATACCAAAGTTATTCTCATATTTTATCAAGTGAGGCTGATTATTAAATTCTGAAGGAAGCAAATAGGAATTTTCTGAAGGCAGGTATGGCAGAGGAGAAAAAGAATCATAGATCAGGACATTGTTTAAGATTTGAATCTGAAAGCACAGGTGGAAGATCTGGGGACACAATTGAGAGGGTCTCAAGAAAGGTTAAAGGGGTAGTGAAATAGAGTGATTTGGGCAGCAAAACAAAGTGATAAATTCATAAGCCAAATCTGATCAAGATGAAGGAAAACGTTGATGAAGATTTTGTTTTTGAGGTCATATTCCTATGTTTTTGAAATGATATCAACACTTTTAAAGTTTAAACATCTCCAAGGTAATAATTTTGAATATATTTTCAAAAAAAATGCCTACATAGAATTTTCGTAGCACAACTAGTGTAAATTTGATCAAATGCGCTACAAAACTGCTGAAGTAGTTTTTTCACCATGAAGAGAAAAACTCTATTTTCTAGTTTTAGTAGTAAATTTACAAGGATGTTTTGGGAAACGGAAAATGAATTGTTGAAAATTGAAAGGTTTTTTTCATCCTAATATACCTAACTACAAAATCCTCTCTCTGTTTCTTCAAATTCATTATTAAGTGGGAGATACAAGCCTTTATTTGAAGCCCTATTTTCAAAAAATAAAGTTTTCCTCTTTTACACATGTTTTTCAAAGAAAGTTTCTAGACAGCAGGAGAAGTATTTCAAAACACCAAGAGAGGTTTTTATTCAAGAGAAAGTGGAATACAAAAACCTCCTTCAGTTTCTGAAAATACATCATGGATGAAAAGATAAAGGCTCTGTCATAAGACCTAATGTTCAGGGAAAAAACATGAATAACTAGCAACTGCTGAAGTAGTCTTCTAGCACAATTTCACATCAAGTTTTGGGGGAAGTTTGATCAATTTTGATTTGAAATAGATGTTAGGAGTGTAAAAACGGCATGTGAAGGTTTATTTGAATAAAAATGGTCAAAATCTAATTGAAAAAAGGAGCAAAACACTGCGCTACGAAACTAAGTTTCTTTCGTAGCGCAGGTTAATGTCCTTTTACATTATTCGAATTATAATTTCTGCACAGCTAGAAGATTGAAGATGTATGGTGAATTTTTGGCAACATGAAAAATATACATATGATCTATTAATGATCAAAATTCTCAAAACATATAAAAGAATCAAAGGAGCTAAAATATAGGAAAACATGCTTCCTAATTTTTAGGACTGTTTTATCATCAGTAGTAGGATCACAATCAAAGTTGAAGGCATCATCCAAATTCGACCTCATGGGATTGCAAGTGGAAAAGGATGAAATAAAAATTAGATAAGGTTGTTAGGAGGATATTTAAGAGTTTTAGTCCTATTAGAATTATGACTTTTCATAAGCATTATAGTTTTCAATTTGTAATAGGACTCTATGTTAGTTTTACAGCTGTATTTGTAATAAATGCCATGTTTTATGGTTAAAATAGGTGTCAAAACATGGGAATTCGAATTCTCTAGTGGAGAAGAAAGAATCCTATATTTTAAATGTTCTATATAGAGCATGAGGTCGAATTCTATAGGGGTTGGGCATTTTCATTAGCAAATAAGACTGTGTTATTGTATGTCACTGTTATTTCAAGCTTAATATAGAGTTTTGTTTTGAAAAATCAAGATTCATAAGGAGTTTATGTTCATTATTATTCTAATGTACTTCTTCAATATCTCTATTTGCAGTGGTATTTGTATGTGATACTTAGAATTCATTTCACAATGCTCTAACTTCCTTCACATGCAAATGGACTGTGTGTTTCACTGTGTTACTATTTTACTCATTGATTTAGAATCCAAATGCCTTGACTTCCATGCTTAAAAAACTTTGATGTTTTGTTGAAGTTATACTGACTCCATGGCCCAACGAATGTTTGCTAATCTGTGATACAACGAGTTATATAATTTTATATTTTTTACCTTAGAGTTAGCCATCTATCTATTAATCAAAAATCATGAACCTTTGAGAGATCCCTCTCAGGTTGAGGAGGTTAAGCCTCAGCCAAAATATTGGTCTGAAATATTTATACAAAGTCTACTTGATGAGCAGCCTATCAGGTTCAGATTTTGTGATAACATTTTTGTGCGTCTGCCAGGAGCCTGAAGATTACTCATTCCCGAAATCAAGAAGCTGAACTTCTGAAGATAGCAGGATCTCAGGAAGCTTTTCGAGGTTGCATCTACCTTGGTGAATCCACACATCAAATAATCAAATTGGAAGGTGACTCTACTGCTTAAATATTAGTAGCTTGAAGAAGTTTCAAGATGAGTTTCATTGCAATATTAAAGTCAGGTATGCCCCTATGAATCGGTCTTATATCCCTGGCTTTCCAAATCCTATGCCAAAGGTTGAATGGTTATATGATCTTCCAATATTTAAAGATGAAAAGAAAGACAATGTTGCTCTTCATTTTATTAGGTTCCATATGCATGTACACAGTCTTAAGGTTCATTTCTCTAAATATTGTCTCATGAAAATGTTTATGGCCACTTTAGAAGGAAAAGCATGGTCTTGGTATGAAAGCTTGCCAAATGGTTTATTATATTCTCTTGTTGATTTCCATGATGTATCTTATGAGATGTATAAAGAGTTTCATCCCTCTTTATTGATGGTCAAAGACTACTATAAACACTATGAGAGTTTTATTGAATATTTGGAGAATTGTTCTGAAGATGATGAGTTCATGGATGAGGAAATTTTAGAAGCCCTTCATGACAATATGTTTCATAAACAAGAAGAACACCAAGAAGAAAGGATAATATCTCCGTTAGATGAAAATGAAACCCAGCAGGAGTTTACTTATGAAAATCATGTCACATCCTCTAAGTTTGAGGAAAATTTGCAGTAGGTTTGTCAATCCTTTTATCATCAGGAGTATGAGAATCATTTTAAACAACAAGAGGAAATATTGGAAAATGATTGCTACAATCCTAAGGTACTGGAAAAAGTTGATTTTTTATGTCATTCCTTGCAGCAGCTCACATCAAATAATGATTATATTAATGAGAAAGAATACATTATTTGTGGGAATCAGTTTGAACAACAGCTAGATAGCATACAAAAGAAATCCTGTGTGGCTGAGAATTAGTTGTCTGAAATTACATAATGTTATGAGGATCATCAAATTGATCATGTTTTCTGGGACCTTGTAGCTAAATACATGGAAGAGCTTTGCTCCCTAGTTTTTCAATTTCATTTTTATTATAAATATCAGATACATTTTCAGTGGCATTGGTCATATTAATATCATGGTTACTTTGAGTTAAAGTGCAATCAAGAACCTCAAATATCAGATAAGACAAATGATTGGCTTCATTGGAAATTTCTTATTGCCTGAGTTAAAGTGGAGATTTCAGCTGATAGGATAGTTAGGAATGTGCAAATAAGCTCAAGGTTCACTGAGAATTTTTTAATAGGTACAATTTGAGTGCTTCTTGAAGAAATCATCAAGCTTAAGCCCAAGGTGAAGGCCATTAAAATTTTGATCAGAAACTTGGAGAAATTTCAAAATTTTATTCTAAAGAAAATGGATAGCAGCATTGGAACTACGGGTTCTTAGTGTACCACAGGGGCACACTATCCCAAGTGGAGCCACTGTTATCACCATATTTTTTTTTCTAAACTCTAAAAGTTTACCTTGTTCTAAGCACGGTGTCAAATAGGTCTTGAGTCATTTCATTTTTAAAAGGGTAAGTGATAGGGTTAGAGGTCTTAAAAAAGTCAGTTTTCATTTCCAAATAAGGTCCTTAAGTCTCATTCCATGGTTGAAAAGTCCCATCATTCATTTAGAAATCATGTTTTAAAATTCTGGAAAAATCCTCTACAATTAGCCACAAAACCGTAGTTTCATAGCGTGGTTAGTTGAAAAACTCAGTTTTGCACTACAAAAGCGCTGCTACTTTCGTAGCGCATTTCAGCAAAATTTCACTATCTCTGCTACGAAAGCACAGATTCTTAGAAATGTCATGTCAAAACACAGAAACTGTCAGAATCCGATAGGTTATGATATTATGACATCATAGTGAGTCAGTTAGGGTTGATTTTTGAAGTTTTTAACCATTCATACTCATCACTATCATAGCAGAGGTGTCATTTGTGAAAAGATATTTCAAATTTGAAAAGTTTGATATGTTTTACTCACAAGTAGTGAAACATCTATGTTTCGAGTTTAAGCTTAGGGTTATCTTATAACAAAGAAATTCTCATATTTTATCAAGCGAGGCTGACTGTTTTATCAATCGAGGCTGATTATTAAATTCTGAAGGAAGAAAACAGGAATTTCCTGAAGGCAAGTATGGCAGAGGAGAAAAGGAATCATAGATGAGGACATTGTTTAAGATTTGAATCTAAAAGCACAGGTGGAAGATCTGGGGATACAATTGAGAGGGTCTCAATAAAGGTTAAAGGGGCATTGAAACAGAGTGATTTGGGTATAAAAACAAAGTGATAAACTCATAAGCAAAATCTGATCAAGATGAAGGAAAAAGTTGATGAAGATTGTGTTTTTGAGGTCATATTTCTATGTTTTTGAAATGATATCAACACTTTTAAAGTTTAAACATCTACAAGGTAGAAATTTTGAAGATATTTTCAACAAAACTGCCTACACAACAATTTTGTAGTGCATCTAGTGTAAATTTGATCAAATTCATTACGAAACTGCTGAAGCAACTTTTTCACCATGAAGAGAAAAACTTTGTTTTCTGGTTTTAGTAGTAAATTTCCAAGGAGGTTTCTGGGCAACTGAAAATGAATTTTTGAAAAATTTTTCTTCCTAATATATCTAAATAAAAACACTTCTCTCCGTTGCTTCAAATTCATTATGCAGTGGGAGATATAAGCCTTTATTTGAAGCCCTATTTTCAAAAGATAGAGTTTTCCTGTTTTACACATGTTTTTCAAAGACAGTTTCTGGACAGCAGGAGAAGTATTTCAAAAAATAAATAGAGGTTTTTATTCAAGACAAAATGGAATAAAAAAACCTCGTTCAGTTTCTCAAAATACATCATGGATGAAAATATAAAGGCTCTGTCCCAAGACCTAATTTTCGGGGAAAAAACAGGAACAACTTGCAACTGCTGAAGTAGTCTTCTAGCACATTTTCACGTCAATTTTTGGGGGAAGTTTGATCAATTTTGATTTGAAATAGCTAGTAGGAGTGTAAAAATGGCATGTGAAGGTTTAATTTAAGAAAAAAGGTCAAAATCTAATTGAAAAAAGGAGCAAAAAATTGCGTTATGAAACTGAGCTGCTTTTGTAGCATAGGTTAATCCTTTGTCCTTTTACATTATTCGAATTATAATTTCTGCACAGCTGGAATATTGAAGATGTATGGAAAATTTCTGGCAACATGACACATATACATATGATCTATTAATGATAAAAATTCTCAAAACAGATAAAAGCATCAAAGGAGCTAAAAGACAGGAAAACATGCTTCCTAATTTTTAGGATAGTTTTATCATCAGCAAGAGGATCACAATCAAAGTTGAAAGCCGCATCCAAATTCGACCTCATGGGATTGCAGGTGGAAAAGGATGAAATAAATATTAGATAAGGTTGTTAGGAGGATATTTAAGAGTTTCAGTCCTATTAGAATTAGGACTTTTCATAAGAATTATAGCTGTCAATTTGTAATAGGACTCTATGTTAGTTTTGCAGCTGTATTTGTAATAAATACCATGTTTTATGGTTAGAATAGGTGTCAAAGCATGGGAATTCGAATTATCTAGTGGAGAAGAAAGAATCCTATATTTTAAATGTTCTATATAGAGCATGAGGTCGAATTCTACAGGGGTTGGGAATTTTTATTAGCAAAGAAGACTGTGTTATTGTATGTCACTGTTATTTCAAGCTTAATACAGAGTTATGTTTTGACAACTCAAGATTCATAAGGAGTTTATGCTCATTATTATTCTAATGGCCTTATTCAATATCTCTATTTGCAGTGGTATTTGTATGTGATACTTAGAATTCATTTCACAATTCTCTAACTTCCTTCACATGAAAATGGACTGTGTGTTTCACTGTGTTACTATTTTACTCATTGATTTAGACTCCAAATGCCTTGACTTCCATGCTTAACAGACTTTGATGTTTTGTCTAATTTATCTTGACTCCATGGCCCAATGAATGTTTGATAATCTGTGATACAACCAGTTAAATCATTTTATATTTTTTACCTTAGAGTTAGCCATCTATCTATTAATAAAAAATCATAAACCTTTGATAGAGCCCTCTTAGGTTGAGGAGGCTAAGCCTCAGCCAAAAGATTGGTCTGAAAAACTTACACAAAGTATACTTGATGAGCAACCTATCAGGGTCATATTTTGTGATAACACATGTTTCCTCCTTTGAGTTGATGAGTAGGTCATTTGTAGTAGAACAAAATACGCATCCCTTGGAGGAGGAGCCGAGTTGGTCATGCTAGCTCATGTCAGATAGCCCAAAAAAATGAATTATTCTAACTTGTAAATTAATTTTCTCTCAATCTAGAAGGAGTTAGAGGGTGAATGATAGCTCGTTAGAAAGAGGAAATACCATCTATAAGCTGGTGCCAATTTCATCCTTCAATGAGGTAAAATTCTAATCAATAAAATTAATTTTGTAAATTGTCATCATGGGGTCTGTAGAGCCTCATGATTGCTTCATTTTGACACTCTCTTTTACCTATTTTTCCTCTTTTTAGCCATCATCATCAACTCAAAGAAGCATAAAAATACACATTTTTGACATGGTAAGGTATTTAAATGTATTTGCTTTCATATTTAATAATGTTTCTTATTATTAAGTTAATACTTTTATTAGTTGTAGATTTGACATGATTTTGTAGCCAACTCCATGGCTTGTCAGACTATGAGGTGCCATCTAAGTGAAGACGTACATGGAAATGTGGAGATTGATCTCCTAAAGGATTTCCTCCTATTCATCCGAGCCATATCATGAAAGAAACAGTTCGATTGCGTGTTCAAAGGAGTGGGTCAACACCTTGCTGAACAGACAATCGAGAGTCTGAGATCTTCACGATTCACGATTTGATTTTTTCAAATAGAAAATCATGAATAGGCGATATTCTGATTTTTTTAGAAGTCAAACTATAGTTTTTTTAGCTTAGGTAGGAATGAAAGCCTCGAATAGACATGAGAAAGGGATTTTATAAATACCATGCAAACAAAACCTGAATGGTCTGTGTAATTTTTTATGTGACTATGATATTTTAAAGCTCTATTTTTCATCATTTTTAATAAAGGAGTGCTTTGAAGATTTGATGCGTAGCTGACTGTTGAAGTAAATATTTATGACCTTCTATTTGAGGAGGGCCCCTGCAAATATTAAAGGTTCTTCATTTTATGTTTTTTTATATAGTTATTTTTATGTTTTCATCTTGTCATTTGTTGCATTTGTTTCTAGAATTCGATTTTATCATTTGATGCAGTTATTTTCATAAGTTTCCTTTTGTCATTTGATGTATATATTTAATTTAATAATTTAATTTTATCATTTGATGTAGTTATTTTTATCACTCTCCCAAACTTCCCAAGGTTGATAATAGGATTATAGAAAGGTAACCATAGACAAAACTTTAGGTTAGGTAGCTAGCCCTACCCGGACCAGAGAGGGATCTCTCTTTGTCACTTTAAGCAATCAAATGAATGGTTGGGTATCTAATGATTTTAGGCTAGATATGTAAGATTAATAAATATATTTTGTTTGAGGTGTTGAATTCTCGATAGTAAAGTCAGTGAATGGACTGTATATAAGGTTTTTAGGTCTAAAAATTCAAGGTGAACCTACAGAGAATATGTGAGGTAAGATAGGTAGTTTTAAAGAATATTAATCAATCATTGAGTATAGGATGAAACTGGAGGAGAGTTTGAATGAACATTGAGGTGAATTCATTCAATTTAAGAGCATGCATAAACATGAATTCTGCTCTAAAACTTACAAGATAAATATATATGAAGAAGAATACATGGTATTAATCATAGAATGATAAAAATACATGACAAAGACAAATGCTCCAAAGCATACCACAAGTATCTCAACACAATTCCTGCAAATTTGTCTTTGATTTCATTCCACAAGATGATTACAAGAGCTCTAGTGCAATATGAGACTATCCAACCCAACACAAGACAAAAGAGAGTCTAATTATAGAAAATATAGACTATGAAACCTCATCAGGTTGAAATCCCATCCAAAATTGATCATAAATGAAAAATATGAGTCATTTCCTAGTTTCTAGGGAGGTTAGAAATCATTCCCTGAGTTTTAGCTATAAAATAAGAGTGTGTGTCCCTTACATTAATTACAAATTACTTAATGATAGGAAGCCAAAACCAACCCAATAACTCTAATAAAAACTCATAAGACAACATTGCCTCAAATTTGTGACCAATTATGAGCTTGGCAAGTGTCCTAATGAATCCAATGTTGGTTTGTGACAATTCTGACAAAAGATTGAAAAAAAAACAGTTCGTAGAAGTGTAACATGACTTTGGAGGAAATTTTGAGGAACTTTAATAAGTCCAAATCCACTTCTGAAAGAGAATTAAACTATCCCTATGCGTCTAGTTTCCCTAACATCTTTAATTTTTCAAAATGACCCATGGGAAGGCCTTCAAAAGTTCAGTCTCCCAAGGTTACTCCAAAATTTTAACAAAGTGTTGCAGAAGCATAAAAAAGACCATTGAGACAGATTTTGGAGTTCTTCCTAGAGGATTTTTGGGCTGCAAGTTGTATGGTTGGAAAGCTTAGGATGTATAATACAAAATGGAATCATTAATTATTTCAAACCCCTGTTTCAAACCCCTAAAATGTTGATTTGAAGACAACTTGTCCAGAATTGCAGAAAATGACCTGTAGAAAGTGTATTGTTGGCATTTCTCTCAAACCATAACACCTGTGCATACAATTAAGGAGGTTTTTACTCTTTTGCCTATGATTGAAAAAAACCTCTTTCACTTTTGTAAAATTCATCTCCATTACTTCAAAAACCGATTTTGAAGCCAAATTACCCTTGTGTGCAATGTAAACCCTGACAAATGACCACGAATCTCTAAAAATGATGCCATGGGTACGAGTTGGCTCAAACTTGGAATGGTGACCTCCCTTGTTTCTCGTCTTCTCACACTTCATATTTTTTTATCATTGAAACGATGAAAACACTATTGTTTTGGTGGAATGAGTGAATGAATTAAAATATGAAAAAACAGAGTGTAGGAAGATGTGAGTTTGGTGGATGAAATGAAGGGTCTTGAAGCTGAGAAAAATTCTAGAAAAAATTGAGTAGGTATTTTTGTGTGTTAGCTTCAAGTTGTAGGTGGAATGAGAGAAAATGTATGTGTAGAAGGTGTCAAAATGTCTAAAACACAAGAAATTCCCAATTTTGGCTGTGAGAATAGCTTGAGAAGTAGTAGAGTAAGTTGGTAAGATGAAATGGGGTTCATGGGGTTAAGTAAAAATTCTGATAAAATTTTAGTGGATAGGGTAGTTTCTTAAATCCACAATGAATGTGGAATGAAGGGAAATGGATAAGTTTAAGGTGGTCAAAACCTCAAAACACATGAAATTCCCAATTCTGATTGCGGGAAAACTTATGAAAACTTTTTTTAAGTTAAGAAGGTGAAACAAGGGTTATGAAGCTAAATAAAAATTTTGAGAAAATTTTTGTGAGTATGGCACCTTAGCTCCAATTTTCAAGTGAAATGAGGGAAAATGGATCAGTTTAAGGTGGTCAAAACCCTAAAACACAGTCAATGCCCAATTTTGACTATTTTCACTGTGTTTAAAAGCTTGTATGAGGGTTTGATTGTGTAAAACATGCTTTTAATGGTAGTGTAGGTGATAGTAATGTATAGATGGAACATGGGGGATGTAGGAATCATGGTTTAGATTATGGGTTATGGTTTAGGTCGAATAGGGTAGGTTAGGGTTTGTCAACATAATTTTTTTATATATGTGGACAATGAACATATGGAGACAACATAAAATGACATGAAATATTTGAAATCCTTAGCATTCAACCAAAAAGAAACATTTAGGATGAAACCTTACCTTGTATGGAGGCCACACCAAGGATCAGAGCACGATATTTGAAGGGTTTGAAGGTTGCCAAGTTTAAAACACCAGAAAACTGCCACTTTACAGGAATGCAACACACTATATATGAGCGTAACAATGATCATAGGAGTGTAACAAAGGAGTGCCAAGAACTTGTGCAACACTCTAAAAAGGTAACAACAACTGCATAGCACTCCCAGAAGCATAACAAAGCAACCCGAGATTACAATAAGATGCCCAGAAATGTAACAAAGACTGTTTTGGAGGGTTGTAAGCAGGTTTTGATGGAATTTTAAGGTTGTGCTTTAGATTTTAGAGAGTATGGAGGGTAAGTAGAGTGGAGATCTGCTCTCTAATTCACATGAAAGGGTAAATATGAATAAAATGAGGGTTACTTCCCTTTTATAAACTTGTGAGATGACCTTTACCACTTTTTGCTTTTGACACTTGACAATGACCCTTTTTTTGACCCTTTGTGCACTTACCAATGACATGTTTCCCCTTCAAATGACATAAGAAGGTAGATTGACCTCCTTCATTTATTTTATAATCTTGAAGTGATATTTTGGCATTTTAAATGAGACATTGAGACAAACTTTCCCCTTTCAAATAAGACAGTGAGATTTCTTTTTAAAACTTGTAAATCTTTCACACCTCTGAATTTTCACATGGGATATGAATTTTTCAAAACATATGAGGTATCTTTAAAAACTGAGAATGAATCCATTTGAATTTGACTGAAAAAATTGGTAGAATTGATCTCATTTGAAGCTCTGATAGTCAATGATGACTTTTTTGACTTTAAATGAGACAGTGAGACATGATTTTTTTTTTTAATGAGACAGTGAGATAGAAATGAATCACTCTGACATTTTTGAAACTTGAAACATATGCAACAAGATAGGTGGTATTTATTTCATAAATAAATAAAATATATCCTTCAATAGGGTTTCATGAGTGGAATGGAGGGTTTCTTCCTTGTTTTAAATGGAAATTTGAATATTTTTCCAAAGGCAGGGATGAACCTAGACAGTGACCTAAATGAAATGAAATGACATAACCCTAGACCTCTTAAATGATGATGATGGATATGGTGACCTTGAAACTAATTATTGCAATTACCTTGACAATGGTGGCGATGAATGAAATGAAGGAGAAAATTACATGATTTAGACCTCTTCGGTGATGAAAACTATTTTCTGAGAACTAGTTCGAAAAAGTAAAAAAATTCACCTATGACTTTATGGAAAATAATTGAAATATTAATTTGATCACTAAGATACATGGGCTAATATTGGCTCCACTTGGGGATGTTAGATCCTTCAGGAGGTGTCAAGAACACCATAGATCAAGTAGCCTTACCATTGGGTGATGGAGTCAAAATGGACTTTGAAAAACTTTGACAAACTAGAAATGATGAACTAAATCTGGAAATGACTTTGACTAGAAAAAAATGACTTGACTCTGACTTGACAACTAACTGAATCTTTTTTTATAGAAGCAAACCATCATGATCTTAGGGCCTTCGCCTCGGGCTTCAAATCCTGATGATAACTGCCCACCTACTGAATATGTATATACAATCACGTGATATGATCACTCAAGTGTAACCAATCTAGCAAATAGCTACTTATTTGAATCTTGGTCACACTTTCCTTGAGCAGGAAAAATGAACAAAACATAGGCAAATCAAAGTGTCCATTGAACATGTGCTCATAATATATAAATACAAGAAGATTCATCTTCCCAGATGGCTGCAAAAAACTGACCAAAAGATCACAAAGAACATGCAACATAAGATTTTCTAGATGACTAAAAACATGAAAACAAACCTCTTTCCAAACTGTTGGTTTGTCTATGTGTTGAAACTGATCACCTTCATCAATGAATGCTGCAACATTTACCTTCATTATTAGCTGTAACAAATTGGCAATAGGGTCTTCAATAATATCAGGAGAAAGGGAAGTTTTTTCTTGAAAATATGCATTTGAAGTAGCCATATTATCAAAAGCAAAACTGTGCAGATCCATAGGATCTAGGACAAACTTCTTTTCTTCAATAGACTCTTCAATTTCTGAACCTGGAGGAAGATTATCATCTGAAAAAGGCTCTAAAATAATATCTTCTTTTTCACTGCTTTCCTGCAAATTATGATGGTCAATTTGAAGCCCATCATCTTCAAAATATGAAGGTACAAGTATATTTCTTTCAGAAAATGGATTCAAGAGTAATCCTACATGTGAATCTAAATTAAGAGTTTCTAAAGTAGCAAATTCATTAGATATTTGAAAAATATTAACTTTAATGGACTCTTCAATAGCCAGAACAACAAGATGCAATTCTATGTCACATACCTCTTTAATCCCATCATCTTGGGCTACATTATCATGTTGCTGAAAGTAATACTTTTCAAAAATATTTGTAATCTGCTTTTGCTCGATCATTGACCCAGAAGAAGAAACAACCAATGGATTTTCTATTTCTTTTTCTTGTTTAAAATAGTTCTCATACTCTTTATCATGAAAATATGGACAAGGTTGCAAAGATTTTTGAACTTCATGGGATATAACTTGAATGTTAGGATGCAAATCTGTTTCATCTTCAAGCAAAGAAGGGGTTGATGTGTGTTGTGAATGATCCTTTATATCAAGGCAGCTAAACCCTGTTATTTTTTGTTGAGAATAATATTCATGAAGAGCCTCTATGATCTCATAATCCAGACATTATTCATCAACAAAAGCCTCTTCAAGATATTGAATGAAAACTTCACAGGATTCACAACACTCTTTGAACAACGAGAATGAATGGTGATACTTTCCATAAAACTCAAAGAATGTTGTGTGGAAATCTTTAAGAGAGAATAAGCTACCCAGATTCAACCCTCCATACCATGATCTTGCTTTCCCTTCTAGGGTAGCCATAAACATTTTCATCAACAATCCTCACCGAACCTAATCCAAAGATTATGTATATGCCAATGAAATTTTATTAGATGAAGAATAGCCTCATCCTTGTTTCCATCTATGAATTTTGACATAAAATTTTTCCAATTTATGGAAGGAATTCTATTTGTAAAACCAGGAATGTGAGAAAGATTCATATGGGCATACCTTCTAGCAGTTGAATCCAGCTTGAAATTGGTGAAATCACCAAGAAGTTCTTAAAGCTACCGATTTTTGAACAGTGGAGTTTCCATGAAAAATATAAACTTTTGGATTCTTTGAAAGTGGATTCTCCAGGTGAAATATGCATAACCTTCTTGTGTCTAACCAATGTTTCACCATTAGCAATCAAAGCTAATATTTATCGTTCTTTCTTGGGAAAGATTTAACCTTCACTCCCCTGCAACGACACCAAGAATGTTATCACTCTCCCCAAATTCGCAAGGCTAACAGTAGGATTGGAGAAAGGTAACCACAGACCAAGATTTAGGTCAAGTAGCTAGCCCTTCCTGGACCAGAGAGGGTGTTGTAGAGGTAAATCCCCTCTGCGGATAGAGACGATCCCCAATAGCCCAGATCGAGTCTAGCAAAAATCGTATCACGCTAAGGTGCAAGTTCCTAATTGCAATAGACCAAATTGCGACGAAGGCCTACCTCAAGTCCAACGATGTTGTTCATAGAGAAGACGGTGCTCCCATTTCCTTGCTCTAGCAGATCACAATCCTCTTGCTTGTCGCGATCAAACACCTACACACACAAGAAACACGACAAAAACAAGCGCAAAACTCAATATATGCAATTATGTATCAGTCAGAGAGGAAAAAACTCATGATCATAGTGAAAAATACGAGTGGAACCATAACCAATAGTCGCTTATCATTAATTAATACAAAGGAAATTACAACCTCGCTCTGACACTGAATCTTCCTTCGGCTGGTCGTCAGCAGAATACATCTCGGTAAAGCTTGTCGGGAATGGGGAAAAGCCTCTCGCTTCGATCGTCAATATCCTTGATATTGATTTGGCTCTATGAGGACTATTGCAACATTCTTTAAGATATGAAGACTCTTGGAGACTAAACCATTCAGCCCGTTCAACCATTCAGCCATTCAGCCATTCAGCTCTTCAGTTATTCAGCCCCTTCATCAATGGATGAAGGCTATATTTATAGAGGAGAGGAGGAGGTTGGGATCCCTACAATAGTGGAAGGGATGCCTTATCCCTTGGGAGGTTCCCCATAAGGTGGAAACAAGAGGCCAAAGGAGGAAGGCCATGGTTATTCAGTCGAAACCACTCCTCATGACTCATCCATGAAGTTGTTGTAATTGCAACTTCGCCTCTTTTTTGAAAAAAATTTCCATAAGCAGATTGGCGTGGGTGCTCAACTGGGACAGAGTGCCAATTAGCACGGTCTCAGTGTCAACTTTCCTCATTGGCGCGAGGACATAACGGGCTACCAACGCCAAGGAAAAAACAAGTGTTTTTAGGGGTTTTCTCAGGAAATGATCAATAGAAGGAATGTTTTCCTCATGGAAAGGGATGCAATGATGTTATTTGCAAGGCATGAAACTGCTTATTTGTCACAGAAATGACCCTTTAATGGGCGATATGGTGATTGTAGGGATGGTGACAAATTACTGTGTAACAGAGGGCTTTCTCTCTTTTAAGCTAGATATGTAAGCTTAAAAAATAGATTTTGTTTGAGGTTTTGAATGTTGGATAGAAAATTTAGTGAATGGACTGTATATAAGGTTTTTAGGTCTTAAAATTCAAGGTGAACCTACAGATAATATGAGGCAATATAGGTATTTTAAAAGAATATTAATCAGTCATTGAGTATAGGATGAAAATGGAGGATAGTTTGAATTAGCACTAAGGTGAATTCATTCAATTTAGAAGCAAATAAACATAATATGGTGAATCTTGTCTAAAAAAGGGCATGCATAAACATGAATTTTTCTATGGAAATTAAAAGATAAAAATATATGAAGAAGAAGACATGGTATTAAGCATAGAATGATAAACATACATGAGAAACACAGTTTCTCCAAAGCACACCACAAGTATCTCAACACAATTCTTACAAATCTCTCTCTGATTTCATTCCACAAGATGATTACAAGAGCTCCACTGTAATATGAGACTATCCAACACAACACAATGAAAAAGAGAGTATACTTAAAGAAAATATAGAATATGACACCTCATCAAGTCTAAATCCCATCCAAAATTGATCATAAATGAAAAATATGAGTTATTTCCTAGTTTCTAGGGAGGTTAGAAACAATTCCCTGAAATTTAGTTATAAACTAGGAGTGTTTGTCCCTTACATTAATTACAAATTCCTTCATGATAGGAAGCCAAAACCAACCCAATAACTCTAATGAAAACTCATAGGATGTCATTTACTCAAATTTGTGACCAATTCTGAGCTTGAAAAGTGTCCTGATGAATCTAATGCTGATTTGTGACAATTCTGACAAAATATTAAAAAAAAAAAACAATTTGCAGAAGTGTAACAAAAAATTGGAGGCACTTTGAGAAGTCAAAATCCACTTCTGAAAGAACAGTCAAATATCCCTGTGTGTTTAGTTTCCAGAGCATCTTTAATTTTGCAAAATTACCCATGAGAAGGCCTCCAAAAGTTCATTCTCCCAAGGTTACTCCAAAAGTTTAAAAAAGTGTTGCAGAAGTGTAACAAAGCCCTTTGAGAGGGATTTTGGAGGTCTTTCTAGAGGCATTTTTGGCTTCCATTAGTATGTTTGGAAACCTTAGGATGTATTCCACAAATTGGAGTCATTAAGCATTGAAAACCCATGCTCCAAACCCATAAAAAGTTGATTTGAAGAAAACTTGTCCAGAATTGCAGAAAATGACCTGGATCAAGTGTATTATTGGAATTTATCTCAAACCATAACACGCATAAAGTGAAGGAGTTTTTTTTTTTTTTTTTTTTCCTATGATTGACAAAAAAATCTTTCACTTTTGTGAAATTCATCTCCGTTACTTCAGAAAATGATTTTGAATTGAAACTATCCCTATGTGCAATGTAAACCTTAACAAATGACCACGAAGATCTAGAAATGATGTCATGGGTTTGATTTGGCTCAAACCTAGAATGGTGACCTCCCTTTTAGCTCTTATTCTCACTCTCCATCTTTTTTATCACTGAAAGGATGAAAACTCTAGTGTTTTCGTGGAATGAGTGAATGAATGTAAATATGGAAAAACAAAGTGTAGGAAGATGTGAGTTTGGTGGATGGAATGAAGGGCCTTGAAGCTGAGAAAAATTATAGAAATAATTGAGTAGGTATTTTTGTGTGTTAGCTTCAGGTTGTAGGTGGAATGAGAGAAAATGGATGTGTGGAAGGTGTTAAAATGTCTAAAACACAGGAAATTCCCAATTTTTTCTATGAGAATAGCTTGAGCAGCAGTAGGGTAAGTTGGTAAGATGAAATGGGGTTCATGGGGTTAAGTAAAAATTCTAATAAAATTTTAGTGGATAGGGTAGTGTCTTAACTCCACAATGAAAGTGTAATGAAGGGAAATGGATAGTTTTAAGGTGGTCAAAACCTAAAAACACAGGAAATTCCCAATTTTGACTATGGGAAAACTTGTGAAAATGATTTTTAAGTTAAGAAGGTGAAACAAGGGTTATGAAGCTAAGTAAAAATTATGAGAAATTAGTGAGGAGTATGGAACCTTAGATCCACTGTGAAAGTGAAATGAGCACAAATTTATGGGTGTAAGATGGTCAAAACCCTAAAACACAGTCAATGCCCAATTTTGACTATTTTCACCGTGTTTAAAAGCTTGTATGAGTGTTTAATTGTGTAAAACATGGTATGAATGATAGTGTAGGTGATTGGAATGTATATATGGAGCATGGGGGATGTAGGAATCATGGTTTAGATGATGGGTTATGGTTTAGGTCGAATTGGGTTGGTTAGGATTTGTCAACATAATTATTTTTATATGTGGACAGTGAACATACAGAGACAACATAAAATGGCATGAAATGTTTGAAATCCTTAGCATTCAACCAAACACCAGAAATTAGGATGAAACCTTACCTTTTATGGAGGCCACACCAAGGATGAGAGCACATGCTTTGAATGGTTTGAGGGTTTCCAAGTTTAAAACACCAAAAACTGCCACTTTACAGGAAAGTAACACACTCTACAAGAGCATAAAAATGGCCACATGAGCGTAACAATGCTCACATGAGCGTAAAAAAGGAGTGAAAAACACTCCAGAAGGGTAACAACGTCTGTGTAGCACTCCCATAAGCATAACAAAGAAACCCGAGATTGCAATAATATGCCCAGAAACGTAACAAAGACATTTTTGGAGGGTTGTAAGCAGGGTTTTATGGAATTTTAAGGTTGTGCTTCAGATTTTAGAGAGTATGGAGGGTAAGCAGAGTTGAGAGTTGCTCTCTCATTCACATGAAAGGGTAAATATGAATAAAATAAGGGTTGTTTCCCTTTTATAAATTTGTGAGATGACCTTTACCATTTTTTCCTTTTGACACTTGACAATGACCCTTTTTTTTAATCCTTTGTGCACTTACCAATGACATGTTTCCCTTCAAATGACATAAGAAGTCAGATTTACCTCCTTCATTCCTTTTTGACTCTTGAGGTGAATTTTTGGCATTTTAAATGAGACATTGAGACAAACTTTCTCCTTTCAAATAAGACAATGAGACTACCTTTTAAACCTTTGAAATCTTTCACACCTCTGAACTTTCACATGGGATATGACTTTTTCAAAAGAGATGAGGTATCTTTAAAAAATGAGAATGAATCCTTTTGCATTTGACTGAAACAATAGGTTATATTGACCTCCTTTGAAGCTATGACAGTCAATGATGACTTTTTTTACTTTAAATGAGATAGTGAGACATTTTTTTTTATATGAGACAGTGAGACATAAATGAATAATTCTGACATTTTTGAAACTTGAAACATATGAAACAAGACAGGTGGTCTTTATTTCATTTAATAAATAAAATATCTCATTCATTAGTGTTTTATGAGTGGAATGGAGGGTTTTTGCCTTATTGTAAATATAAATTTGAATATTTTTCCAAAGGCAAGGATGAACCTAGAGAGTGACCTAAATGAAATGAAATGACATAACCCTAGACCTCTTAAATGATGATGATGGAGATGGTAACCTTGAAACTGATTATGGTGATGACCTTGAAAATGGTGGCGATGAATTAAATTAAGGAGAAAAATACATGATTTAGACCTCTTTAGTGACCAAAATTATTTTCTAAGAACTGGTTCGAAAAAGTAAAAATAATTGACCTATTGAATTTATGGAAAAAAATTGAAAGAGTCATTTGATAAGTAACATACATGGGATAATAATTACTTTTATAATTTCATATTTCCATTTGATGTAGATTCATTAGTCTTCCCTTTAAAATTGTAAAATTGCAGATTAATTTTTTTTCACAGATTTATTCATAGTTTTATTTCAGAAGAAGTTGTGATTAATCTAAGAATAATTTTACAAGTTCATGAGTGATTTCATTTCGGCATATGAGTGAGTTCTTTTCAAAGAATTAGTGATTTCTTTACATTTTTTTGAGTGATATATTTTCAAGGGCAGTAGTAATTTCTTTACCAGTTTTCATTTCCAGTAGATGAGAAGATGTATGGTTTCCATTCCTAGAATTTGATTTTTTATTTATGCATAGGTCTGTTAGAACAATATATTAAGTAAATAATTTTTTAGAGACTAACAATAGATTGGTTGAGTTTTCTTTAGTTCTATTTTGAAAAGTAAAAATAATATTTATTTTAGGAACTTTTATTGTGATTTAAAAGCATCAATTTCATTAAGAACATAATAATAAAAATAATCTTAAGAAGTAATTTCTACAAAATCGATCATCACATCAATAAATTGAATTAAAAGAGGCTTCTAGCACATATAGTGCACTTTCACTTCACAATTTTACCAACTTCGTTCGATAAGTTATGTAAAAAATTTAAGACCATTAAATTGACAAACATTTTGGTGTTGTTTTCGGGGAAGTGTAGATAGGAGCCTTTTTCTTTCTAAGAAAAAAACTTAGTAAAATAGAAAAATTATATGCATAGGGAAAGATATTCTAGAGGAAGATTTGTATCTAGAGGTAGAAGCTTAATTCCAACAACACCACTCCCCCCATTACGACCTCGTAGTGCCACACCATCCACCCAAACTTGCATACCATCCATTGTAGGCATACATAGACTTCCTAAGGTATTGAGATCTGAAATCCAACCTATAAATTCACCTACTTCATCAACTGAAGAAGTTGTAGAATAAAAAGATCTTACATCCCCAATAGAAGGAGTAATTTTCTTAACTTCAACTGGAGAACAAATTCTATCCCAAGAACTAGAAGTCCCTAGTGAAGAAGAGGAAGAATAAATATATTTTAATGTACCAATGATAGAGGAACAAAAAGAACTAGAAGGAGAACAAAAAGTCCTAATTTCAAAACCTTAAATTAGTTCTGAAGAATATACAATATCTAGGGAAGGAGAAGGAGAAGTACACAGTGCAAATGATGAAAATTTGAGAATTGGAGGTGGTGGACCTAGGATTGGAGGTGGTGGAAGAGGAAGAGGAAGAGGTAGAGGAAGAGGAATGGGAAGAGAAGGAGAAGAAGACATAGGAGAATGAGATCATGTTGGGTTTATTATATATGATGAATATAATACAACAAAAATGAAAAATATCTCACCCTATATAATTCCTAACTTCCATGGATTAATAAGTGAGGAACCTCAAACATTTCTTTTTTATTTCAAAGTTTTATGTAGGTCTTATGACTATTTTCTCGATTCTAAAAAATTAAAATTGTTTTTAGCAACTCTTAAGGATGCAATATTAAAATGGTTCATGGGTTTAACAACAAAATCTATTAGAACATGGGAAGAAATGAAAACTGCATTCTTATCGAAATGTAAGGATTATTGCATGCCCCATAATCATAAGGATAGTTTTTTTAAAATGATGCAAAGAGAATATGAAAATATTGAGGATTTAATTGAAAGATTCAACTATAATGTTAAGAGACCTAAAACAAAAAATTGGGATAAAGATACTTTGAAAGCTCTCCTATTAAAATCCATTAGGGATGACTAGATAGATATCCTCAAATTGATGTGAAAAGGAGATTTTTCTCAGTTATCATTATCATAAATTTATGAATTATGAATGCATATTTTAAGAGGTAAGTTAAGAGTGGGAAAAAGTTCAAGAGACCCTATTATCTCTAGAATTAATAAATCTGCAACATGAACAATAAGTAGGGTTGAAATAGGAAATTTTGTTGATGAATTTAAATCAAACATTTTAGGGAGTCTTAGTGAACAAATATACACCTTAAAATTAAAAAACAAGAAAAAAGTTGAAAGTGATGCCTTATGTATTTTTTGTCCCAAGTGCAAAAAGAATCTGATGAACCCTTAGTTAAACTGAGAGTGGGGGTGAATTAGTTTAATACATTTATGGACATTTAAAACTCTTTTCATTCAACTCATTTATACCTTCATTTCATAAGAATCTTAATTCATTTACTGGATTTCAGTACTATTTTTCTCCTTCTTCAATGTTTCCATTCTAGCCTTCAAATCTTCTTCATATCAGCTCTGGATCTGCACATCATCTCTATCTACTCTCTCTCATTCTTCTACTCTCTAACCTCTCTATGCATATTGAAATAGCATCATTTATTGAGATCACTTCATGTCTTTTTGTATTCTATATGGGAATATGAAGTGAACAGGCATGACTCTTGCCTTCCACCCACTCATTTCCTCGCTCAACATATTCAGGATGTTGCAACAATATATATACTTGTTTCAATATTAATTGGAGTTTTTCTTTGCCTTGGAGACTTGCCTTTGCATCACAAACAATATAAAATAATTAGTAAATTTTTAGTTGCAATCAAATATTTCACTCATCCCTTTCAGCTTCTTAGATTTGTTGTGTGTTTTTCCTCTTCTTCTTGTTGTCCCTTTGTATTTTATGTTTCTGCAGTTATATTCCAACTATGCTGCATGAATTACTTTTTTCCCGACTCAACCCATGCCGTTGCACTGTTCTACATGAGTTCCAAGTCCTTTTTCTTACCTGAGCCTTTTCTTGCTATGTTCAGTATTTTCTTTTGTTACCCGAGTCTTTTCTTCCACATTCAGCCTTTTCTTTCAACACACAACTACATCTATATGGCACTTTTCATCTTGGCTGGCTTCTTTAAACAAACTGTGTGGACCAGTCATGGCCCACATAAACTCCCTTTTAATGAAACGAAGTACAATATTGTGGTTTATTCCACATACATACGTTAGTGATCAAACAACACATAATTTACAATAGAAAGAACATAATATACGTGGGACAGGGGTTGTCGGGTCCCACAATACTTGACCAATCATATTACATCGCACTTTGCTTGCCCCCAACTTTTAGAACCTTAAGCACAAAAAAATAAAATTTGCGATGTGCGCTAATGTGCAGTGCCGACACGTGGCTCCTCCCTTTCCCCTCATCACAACTTTCTAACCTTACCGCGTCACAAAAAAATTAACATACCTTAGCAATATCTGCTACCATTTGCGATGTGCAAACTCACGATTCCTCGTTCACCATTGACCTGTGCTCAGATCTAATGGTCCTCGCCTGATCGCACTTCACACTTTATAAGATTTACTTTGTGGTTACCCTCTATTTCTTGCAATCTACGATATTGCGCAGTGCTAACACATGCCCTTCTCAACTTTTCATCGCATACAATTTAACTTACCTTGCGATGGCCTTAACACTATCCGCTAACGTTTGAGATGTACGAACTCGCGATTCACTGTCCAACGTTGATCTTTCACCTTCACTTCTGCGATCTAATCTTGATCGTCCGCTCATCCTTCACGCAACTCTTCTTCATCTCTTCCGCCTTCTCTGATCTCTACCATTAAATCTTAAAACTTCAATTCTGTGATTCGATCTTCACTGTTTGATCGCTTCCCTTGAAATTCGTCTAAGTGTTTTCTACCTTAGTCAATTTTTCTTCTTTTCATCGTTAATGCTCTACACAACCAGTTCCTCCATACATAAAAACTGTAATTGCTGATTTCTTTCTGCTATATGATTAATACGAAATTCAATCAAACGGAGGATTATGTAGGATGTATGGTCCTTGTTGTGTCTTTTAAATCCAATTTCTTTCTGCTGTGTGATTAATACAATATTGAACCAAACAGAGGATTGTGTAAGATCTATGGTCCTTGCTTTGTCTTGCAAATCTGATTGCCTTCTGCTGTGTGTTGAAGAAGCTCACTTTGTCCTTTTTTTTTAAAGGTGTTGATCTGTCTTGAGCTTGTTCTTATGTTTTTTATTTACTCTGACTTGGGATTATCACGCTTGCTACACATTAACGACTCTGCCTTTGTTGTTTTGAGGCCTTTTCTCCTTTTTTTTCCTTAGCTTCCTTTGCTTCCTTTGCCGCCTTTTCCTTTTTGTTGTCTTTGTTGCCTTTGCCTTTTTGTTTTCTTTTCTCCTGTGGTGCCTTTGATGTTGGTCTAATGTTGCTCCTTGCCTCTCTACTTCTCCTCTGCCTATATTTTATGTTTTCTTACTGCATCATTGCCTGATCTGCTTCTTTTCCTTATTGTTGCTGCCTCTCTACTCCTTTGCAATAATGATAGTTCAGGTGCTTCTCCTTTGTACTCCTTTTCCATCAATGACAATATTTCCAACAATCTCCCCCTTTGGCATTGATGGCAACACTTCCTCCAACACTCCAATACTTCCTCCAAGACTTCCTCCCCCTTTCATTCTGAGAAGTGTATTTCTTCCTTTGCTTTCTTTTCAGAATAGCCTTTCTTCTTATACTTTCTTTTCCTCCCCCTTTGACATCAATGGAAACTGGTTTAATATTTCCCAGTGTAGTTTCCATATTTGTATTATTTCTCTCCGAGTTGTGTATATGCCTTCTTATTCTGACTTTATACCTTGATGCTCTAGACTGGTGTACAAGAGTTGTTGGGAGAACACTTTGAGAATCATTGAACTTGTATGTATATACACAGTAAGATGATACCATCCCAAAGCAAAGACTCCTTGCACCTGTATAAATTAAAAGTGATGAAAAGGACACTTCATAGAACAAAATATACTAGACTTATATAATTGGAGATGCATCATTGGAATAATACTAAAATAATGAGAATGCTCCATACGACATATAAATTCTGCTAAAAATATAGTTCAGTCTATATTATGATCTTCATCTGAGATACATATCTGTTAAGGAAGGTTGTAGAAGGAATATGCCTTCTTCTGCAATACACATTCGTAGTACACATCTATTCAAATATGATGATGCCAATATATATTTTGTAGTTGTGGTTCACCTTTACTGCCTATTGGTGGTGATATGTGCTAGACCGCTGACATGGATATTACACTAATAGCCAAAAGGCCCTTGATACTAATGTGAACAATGAATCTCAAGAATCCTTGCAACATGTTGTAAAACTAGTCTGTCTTTCAATCTAAAATACCCAATAAATTTAATACTGTACAAAGTATTTTCAAAACAAACCCTTGAGGCTAGATACATTCAATTCATGATCAGTCTCACTTATCAACTATACAATTTATTTATGACATAGGGGGGGGGGGTACGTATGTCAATGATCAACCTCTCAGAAATGGTGAAATAACAACAATTCTTTTATGCTGAAGTAGGCTTTAGATGAATCAATAAAAGACTCTTGAGCTTAAAATAGTAATATTAACACAACTAGTCCTTCAAGCTTCAAATACTTTAACTGTTATGTCATAATGATCTTCAACAAAAAATCTTCAAGTTGTTTAATTGAAATCTTAGCAAACAAACTTCACATAGTTTTATGAATGATCTTAAGAAAGAGGCCTTGAAGATATATTTGTACTAACTTGAGGAAGGCATGCAGTTATAACTAGAAGTCGACACAGCTTAAATGCTCAATATAATACTTCAAATGTAAATGAGATAATGATCCTTTAGCACTTTTATTAACCTTTTCATGCTTTAATAATGCAGCTCGACATTCTCCAATATTTTCAATCATAAAATACTTTGCAATAATCAGAGCAACCAAAGCTTAATCCACATATAATATATAATATAATGTTGATAACGATGGGAATACTACCTTGATTTACTTCTGACATAATACTCTGATCTTGAGGACCTGTACCATACCACTGCTCCACTGATAACACTTGGTATTCTGCTGATAGGCAGGCTTCTTGTTCCAAATACCAATTGATACTAAATTGATAATCCATGCAATAATTTCACTTCATCTCGCACATACACCCATAGTTAATACAAAATTCATAGTTTATACTATTGAGCTCTCCATTGTTCTCAATAGCGATCATCAATATACAGAATCTGATTTTGGCATCATTGACCTTTTGCTTATTCGGTCATTCTATTTTAAAATAATGTCACTACATATTCCTTTCTGGGACTGCTCCAGAATCATTGTTGCTCTATATAAAATTCAATTGTTCTAACATAATTATCTTCAGGAAGACATCTTCAATTTCTTTACATGGAATCTAAAAGGGCAAACAACTCATATTTTTATCACTTATTTAACTGCTTTCCTTCAAGGGGACCTTCAATTGATGAATTATATAATGATGATTCACATTTATCTTACTCATCCTTCTTAATTTTGTTTCATTGTTAACACTTGTAGTGTGATGCACAGTGTGATCATCCTATATGGATCTTTCCAGTTCTATAGCTCGAAACATAATTTTTGTGATTTTAACCATTCATCACTTAGTGTTTTGTTGTCTTCTTAGCTTACATGTTCATAGCTAATGTTCCCTCTACCACCATGGTTGCTTGCTGCCTTCTCTCCTTCCATTAACCTATTGGCTATTGAATGCTTCAAGTATCCTTCTACCTCTATAGTTCTCTGTCAGAGGAATTTTCCTTCCCCTTCTTGAACTTTTAGCTATTCTTATTCCAAGGAGCTCTTCTTAGAATAATTTTATGGGGACATTTTATGAACTTCTCTCCCCCTGGGATGTTGCTTCTTATCTATTATTATATGGATATTTGTGTCACTTCCTAGAGAAGCTCCCCCCTAAGACTATGATGGATTCATTATGATATTGAAGTAACAGGCTCCCCCTTTCTCTTTTCCTTCCACACTTCATTGGGTTTTTTCATAATGTCTACACTTCTTTTTAATTCATAGTTTTGTATGATTTGAATGGATTCCATCATCTACCTAGAGTTCTTTAATGTATATGGTAATTTACAGTCTTTTGCTTTGTGACCAAGCTTGTGGCATGAATAAAATCTTATTTCACCTAAGCAAGGTTGAGCTGATGTATGGAACTTTTTTCCCCTTTTTGAACACAATTTACATTCAACATATTTATGTCCAAATTCATTGCATGGAAAACAATAGCCATGGAAACAATTAGTGTACCTGGTGAAAGGTTGTCCTCTCCATTTGTTTGCTTGAGGTAGTATTTTCATTTTTTGCATCTTTTGCTAGTTGGAATGGATTTTCTTTGTCTTATAGTATGTTGCAATATGTCCAAGTTTGTGGCAGGAAAAACAAGTGATAATTATCATAGGAGGAAATAACCTCCTTTTATAGCTTCCGAATGTATTCAATTCATATTCAGGAGTGTATGAGCCTTTTGCAGTTAATTGTTTCTTCATTTCGATCTTTTTCATTTAAGGTTGTTGTCGGTTTCTATTTAGTTCATTACCCATCAAGGTCTTGCTGGATTCTAATTCTTTTTATTTCTTTTGGGTTGCTTCATCATCTTTCTCAATGTCTGCCCTCTCTAAGTTTTCCATGGAGGTAATCTCATCCTCGAGCTGCTTACACAACCTTTTCCTTTATTCTATCATTATTCTAGTTGTAATAATCTCAAATTGTTGAGAGTTATCATTTTCTTTTATTATAGCTTTCACGAAAGTGATATTCTTGTTATCTTCAACCTTGGACTTATTGTTTTCTCCTTCATAGCCTATCTCGGTATTTATAAGAGGATATCTTGGAGAATTTAGTATTTTTTCCAATTGTTCAGAGCTTTTCATCCATGGATTATTCATGGATAATTCCCTTTGGGACTTTTCTAATTTCTTTCTTAGACATACTACTTCTTCTTCCAATTTCTCTTGCTCCTTATTTTTATCTTTTATTTGCTTTATCAGAATGTCTTCCACCTTCTTAACTTCTTCAAGTTCTACTTTCAACTGAATGAGGTTTTCCAAACTTGGCTCTTCCTTTACATATTTTAGGAGAATGTCTTTCTGTTTTCTGCACTTGAGTTTAAGTCTGTCTATTTCCTCTAGGGCACTCATTAGTTCCCCCTCAATATCTACCTCACCTTCTTCATCATCTTCCAGAAGGTATCCTTCGGGATTTTCCTTGGGCATCAACACAAATTTAGAGTTTCCTTACCCGTCCCTCTATCCAATCTTCTCACTAATTTGGCCTCTTCTTCATCTGAGCATAAGCATGTATCTTCATTCTCTTTTATGCACTTTTCTACCTTAAAGGCTACCCCCCCTCACATTTGACTTCCCCTTTGGAAGTATCATCTCATAAGCTATCAAGTTTCCAAGTAATTGGTTCATGGTCAAGGTTTCCCAGTTTGTTGTTTCTTCTATGGAAGAAACCTTAGCGTTAAACCCGGAAGGTAAAGATCTCAATATCTTTTGCATTGTCACACATTCCTTAATGGTTTCTCCTAGAGCTATCATGTTATTCACAACTTCTGCAACATCTAAGAATAAATTGGCTACATCTTCATATTCATTCATTTTTAAATTTTCAAACTGGGTTCTATAGGCTTGCAGTTTGGCCATCTTCACCTTTTTATCTCCCTCATGGATATATTCTAAGGCATCCCATATATCTTTGGCAATCTTATTGTGCATTACTTTGATAAATTATGACTCAGACAGACTGCTCAAGATTGCATTCATTGTTTTTTCATTAGCTATGAAATCTTGTTTGGCTTCTTTCTCTGTGTCAGTATCCTTTGGTGCATATTTTACTTCTAATGCAATCCAGACATCTAATCCAAGAGACAATAGATAGGCTTTCATTCTTATTTTTCAGAAGGTATAGTTTGTGCCAGTAAACAATGGGGCTCTATTTGTTGAGCATCCTTCTATGTTAGCCATTTTAGGGACCTAGGATCTCCTTCCAGTTGTTAAACTGATACAGAAGGAACTCGCTCTGATACCAATTGATGAACCCTTAGTTAAATTGAGAGGGGGGTGAATCAATTTAATACATTCATGGACATTTAAAAATCTTTTCATTAAACTCATTTATAACTCTATTTCATAAGAATCTTAATACATAATTAATCAACAAACTTAATGTGTGTAGAGAAAGTAATTAAGCAGATTAAAACATCACATCAACACATAATCATCAAGCACATAAACATCAGATATAAGTGGAAACCCATAAGGGAGAAAACCATATATTTTCATTGTTGTGATGTAAAGGCAAGCTCCAAATCCCTCTCACCACTAGTTTTCTATAGGCTCCAACCTATAGGAGGCTACTACCTCAAATTATGCAAGCTAAAACTTGCAAGGAAGCTCCAATTCCATTCATTTTCTGCAAGCTACAACCCATAGGAGGCTCCTACCTCAACCAACTCCAACTGGAAATCTATCAAGCTAAAAATTGAAATAGAAGCACCAACTCCCATGTATTTTTCTATAGGCTATAACCCACAGGAGGCTCCTACCTCAACCAGCTACAACTGGACATATATCAAGCTACAACTTTATATGGAAGCACCAACTCCCTCAGACTACAATGAAACCATATGATGATTTACCTAGATATCAACTCTATTTTTCTCCTTCTTCAATGTTGCCCTTATAGACTTCAAATCTACTATATATCAGCTCTGGATTTGTACAACATCTCTATCTACTCTCTCTCATTCTTCCACTCTCTAACCTCTCTATGCATATTACAATAACATCATTTATAGATATCACTTCATGGCTATTTTCATTCTATATGGGAATATGAAGTGAACATGCATGACTCTTTCCTTCCACCCACTCATTTCCTCACTCTAACATATTCAGGATGTTACAACAATATATACACTTGTTTCAGTATTAAATGGAGTTTTTCTTTTCCTTGGATACTTTCCTTTGCATCACAAAAAATACAAAATAATTAATACATTTTCAGTTAGAATCAAATATTTCACTCAACCCTTTCAATTTCTTATATTTTCTTTATGTTTGTCCTCTTCTTCTTATTGTCCCTTTGTCTTTTATATTTATGCAATTATATTCCAACTGTGTTGCATGAATGCCTTTTTTCCCGAATCGACCCATGCTATTGCACTGTTTTGCACGATCTCTGGGTCCTTTTTCTTACCCAGGCCTTTTCTTGCTGTGTTCAGTCTTTTCTTTTGTTACTCGAGTCTTTTCTTCCACGTTCAGCCTTTTATTTCAACACACAACTGCATCTACATGACACTTTTCATCTTAGCCGACTTCTTTACACAAGCCCCACGGACTTGTGGGTCATGGCACACATAAACTCCATTTTAACAAAACAGAGTACAATATTGGGGTTTATTCCACAAACATACATTAGCAATCAAAAAACGCATAATTTATAACATAACACACATAAGGAACGCAAAAAAAGGGTTATTGGGTCCCACAATACTTGACCAATCATAGTACATCACATTTCGCTTGCCCGCAAATTTTAACGTTTAGCACTAAACATATCTCTTGTCTTGTGCGATAAGCAATTGTATCGCATCGCATCCAACATAACTTACCATGAGAACCTTAAGCACAAAAACATAAAATCTGCAATGTGCATTAATGTGCAGTGCCGACACATGGCTCCTCCCTTTCCTTGCATCACAACTTTCTAACCTTACCACATCACAAAAAATTAACATACCTTATCACTATTTGCTACCATTTGGATGTGCAAATTTGCGATTCACTATCCGTTGTTGATCTGTGCCCAGATCTAATGGTCCTCACCTGATATCACTTTGCACTTTATAAGATTTACTTTGTCGTTACCCTCTATTTCTTGTGATCTACGGTATTGCGTAGTGTTGATACATGCCCTTCTCCACTTCGCATCACATACAATTTAACTTACCTTGCAACGACCTTAACACTATCCGCTAACATTTGTGACATGCGAACTTACGATTTGTTTTCCACCGTTGATCTTTCACCTTCACTTTTGCGATCTAATCATAACCGTCTGCTCATCCTTCATGCGGCTCTTCTTCATCTCTTCCACCCGCTCTGATCTTTACCGTTAAATCTTAAAATTTTGATTCTGCAATTCGATCTTTGTCGTATTATCGCTTCCTTTGGAATTCTTATATGTGTTATCTGCCTTAGTCAATTTTTCTTCTTTCAGCTATCGCCTCTCTGCACCACCGCCTCCTCCACACATAAACACTGTAATTTCTGATTTCTTTCTTCTATATGATTAATACGAAATTCAATCAAACAGAGGATTGTGTAAGATCTATGGTCCTCGCTGTGTCTTGTAAATATGATTTCTTTCTATTATGTGATTAATACGATATTTAATCAAACAGAGGATTGTGTAAGATCTATGGTCCTTGTTTTGTCTTGCAAATCCAATTTTCTTCTACTGTGCATTGAAGTATTTCTCTTTATCATTTTTTTTTATTTTTAAAGGTGCTGATCTCTCCTAAGCTTGTTCTTCTATTTTTTATTCACTTTAACTTGGGATTATCATGCTTGTTGCATGTTCATGACTCTGCCTTTGTTGTTTTGCTACCTTTGCTCCTTTTCTACCTTAAACTCCTTTGTTTCCTTTGCTTTTTAGCTGCCTTTGCTACCTTTGCTGCGTTTTCCTTTTTGTTTCCTTTGCTCCTTTGGTTCCTTTTCTAATGGTATAATTCTTCTCCTTGCCTCTCTACTGCTCCCCTGCCTCTCTTTTATGTTTTCTTACTGCATTATTGCCTGATCTGCTTCTTTGCCTTATTGTTGTTGCTTCGCTGCTCCTTTTCCTTAATGATAGTTCAGGTGCTACTCCTTTGTTCTCATTTGCCATTAATGACAATATTTCGAACAAAAACATGCCTTTGGAGAATTCCCTATTGACTTAAAGAGAGTAGAACTTTGTGTTAGATGTGCAGAAAATCATGATACAAAAAAATTTCCTTCAACACTAGGTCTTAAAGTTGTTTACCAAGAGAAATTAGTTTCAAATATGATAGACCCTATTTGTTTTTTTGCCAAAAGAAAATGGAAAAATCAAGGATTCAACACTCAAACATATGAAAAACCACCAAAAAAAAATTGGCCTGCACCTATGTCTTAGAAATCCTAACTTCAACCTCAACCTTGGGCACAAGGATGGAAAAATCCTTATGAAATATATCCTCAATATTCTAAAATCCCTCAACATTATCCTACTTTCTCACGACAATATTTTCCTCAATCTATTCAACTAACACCTCAATCTCAAATTCAAAATCCAAATCCACAACTTTCATTACCATTTCCACAATGACCAAATCAATTACCTGCTCAACCACTTTCAAACCCAGATAATAAAAATTCACAATATATTTACAACATGGAGGGAAAAAATTTCCAGACCTATATGATACTCCATTATATCTTAACAACATTCAACTTATATCTGGTAGAGTATTGGAAAAGAAGTCACCATCTATTGTTATTCAGGAAAATAAAAAGGATGATCTTTCTGAGGAGGATACATCTCTTCATCAAAATGAATATCCTCAAAATAAAATTAATCACTCTAAGGAAGAGATCCCTCTCCATCAGAAATAAAATCTCCAAAAACAAAACATTCCTACACATTTTGATGATACTCCAATAAATTCAACTCCTATTATAGAATAACCTTCATTATATGTCTCAATACCACCTTTCCCTAAAAGATTAAAGATTGATAAAGGGGTAGAAAAACAGATCATGCATCCTGATTATGATATGTTAGATGAGATGAAGAATGTTTGCATAAAAAATCCTTTGCTACAAGATATAAAATAAATTCCAATTTTTTCAAAGAAAATTAGGGAGTTGAGTATTAAAAGACCATGAAGAAAAATAAAATAAGTCAAAAGAATTGAGTTAGTTGGAAAAATTGTAGATATCATGATGGGAAAAACAACAATTCAAAAATATTTGGATCTAGGAAGTCCCATTGTGAAAACACACATCAATGGTATTGATCTTGGAGCAACTATAAAAATCATGAGTAAAAAAACTATGGATCAACTAAAAATTCCTAATCTCCAATATACATGAACATGGATAATTTTAGGGGCTAATATTCGCAAGTGGGCTAATTTTCAATGGTTTTTCCAAAAAAAAGAATCACCAATTTCGATTTTTTTTATAAAAATGATTCGCCCAAATTTTACAATATAAAATTATTTTACAATAAAAATCGCCCACATTATATAGAAAATATATATAATATCATTATAAATTTAAATAATATTACAAATACATCAACAAAAATTTTATAGTTTGCATATTAGGGACTAGTGAGATTCACAAATTTTTTAAACTTCAAGATAATTTTCCATCCTTAAAATTATCCCTATACACGAACATTGTTACAATTAGAAGATATATATGTAATTAAACCTGATAGTGTGTTAGAGGGAATTTATGTATCGTTAGATTCTTGGGAATATTCGATTGATTTCATCATATTGACACACAAGAATAACTTAGGAGGGCATCCATTAATCTTAGGAAGACCTTGGTTAGCTACAACTGATGCTTTTATTAGTTGTATATCTGGTGATATGTTTATCTCGAATGGAAACTCAACAAAGAAATTCACATTGAATCCACCTGCAAAATCAATGATAGAAGTATAAATTGAAGAATGGACGGAGGATGATAATGATATACAACCTATTTTTACGATATCACAAGTAAGTGAATAGGATCAAATCTTAAATTCAATAGAAAATAATGAATCCTCTTCATACTGTGAGACTAGTCAAAATTTTCATGAACAATGAAATATTGAATATTTATCATCCCAACAGATGTTTATACATTCTATGGAGGAATTTGGAAATTCTTAAATAGAAATTTTTCTAGGAAAAATTTTAAATGTAAATAAAAATTTGGAAGAATTTCAAAGGAGGAAATTAATATAAATATTACAAAGATACTCTTTTGCATATGCATGGGAATACACTAACATGTAAGGAATTATCCTAAAACTTGCATGCATCACATATATATTGAAGAGAATGTTAGACTAATCTGAAAAACTCAAAGAAGAATGAATCCAAACTTAAGGGAAATTGTTGAAGAGGAACTACAGAAACCGTTGAATGTAAATTTCATTTATCCAACATCAGAAATTCAATGGGTTTCACCTTTAGTAATTGTTCCTAAAATGAATATAAAATGGAGAGTATGCATTGATTGTAGGAAACTGAATAAGGTCACTTTGAAGGATAATTTCCCACTTCCTTTCATAGATCAGGTTTTAGACACACTAGCAGGGAAGAAATATTTCTCATTCTTGGATGGTTTTAGTGGGTATAACCAAATTCAGGCAGCACCAGAAGATGAAGACAAAAACACATTTACCTTTCCATGGGGAACTTATGCTTACCAACTACTTCCTTTTGGATTATGTAATTGACTAGCTACATTCCAAAGAGCAATATTAGGTATTTTATCTGATCTAATTCATGATTTTGTGGAACTGTATATGGATGATTTTATAGTTTATGGAAATTCTTTTGAAGAATCTCTTAAAATTTTGGAAAAAGTTCTTATAATATGTAAGGAAGAAAATCTCTCACTTAGTCATGAAAAATGTTTTATGATGTTTAATAAGGGAATTGTTTTAGGACACCACATTTCAGGAAATGGAATTAAGGTGGAATCATCTAAAGTAGAAGCTGTTTCTAAATTATTAGCTCCAATTTTCTTAGTTTTACTAGATGTTATAGAAGATTTATAGAAAAATTTACAAAAATTTCATCTCCACTCTTCAAATTGCTCACAAAATATTGTGAATTCAGTTTGAATCACGATTGCCAAAAATCCTTTGAAAATTTGAAAGAAAAGATTTCTAAAGCACCCATTTTGAGAGGACGAAATTGGAAATTACCTTTTCATATTTCAACTGATGCTTTAGATACAATTTTAGGAGTTGTATTAGGAAAAAAAAGACTTGATTCCTTATGTCATTTACTATATAAGTAAAAATTTGACTCCCACAGAGTTAAATTATACTGTTACTAAAAAGGAGTTTTTAGATGGTGTCCATGCCATCAACAAATTCAGACATTACATCACAGGTTATGAAAATTTTATTCATACAAATAATTATGCAATTAGAAATCTAATGAATAAATCAGTTACTAATGGTAGAGTCACAAGATGGTTATTGTTGTTACAAAAAATTAATATCATTATTTTGGATCGACCTAGAAAACAAAACACAGTTGTTGAATTTTTATCTAGAATTCAAAATGATCACAATGATAAGCCTGTAGAGGATAATTTCCTAATGAATAAATTTTTGTAATATCCTTAAAATCTCCATGGTTTGTATATATTGATAACTATTTGGCTAAAGGGAAATTTCCATCATATTTGTTTCCTAGAGAAAAAAGAAAGATAATTCAAATAAGTGCAACTTATTCATGGATAAATGAGGAATTGTACAATACGTGGTCATATATCATAATTCAAAGATGTGTAAGAGAAGACGAAATACCTGAAATACTAAAAGCATGTCATGATGAACCATGTGGAGGACACTTCGTTGATAAAAGAACTACCTACAAATTCCTTCTCTTAGGATATTATTGAACTTCCTTTTTTAAGGATTTCAAGGAATATGTTAAGAGATTTGATAGTTTCCAAAGGATGGGGAGACATGTTCCTTCAGATGAAACTCCTCTACAAGACAAATGGGCTCTATATTTTTTGGGACCAATCAATCCACCATCAAGATAGAAGAGGTATATTCTTGTGTGCAATGATTATGTTACTAAATGGGTAGAAGCTAAAGAACTTTCTTTTTCTATTAAACATGTTGTAGCTTTATTTCTTTTTGAGGATATTTTTACTCATTTTGGTGTCCGAAGCGAAATTTTGATAGATCAAGGTACTCAATTCACATTTAGAATGGTATAAAAGATAGTGGAGGAATATAAAATCAAGCTTTGAAATTCTACTCCATATCATCCACAAGAAAATGGACAAGTATAATCTACTAACAAATTGATTGAAGAAATCCTTACCAAGACTATCTGTTAGGTCCCTATATTACAAGTTTAGTCCCTTATTGTTATTGTGTAGCCCCCTTATTGTTACTGTTGTACCCCTGTAACCCCAATATTGTTATTATTGTGCCCTTACATTGTTATTGTTAGGTCGGCTAGGATTATATTGTGGGCCCATGGACTCCTATATATAGAAGGAGGTTTTGGTCATTTGTATCATCCAAGAATTGTTCATTTATGTAATGTATTGGAGGTTTCCCCCTCAAAGTGGCAGATTTATAAGGCGTTTATCTCTCTTTTCTTCTATTTTTGGAGCTGGATTCATAACATTTGGTATCAGAGCTTTGGATTCTAGGGTTTCGCTGCTCCAAACAGGTCATCGTGGAATTTTTTCTATAATTGTTTTCTACGAAGGTTCAGAGGCTAAAAATTTTAAAGTGCGAAGCCAAAATCTTGAGGAAAATCGTCACACATTTTCAGAGCTTGGTTTGCAATATTTTTAGATATATGATGTGGAAGTTAGGGAGTTGTTCAGGCTCCTGAATTTAACCTAAACAATTCATCGTAACATTTTTTCTATAAATATGTTTCTATGAGGGTTCAAAAGCTGAAATTTTCAAAAAGCAAAGCAGAAATCCTGAAGAACCTCCTGTAAAAATTTCAGATCTTGGTTCACAACATTTTTGGAGATATGATCTGTGAAAGTTAGGATTTTTTCAGGATCTTGAATTTGATCTCAAAGAGGTGACTGTGGGAAAAACGTCATAACTCTCTCTCTTTGAGCGTCTGATTGAGATTATGTAAAAAATTTTCACAAGTACACAGAATGTAGTTTCATGTATGTAAATGTTAGAGCCAAAGGAGGAAACAGGGACACATGGCAATTCGTACAAGTTCGCTCTACTGAAATAGTCCATAATTAGGTCATTGTGGGAGATTGGACATAAATTTGTCTTGAAGAGTCCAAATCAGGTCAGACCTGTGAAATTATAAAGAGGATTCAAATGACTACCTCAAGGCCGAATTTTAGATATTTAAGATCCGAAATCACAGAGATAATTCAGTTTCGATATTGAGTTCCTCAAAAGCAAGAAAAAGGTGTGTATTTTTTTTCAAATTACATATGTCTTGTTTGAAAAACAAAATTAGTTTGAATTTATTCCAAGGGAATATTGAAGAATAGATATCAGTATTGGGTGCTAAAATGCCCCCTAAAAAGAATTCAACACCCATTAAGCCTTCAGAAGGCTCTACTATGATTCATGAAGATGAAGAAATGCAACATGAGATGTCAAAATTACAAGAGCAAGTGCACCTATCGCAAAGAGAAAAAAAAATGAAATGGAAGTTTTGAAGAAAGGTGTGGAAAATAAGATGGATGGTTTGAAGAAAGACATGAAAGATAATATGGAGGGCATGGAAGTTGGCATGGAAGCTAAGATACATGACATGGAAGCTAAGATCAATGAAAAAATGGAAAACTTGAAGAATGATCTAAAAGTAGACATCGAAGGTTTGGCAAAGTTGATACAAGAAATGTTTCCTAATGGCGAAAAGATAGTAGAGGAAACTCATGATGAGAAAAAAATAAATGTTAATCATGATTTCATAAACTCTAATGTTGATTGAAGAATCACTATATTCCAAAGATGGATATGAGGAAGTTTGATGGAAAGGATTCAACATGGATACTTAATACTACAAACATGGAACAATATTTTGATCTCAATAATGTGCAAAACACACAAAAGGTACACATTGAAACTTTTACATTTAGAGAAAAATAAATTTGTACTAAGATCGATGGCTTTTCTCCTGTAAAAAAATTGTCTCTTGGTTAATTTTTATGGAGGAAATGGTAGCACATTATGAGGATACAAAAGGAAACACCTTCTTTAGCCAGTTGATAAATCTCAAACAAAAGGGTTTAGTGGTGGAGCACATTGAGGACTTCCAAAAATTGAATATAAGGGTAACTGATATTCCAAAGGAACACAGGATTTATGTGTTCATAGGGACTTTAAAGGATAACATCCAACATTAAGTTCGCATTTGGGAACCTGATTCATTGGAAAAGGCATTCCGGTTGGAAAGAAAAATTGAATGTAAAATTATGGCAACAAGGAAGCCTACCACTAACATATATAAAGATGGAAGTGTTGCTACTCCTAGACTTCCACAACCTAAAAGGTTGACACCAAAACAATTAGGAGAAAAAATAGCAAAAGGGATTTTCTACATTTGTGATAGCGAATACAGTAAAGGTCATAAGTGTGCTGAGAAGAAATTAGTTTACATAGATTGTGAAGAGGAAGAAGAAAATGAACAAGAATCTTTAAAATAAGAGGATATACACCAGGAACCAACCTTAGAAGAGGAATAAATGAGTCCAACCATATCATGTAATGCATTGGCAGGAATTACCACTCGCCAAACTCTCAAGATAGAAAGGAATACGAAGAAGAAAAAGGTAATAGTGTTGATTGATTCGGATAGTACCCATAATTTTATTCATCAAGGTAGCCAAGGAAATGAATCTGCTTCTATACTCCAAGACTAGAATGTCAAGTTATGGTCAGTAAGTTCCGAACTATAAATTTCTCTGGAAAATGCCATAATATCAAGCTAGCCATGGGGGAATATGTATTGAATAGTCCAATGCTTTCCATTCCAATGGGAGGTGTTGATGTTGTACTAAGAGTACAATGGTTACAATCTTTCGGGATGATAGCTTTTAATTTTCAAGAAATTTTTCTTGAAATTTTTTTTGGAAGGAAAGGAAATCGAATTACGAGGTATCACAGGGAAGCGAGGAAAGATAATAAGCTCTAATGTCATGACAAAGCTTCTCAAGAAAGAACAACGAGGCGTAATTTCACAATTATGCTCACTAGAATCTCCAACATCAAAATCATCTATTTCTCCATATCTCCAAAAAGTCTTGGACAATCATTCCAAGGTTTTTGAAACTCCCAAAGGACTCCCACCTATTCTTGATCGTGATCATGATATTCATTTGATTCCAGGAAGTGTTCCTCCAAACATCAGGCCTTACAGATATCCTTATGTCCAAAAGAGAAAAATTGAACGTATGATTGCAGAAATGTTCGAGGCTGGTATAATTCAACCTAGTCAAAATTCTTTCTCTTTGCTCCAAAGAGTATCAGCACAAGAAGCGATTGATCATGGCACATGTGTCCAGATTATAGAGAGCTCAATAAGCTCACTATTAAAGATAAATTTCCAATTCCTGTGACTGATGAATTATTGGATGAATTACATGGAGCAATTTATTTTACCAAGTTGGATCTTTGTTCAGGATATCATCAAATTAGAAAGAAGACTGAAGATATTCCGAAAACAACATTTCAAACTCATGAGGGTCATTATGAATTTTTGGTCATGCATTTTGGCCTTACCAATGCACCTTATACATTTCAAGGGTTGATGAATTCCATTTTCAAACCCTTCCTTAGAAAATTTGTGCTAGTATTTTTTGATGATATACTAATCTACACCAAGTCTTGGAAGGATTATGTTCAACATGTTGACAAGGTGCTCAAACTATTGGAGGAGAAACAATTATATGAAAAAAAATCCAAATGTTTCTTGGAGTACAAGAGGTTGAATATATGGTTCATATTATATCTCATGAGGGTGTTAAGGTAGACCCTAACAAAATTAAAGCCATTAAGGAATGGAAATTCCCCACAACCATAATGCATTTGCGAGGATTTCTCAGGTTAACAAGGTATTATCACAAGTTTGTTAAGAATTATGGGAGAATAGCAACACCTTTAACAACATTATTGAAAAAAGATGCATTTTCATGGACTCTTGAAGAAACTAAGGCCTTTGAACATCTTAAAGAGGAAATGTGCCTAGCACCGGTCTTAGCCACACTAGACTTCACAAAAACCTTTATTGTGGAATGTGATGCCTCATGAAATGGAATTGGTGTTTTTTTAATGCAAGAAGGAAGACCCATTTCTTTTGAAAGTAATCCAATAAAAGGAAAGTATTTACAGAAAGCTATTTGTGAGAAGGAAATTTTAGCAATACTACATGCACTGAAGAAATGGAAACCTTACCTAATGGGAAGACACTTCAAGGTAAAAACTGATCATGATAGTCTTAAACACTTTTTGGAGCAAAGACTATCTTCAGAAGAGCAACAAAAATGGGTCACAAAGATATTGGGTTATGACTTTGAAATAATCTACAAAAAAGGGAAGCTAATTTTTGCTGCAGATGCACTCTCAAGAAAGAATGAAGAGGTGGAAGCATTGCTTTGTGCCATTTATATTATCCAACCAGATTGGATAACCGAAGCAAGGGATGAATGGAAGAAGGACGAAGAAGTGTGGACACTGCAGAAAGATCCTAGTACATATGATACATTTATTTGGAAAAATGATTCCTTATGGTACAAATATTGCTTATATATTTGTAAGAATTCCCATCTAAAACAAAATATTATTTTGGAATTGCACACTTCTCCTTTAGGAGGACACTAAAGATTTTTAAAAACTTACCAAAAGGTGAAAAAAGAATTTTTTTTGGATGGCCTTAAATCTGATATTCAAAATTTTGTGGTGGAATGTTTGGTTTTCCAGCAAAATAAAGATGAGACAATTAAGACTCTGGGTCTTCTACAACCTTTATCCATTCCAAGTGAGCATCGGGAGGAGATTTCAATGGATTTATCATAGGTTTACCTAAGTTCGAAGGAAAGTGTGTCATCATGGTGGTAGTTGGTAGACTTACCAAGTATGCACACTTTTTTGCATTATCTCATCCATTTAAAGCAAGCGCAGTTGCTACTACATTCATGGACACAATTAAAAAGCTACATTGAAACCCAAAGGTTATTGTGAGCGATAAAGATCCCATTTTTACTGGAAATTTTTGGACGAAGTTATTTTCTTGTTTGGGTACTCAATTAGCTCATAGCTCATATTATCATCCTCAATTCGATGGTCAAACTGAGATAGTGAATAAATGTTTGGAAGGATATCTTCATTGTTTTGTATCTGATAAAAAAACACAGTGGGTCAAGTGGTTACCTCTCACTGAATGGTGGTATACACTTCCTTCCATATTGCAACAAAATTGACCCCATTTATGGAACTTTATGGATATCATCCACCGTCCATCACATCATCTTTAAGAGAAAATTCCAAGGTTCAAGAAGTGGAAGATCACATCGAGCATCAACAATAAGTTCTCCAACTCTTAAATAATAACCTAAATTTGGCACAAAATTAAATGAAACAACAGGCAGATCAACATCGCAATGAGAGAAGTTTTGATGTAGAAGACTGGGTTTTTTTACGACTACAACCATACAAAAAAATTTCCCTCAAGCAAGCTAAGAATGATAATATATTATTTCCAAAGTACTATGGTCCTTACAAGGTGTTGCAAAAGATTGGTACTATGGCATAAAAATTGGAGCTTCCTGCTTCTTCATTAGTGCATCCAGTTTTCCATGTTTCATGCTTAAAGAAGGTTATAGCTGAAAATATTCCAGTTCAAACAATATTTCCAAAACTTGATGAGGAAGGAAAATTCATATTGGAACCTGAAGCGGTCATGGAAACAAGAACTCGAAAGCTACGAAATCGATCAATTTCAGATTATCTCATTAAGTGGAAGAACTTACCCACTGAAGATTCTACATGGGAGGATGAGAATTTTATACAGAAGCACCCAGAGCTACTCAAGCATTGAGGACAACAATTTTTTGAAGGAGAGGGGCATGTTAGGTCCCTATATTACTATTTTAGTCCCTTATTTTTGGTGTGTAGCCCCCTTATTGTTACTGTTGTACCCCTGTAACCCCAATATTGTTATTATTGTGCCCTTACATTGTTATTATTAGGTTGGCTAGGATTATATTGTGGGCCCATGGACTCCTATATATAGAAGGAGGTTTTGGTCATTTGTATCATCCAATAATTTTTCATTTATGTAATGTATTGGATGTTTTCCCCTTGAAGTGGCAGATTTCTAAGGCGTTGATCTCTCTTTTCTTCTATTTTTGGAGTTGGTTTCATAACACTCCATTTTCATAGAAGGGATTGGGTAGAAAATCTTCCAGAATATTTATGGGCCTTCCATACCACATGGAGAAGCACTACAAGACATACTCCCTATGAACTTATTTATGGGACACAAGTCTTATTTTCTAATGAGTTTCAAATAAAAACTTTCAGGACAATAGTTAAATTGAGACTGGACCTATTAGAGGCACAAAAGCAAAGACTGGTACAACTCAATGAGCTTGATGAAATAAGGCAAGATGTTATTCAAAAGACCAGTTTAGTTCAACAAAAAATATCCAATTGGAATGACAAATATATTAAATGAATAAAATTTCAAGCAGGAGATTAGGCATTACTCTTTGATTCTAAGTTTAAGGATTTTCAAGGAAAATTTCAAAATCACTAGCTTGGGCCTTATGAGATTGAAAAAGTATTTGATAATGGAGCATTCGGGATCAATACCATTGATGAAGGAAAAATTCCTCTCCTTATGAATGAACATCGACTAAGAACTTATCACAAGCCATTAACAAAGGAGGAATTTGTTGAGATTTTTCAAAAAAATTATCATTTGAAGTTGGTTGGGAAGAAATCTTCTTCTTCTCTAGCCTAAGGCCTTCTTTTGATATATATATATATATATATATATATATATATATATATATATATATATATATATATATATATATATATATATATATATATATATGTATATATATATGTATATATATATGTGTATATGTATATGTATGTATGTATGTATGTATGTATGTATGTATGTATGTATGTATGTATGTATGTATGTATGTATGTATGTATGTATGTATGTATGTATAAACAGGAATACCAACAATTGTTGGTATTTTTATACAAAAAATATAAGGTGAAAATCAAGAATTCTTGGCACTTTAAATTTTCTTCATACATGTTCTAAATCCCATTTTCTTTGCATCCCTTTCTTTTCTTTCTAGAATAAAACAAATACACAATTGCTGAGAATCTGCAACTCTAAGATATTTCTACAGCTAATGTTTGACAATAACCTTTAGTTAAAGAAATTGAAGAAATGATTGAATCCACCACTGAAAGCACCTGAAGACAATGAGCAAGAAAGGGTTAGAAACATCAATTCAAAAGGGATGCAAATATGTAATTTGATAATAAGGGTCCAAGCATTAGTATATGAATTATATGGACATTATACCACCAGTTCAAAAACCATTATTTCTAAGAGTTGAGATGAAATATCTTGTCAAATAAAATAAAATCCAAAATTCACCATTCACTCCTCATCATTACATAAAATCTCCACCTGAATCCTGACTTCATTGTTAAGATCACCAAACTCACATTAATTCATACCCTTACAATCACTTGCTCTCATTTGTTCTCTCATCAAGCCATCGTTCCATAACCTTCACTCATTACCTCTCAAGAAGCGATTTTGAGGTAAAAATTATCAACCATGGGGTTCATAGTAAGGATAGAGCCAAAGGGAAGAAAATTCATAGAAAGATATCCACATTCGAAGGAAATGTTGTAGAAATCATAATGGCTTGAATTTGTGTAGAAATTTGATGTCTTTAACAAGGAAGTAACCAAATCATTTTCTAGGACCTTTGACAGGATGGAGGTTGAAATTTAAGACATTAAATTTGTAGTGATAGAGTTCTTCATTGTTGAAGCTACCAGATTACTGAGAATAAGATAATGATGTTTCAAGAACAAAGGCATTGAAGGAGAAGAATGGAAAACCTTCTTGAAAAATCTAGGCATGGACACCACCATTTTTAAGAAGGTATTCCAAGAACAACACTTAAGGGTAAATGGAGAAATTTGTTGTTACTAATTAAGAATTTCTTCACTTATGAAGGGAGATTTGGGTGTATTTTCTTCTATCACATTCATCTATTGATGCGTTTTATTGAAGGAAATGAGTTAAATATTCCATACTTTCTGTTAAATAGTTTAAGAAAGATGTAAGGGAATGTTCAGAGGAGGATCAAATTCATAGAAAACACCATGCATAACCATGAAATTATCAAAATACTCATTTAATTTCATCTTGAAAGATTGGGAGATAATTTGGATGACTTCCTAGTTAGGAATCATTTCAAGGAAGGAGATCAAGAGAAACCTAACATCAATAAAAAAAATAGAGGGAGGAAGAGAAAAATTGAATATCCTATTGAAAATATACCACAACAACTACAAGAGCAGTTAGAGGATGAGATTCCTACTGCAAAATTTTTAGGAAGAATTAAAAAGAAAGTTTTTAGAAGAAAGAAAGGCAACCAAAAAGAAGAGAGTACCCCAAAGAATACAGAGGAGCCTAAAATAGAGAAGAAAAGAGTTAAAACTCAAAACCCTCCTCCATCAAATGTAAGAAGAAGTGTCAGGATTAGCCAAGCAATAAAATAAAAATCCCTAAAAAGTACAAAGTAAATTGATTTGGAGGAAAAAGAGGAGCCAAGGATTCCATCACCTATTGTCATCTCACCTATTCATAGCTCAATCTGAAAGACACCAGAAATTAATCATGTGCAGCAAGAAATCTATGATTACATTGAATCCCAGGAGAAGAGAGATGCAGGAAAAACATTCGTTTTAAATCAAGAGAAATAAGCTTAGTATAATAGTCCACAAGAACCTAAAGTTATAAACATTTTGAAACAAGAAATATTTGAGCTGGAGACATTAAATAAACACATACAACAGGAGCATGAGGCTTTAAGGATGAAAAATAAAATTGAAAAAACCAAGAATGATAATATCCTTTTAATTTTGGGCATGTGGTATAAGAAAAACAAGAAGTTGAAGAAAAATAATAGAGCTCTTAAAATAAAGGCCATAAATTTGAAGTACCAAATCTTGATGAAAAAGCCAAGAATGGCAGTGGCTAAAAAGAAGTTAAAGAAAATAACAATTACTAACTCACTCACAATTACTAACTCACCTACGCAAGAATCTTACCATGTTGCATTCCCACTTCACTGGTGTGATATCATTCATGCACAGAAACCACTTTCATGTTGTGGTTTGACCACTTCCAAACGCAACCTTTGCCAATCTCACAAAACCACAATGTTGCCATTCGGCAATCTGCACATCGGAATTTTTAACGCTGGTTGTAACTCATCTTAGGATGTAGGATTGACTATGGAATTCATGCAATTCCTCTGCAGCTAAGTCACTTACGCAGGCATCCCACAATACTGCCTTATGCTTTTGCATCAGGAAATTTACTATAGATGTTGCAACACTTCAACGTTGTAGTTATGCACATAGCAGGGTCTCCACGCTCACTTAATTGTGACAGGATTTAACCACCATTGCATCAGATAGTGTAAGCATAGTAGTGATTTACTTGTGAACTGATCACGTCTCCACACATAATTTTAAATTACCAGAATGGCGATGTTACCATTCAATTCCCATGCAACCCCTCATGCAACATTTTAATAACTCACGTTATGACTCAGGGCATCAGATTCTTCCCACCGTTTCTTCACAACTTACCATCTATCAATTACAGGTTGAACGGATAGGAGGAGCTCACCAAGCATTAATTTTGATTGCCTAGAATGTCTGCAATGGGTCATCGACTGGAAAATCGATGTTGCAATTCTGTAATAGAATGGAACTCATTGATTTTATTGAATGCCAACAATAAAAAACGAGTGCTAATGGTTTTCATCCATACTTCATGAGTAACCATAGAAGTCTTTACACCCGCATGGAGATTCGATGTATGATATGTATCGTAGGTTGGGTTCTGCAACCCTATCAAACTTCTCCCACGTTTACTATTGCACATAGTTTCATATATCGCAGAAGTTCACAACTCCTCTAATCATGGCTATGTGTTACTTGCTACCATGGGTTTGGGTTCGGAATATCCCAACAACATAGTTACATTCAAATGCCTACGGTTACCTTTGTGATTCCAGCTACACTCCACTAACACTGTCCCTTCAACCATACATTGTGGCAATGGTGCATAATAATGCACCTTCTCTCATACGCCTACATTAGCATTTGTCACCATGAGGAAAATTAATTAATTTGATTCCACTGATTAACGCAAAGAGAATTCACTTGCGCTGGCTATCACACCTTTCCCTGATGCACATATTCCTACATCCACAACTTGCATACATAGTCTATGTATATATAAACTTGTATATTCAAAACATATATCTTTCCCACTTTGATACCAAATGATGCAAGGATTCTGCTATTGAATAGATCCGACCATATAAAACACACACTCCTTCATACAGCATGAAACTCTCAACAAATTTTCATTAAAATCATAAAAATATTCAGCTCAAAAATGCACATGAAGGAAAAAGAGCCAATAAAAAAATTACTGATAATAAACCAAAAAAACTCTTTGGCCAAATATTATATTGGGCAGCCTCTTGGCTCTCAACCCTTCAAACCATCTCTCACTCTCACTATACTCCTTACTGCTCTCCACTATCTTTCATCCTCACAAAAACCTCCTATATACACATAAATAATGAATTTATTTCACTCCATAAATTCCTCCACACAAATCTCAACCTAAATCTAATAAATCTAATTTAGATTTATTCTAGTTTTAGACTCAACAAAGTCCCGTATATGGAATTCCTACTCCCTATATTATCTACCTAATTCCATTCCACTCATATCCTTTAATTATTAAATAATATTTACAAAAATCCTCACATTTATAATTTCTTTCCTAATTTATTAAAATAAGCAATTTAATTAATAAAATAATTAAAATGTGTCAACCCCCCTTATTACATAATTAAATAATGAAAATTTGGCTTGGATGCTCCTGCATCAATTTTCTTCGTTCTTGTGTTTGCTAGGATTTCTCCTCCACTTCCTTATTGGCGTAGATTTGAGTTCATTTTCCTTAGCGAAATGTGCTAGGAATTCCTTATCATAAATCTTATCAGGGTCCGGAATATGGTACATCTGCTTCAGGTCTTTTTCTTTAAAGGAACGAATCACTGTTCCTCTGGTGGTAAGGAAAGTCCTATCCTTTATGTTAATATTGTCGATAATCCATCTTACCATATCAGTATATGGTAATATCTTGGACCATGTTGAAATTCGGTGAGTAAAATAATTAGCTACGTCTCCAATTGTAGCTTCAGAAGAATTTGGGGCATCTGCAGTTGCCTCTCTTTGGATTTTGCGAGGTTTCTCGTCTTCAAATATCTTATGCATATATTCCCATAGAGAGGATCCACTTTCAGGTCTACAAGTCGTATCTATAAGCAAGGGCAACATCTTTGTTCTCTCGGAGGTAGTAGGTGTAGGGTTAACAGGAGCCATATGCTTCTTTGCTTTCTTCAAAGCCTTAGACATTTCAGGATAGGTTTGTTTACTCAAAATTTCCTGTAAATAAGTAAGAAATAATAAGCGGAAAGGAGGAACATTTTAGTTTTACAATATGCACAGATACCATAGTAATATATACATTTCAAATGGATGATACTTCCCATGCTGATGGGATATGAATTGAATGCTCCTTGCAGGAAAATGACTATGGCGGTGTGGGTGAGAAAATTGTTAATTTATGACATTGATAACTAATATGGGTTATCGTGCTTATATAATAATTTCTCAATTAAAACTAGATCTATCACATTATATCATGGCTCATGTGCAATATATTCATTAAATACTAATGAGCTTAGCTTTTTTGTCGATCTCGACATTGCAATCACAATATCGGTGAAATTTGGTAGTATTCAAAATGTTTTTGCCTGACAAGAGTGAAATGTGCGATGTGCGATGTGCTTTATCGTATCGGAGAATATGAGTGGTAATGAATAGAATGGTTAAGCTTTGCGAGAATTCGATGTGATATGCTTTATCGCACCGACGAATATGAGTGGCAGAAAATAAGACTATCGAGCAGAAATTGAGATTTGTGAAATGTGATAGGCTTATGTGGCAGAGGTAGGTCACATGGGTATTCTTTATCAGATTTACTTACAAATATGGATTTTTCCTCATACAAAAACATTTTGATTATATTTATTGGATCACAAAAAATTTTTAAGTAATAATTTTCAAATTATATATGTTTTGCAATGTTTTTTTGATTGCGATGATACAATTTATCTCCGCTTAAGTATTTAGAAAGCCAAGTTTTTAAAGTTTTCATCCCCTTTTGACCCCTATTCTTATCAATAGAAATATTCTAAGGTTTTATTTGCTTTAAATATAAAAGTTAAAAAGGTCCCCATAATTTTCTAAGGTAACTAATGCTTAAAATAATGGGGGTTTTTGATTTACACAACAACTTCTTACACAATGTACATACAATTGCATTTGCATACTAGCATTGTTGTTGTAACACATATCAATTCGATTCTTCTTCTAGATGATTTGGCCTTCAAAGATATATTTAAAAACCGTTTTCTCCTAGCACATAAGTGATCTATTATTTGCCTTATTCCACTAACCTAAGTCTTGATACCATGTTTAGAAATCCATTTAGGGAAACATTACAGAAATTTTATTTTGATCTCTCTTACTTAAAATTACCTATGATTCTATATCTTTCTTCTTTTGATTATATTATTATTCTATATCATCAAATAAATGTAAAAAACATGATGATCACAATTATGAACACAAGATGTAGGAATTCAACCAACGAAAAACCCCTATGTAGGGAGAAATCCAGACAAATGCTTCCATTGGTAGATTCTGATCAAATTGAGAGAACCAGGATGCAAGACAAATAAAGTTCTTCACTCCACCAAGTCAACCTTCCATAAATAAGTCAAACAACATCATTCCAATTATGGTTTTAGTCCCTTTCTTCTTACTTCTACAATTTCGGTTTCCTAACTTAGTTCGTCATTTTTGGTCCCATAATACTTCAATAAGGCCACATGAGTGATAGTGAAACAAAATTTTAGAATTTATCTAAGCTTCCTTTCTTCTTATCATAAGATAGACTTTTCCTTCTAGTATCTCACACTTCTTGTTCACTACTTCGCTGAAAATCGAGTGCCTTATCTCCATCCTTCAATAGGTAGAATACACTCTTATATATAGTAGCCCGAATCTCCATATTTAGGTCAAATTATCAACTCCTTTTGAGGCCGACTTGAAGGATTAGGAATTTGACTTGGTGGAGGAGGAGAATATGCATAAAAATGAATTTTTTTCCTTGACAAAAAGATCCCAAGAAGGGTATAGAAAAAAATAATGATGAAAATGACTCAAGAAATAATACTAGAAGCCTACAATGCAGGTCTGACCTATTGACCATTGATCCAAGAATGAAACCCATGCTTTAATAAGTCAATTTATTTTAACAATAAAAATTTCTTTTTCTTTCTTTTGAAAAATACAATTATGGATACTGACACTAGTTACATTCTCAACAATAAGAATGTGCAGTTGGAGTCTATATCTACTAGGCAGCGTTGCTTTAAAGTTCATATATATATATATATATATATATATATATGACTGGGTTTTCATGATGAGTTTTTATCTTGTTTTGTACATGGTGTAGATCTGAAACGTTGGTGAGCCTCGTGGTATGATGTTTGTATTCTAGTGCATAACAAATTTTTCCTTGATGATAATATAATATGATAGAAGGTTGGGTTTCATCTTATGTTTTGTTTTTATATACAAATGTATGATGTTGTTTACAACAAATTGGATTTCTTTGCATTGAATATTTTATGATAGTCTCGAATAATTGTGAATGCTTTTGACGGATTGGTTATTTATAAGGTTGTTAATTTTTTAGAGAGTATTGTATGTTTATAAAGAATTGGTATTTGATATCATTGATATTTACATTCATGTCTAAATTTGTAAGTTACTTTGACACCACGCGCATTTTTTTTTCTGACATGTACGTTGTTTGGTGAGCCGAGGGCCTTAAAGAACCACACAGTGCATATAAATAGAATAATGGTGAAGTGTCTGTCTGGTGGGAGTCTAGTGTCATAGGTAAAGCAAATAAACCCTTAGAGTATTTATATTGATAAGAATAGGGGTCAAAAGGGGATGAAAAATTTAAAAACTTGGCTTTCTAAATACTTAAGCGGAGATAAATTGTATGATCGCAATCAAAAAAACATTGCAAAACATATATAATTCGAAAATTATTACTTAAAACATTTTTGTGATCCAATAAATATAATCGAAATGTTTTTGTATGAGGAAAAATCCATATTTGTAAGTAAATCTGATAAAGAATACCCATGTGACCTACCTCTACCACATAAGCCTATCACATTTCACAAATCTCAATTTCTGCTCGATAGTCTTATTTTCTGCCACACATACTCGTCGATGCGATAAAGCATATCACATCGAATTCTCGCAAAGCTTAACCATTCTATTCATTACCACTCATATTATCCGATATGATAAAGCACATCGCACATCGCACATTGCACTCTTGTCAGGTAATTTTTTTTTGAATACTACCAAATTTCACTGATATTGTGATTGCAATGTCGAGATCGACAAAAAAGCTAAGCTCATTAGTATTTAATGAATATATTGCACATGAGCCATGATATAATGTGATATATCTAGTTTTAATTGAGAAATTATTATATAAGCACGATAACCCATATTAGATATCAATGTCATAAATTAACAATTTTCTCACCCACACTGCCATAGTCATTTTCCTGCAAGGAGCATTCAATTCATATCCCATCAGCATGGGAAGTATCATCCATTTGAAATGTATATATTACTATGGTATCTGTGCATATTGTAAAACTAAAATGTTCCTTCTTTCCGCTTATTATTTCTTACTTATTTACAGGAAAGTTTGAGTAAACAAACCTATCCTGAAATGTCTAAGGCTTTGAAGAAAGCAAAGAAGCATATGGCTCCTGTTAACCCTGCACCTACTACCTCCGAAAGAAAAAATATGTTGCCCTTGCTTATAGATACGACTTGTAGACCTGAAAGTGGATCCTCTCTATGGGAATATATGCATAAGATATTTGAAGACGAGAAACCTCGCAAAATCCAAAGAGAGGTAACTGCAGATGCCCCAAATTCTTCTGAAGCTACAATTGGAGACGTAGCTAATTATTTTCCTCACCGAATTTCAACATGGTCCAAGATATTACCATATACTGATATGGGAAGATGGATTATCGACAATATTAACATCAAGGATAGGACTTTCCTTACCACCAGAGGAACAGTGATTCGTTCCTTTAAAGAAAAAGACCTGAAGCAGATGTACCATATTCCGGACCCTGATAAGATTTATGATAAGGAATTCCTAGCACATTTCGCTAAGGAAAATGAACTCAAATCTACGCCAATAAGGCAGTGGAGGAGAAATCCTAGCAAACACAAGAACGAAGAAAATTGATGCAGGAGCATCCAAGCCAAATTTTCATTATTTAATTATGTAATAAGGGGGGTGACACATTTTAATTATTTTATTAATTAAATTTCTTATTTTAATAAATTAGGAGAGAAATTATAAATGTGAGGATTTTTGTAAATATTCTTTAATAATTAAAGGATATGAGTGGAATGGAATTAGGTAGATAATATAGGGAGTAGTAATTCCATATACGAGACTTTGTTGAGTCTAAAACTAGAATAAATCTAAATTAGATTTATTAGATTTAAGTTGAGATTTATGTGGAGGAATTTATGGAGTGAAATAAATTCATTATTTATGTATATATAGGAGGTTTTTGTGAGGATGAAAGATAGCGGAGAGCAGTAAGGAGTACAGTGAGAGTGAGAGATGGTTTGAAGGGCTGAGAGCCAAGAGGCTGCCCATTGTAATATTTGTCCAAAGAGGTTTTTTGGTTTATCATCAATAAATTTTTTATGTGGCTCTTTTTCCTTCATGTGCATTTTTGAGCTGAATATTTTTATGATTTTTGAGTGTGTGTTTTATATGCTCGAATCTGTTCAATAGCAGAATCCTTGCATCATTTGGGATCAAAGCAGGAAAGATATATGTTTTGAATCTGCAATTTTATATATGCATAGACTATGTATGCAAGTTGTGGATGTAGGAATATGTGCATCAGGGAAAGGTGTGATAGCCAGCGCAAGTGAATTATCTCTGCGTTAATTAGTGGAGTCAAATTAATTAAGTTTCCTTGTGGTGACAAATGCTAATGTAGGCGTATGAGAGAAGGTGCATTATTATGCACGATTGCCACAATGTATGGTTGAAGGGACAGTGTTAGTGGAGTGTAGCTGGAATCACAAAGGTAACCGTAGGCATTTGAATGTAACTATGTTGTTGGGATATTCCGAACCCAAACCCATGGTAGCAAGTAACACACAGCCACGATTGGAGGAGTTGTGAACTTCTGCGATATATGAAACTATGTGCGATAGTAAACGTGGGAGAAGTTTGATAGGGTTGTAAAACCCAACCTACGATACATATCATACATCGAATCTGCATGCGGGTGTAAAGACTACTACGGTGACTCGTGAAGTATGGATGAAAACCATTAGCACTTGTTTTTTATTGTTGGCATTCAATAAAATCAACGAGTTCCATTCTATTACAGAATTGCAACATCTATTTTCCAGTCGATGACCCATTGCAGACATTCTAGACAATCAAAATTAATGCTTGGTGAGCTCCTCCTATCCGTTCAACCTGTAATTGATAGATGGTAAGTTGTGAAGAAACGGTGGGAAGAATCTGATGCCCTGAGTCATAACGTGAGTTATTATAATGTTGCATGAGGGGTTGCATGGGAATTGAATGGTAACATCGCCATTCTGGTAAATTAAAATTATGTGTGGAGACGTGATTAGTTCACAAGTAAATCACTACTATGCTTACACTATGCGATGCAATGGTGGTGAAATCCTGTCACAATTAAGTGAGCGTGGAGACCCTGCTATGTGCATAACTACAACGTTGAAGTGTTGCAACATCTGTAGTAAATTTCTTGATGCAAAAGCATAAGGTAGTATTGTGGGATGTCTGCGTAAGTGACTTAGCTGCAGAGGAATTGCATGAATTCCATAGTCAATCCTACGTCCTAAGATGAGTTACAACCAGCGTTAAAAATTCCGATGTGCAGATTGCCAAATGGCAACATTGTGGTTTTGTGAGATTGGCAAAGTTTGCGTTTGGAAGTGGTCAAACCACAACATGAAAGTGGTTTCTGTGCATGAATTATATTACACCAGTGAAGTGGTAATGAAACATGGTAAGATTCTTGCGTAGGTGAGTCAGTAATTTGCATTATATAAAAGCATGGTTGTAAAGTGCATGGGTAAAAGTTTAATGGTTCATTATTTATCAATAGTGCAAATCAACATTTGACTTATGCGATGTAATATGAAATATTTCATTTGCCCAGTAAGGGTGTGGTTTAAATGAAACGCTTGTGGTGATGCATAGTTACCACTGTTCCATATAGATTTAACAACCACATTAATGGAATTTCTTGAGTGAGAAAGTGTTCGTATTGAAATTGCGATTTTAAGAAGGGAAAAGGTCCTCAATTTACTTTCCTACATCATTTTGGTGTCAGAAGTGAGAAAGAGATTGTGAGAAGAGAATTACAGTGACACAAAGCCTGTGCTAGGAGCATTATTGTTTTGAAGTTTGGTGAGAAATTAGTTTAATCATATGTTTGTGTTATTGAGTTTTTTTCTCACATGTTGTTCAAGATTGTGCAATCAACATGAAAAGGTGTGAAGATGATTTTGAAAACCAACAAGGGTTTTCACACAGCTTTGGAGAGAATATACCTGATGAGCATGAAAGTCAAAATTGACAGTGGAGATTGGAAGAAGAGCCTCGAGATATGTGCAACCTATTAATTGTGAAATCATTGGATTGATGGATGGGCCTTTTAAAAGAAGGGCTTCATTTTGAAAGGTCTGAAGATGGTGGAGATTTGAAACTAAAGAGAGCAGCAGTAAATGTGCTATGGGCGCAGAAGGTAAATAATAATGTTTATTGTCATTTCATGGAGGATAACACAATGATGGTGTTAATGAAATTCTAGTAAAGTTGTGTGAACTTTTATTTTTTAGGTGATGTGGATTTTCACCATGCTAAAGTGTATGGAAATCTTGAAACATGAATTTTTATGCATAATGTGGATTCTTCATAATTTTGGTTGCATCACTTTGGATCAAAATTTGTAGTTGGAGGACTTTGTGATTTGTGTTTATCGTTGAAAACACAGACAAACCACAATTTCTTGATGTTGTAAAGCCTTTGTTTTACCATCATGTGATGGCATTTAAGGAGGTGATATTTAGGATGAACACAATGTATGAGTTGTACATCGAAGAGGTTGCTTGTTCTTTGTACACAGGTGAAGAGATGTGAATTGATGTTGCATGGTGTATAAAAGTGCAGGGAAATGTTTGCATTAAGATGACAAGATTATAGGCATGTGAGTGTTTACAATGAAAAAGACAACACAAAAGAGTGGAAATTAGAGATTTGAGATTGCAGAGAGAAAGGTTTATTAATAACCTTAACAGGACATGAGGTATGATAATTCAGGAAGGTATTTTTGAACATTGAAGATTGAATGGTTTATTTATTTTTACCTTAAAATAAATGCTGAAAACCTGAATTGAAATTCGACTAAAGACTTCAATATCATGTGAAATGATAGGAAAAACTGATGATTTTCATAAAGAATGAAGTATGAAAGAAAGTCAAGATTGTATAACTTGAAACATCCATTGTCATAATTTTTGGGTCGATTCTTGAAGTGAAAACAGATGTTAGAGACAAATTAAAGTTTGGATAGTTTTGAGTTGAGATTGAGTATTTTCATCCAATTTCATTGGTGTAAGTCTGAATTCAAAGAGTCGTAAGATAAGTCAAAAGTCTGAGTGTAATTGGGTGCATGATCGGTGGAGCCTGACACCCAAAGAATTGGTCATTTTAACACATGAGTTACTAAAGTGTTGTTTGCAGCAAAGTGAAGCAAGAGGGTTGCCAGAGGTTGGTTCCAAGATAGATAACCAAGGAAACCAAGCACGGGAGGAGAACTTGCATTTTGATGAATGGAAAGTGTGAAGGATTTATGAGAAATGGATTAAATGAATTCCACACGTGAACAAATGCAGTTCACAAAGAAGGTGAAGATGACTATTGATAGTCATTTCCAAAGATCTGATGAAGACCAAAACAAAGGGGAGAAGAAGGAAAATGCCAAAGTAAGTGGCATATGTGAACAATTGATGGATGAAGAGTACGAGCGGGAGAAGGCTGAGATAACAATTCACCTTGAATTGTTAATGGAGTTGTTGTAGGAAAATGTGAAAAACCAGACACAGGGTTGGACCATGAGAAAGAAGGTGAAGTGGCAGAAGATACACACTAAGAGGGAAAATTAGGTAAACATACAGTTGATGGAAGAGATGAGGAAGCTCGAGCAGATGTTGAGTTATGAAGAACTCAGAGAGGCTAAGTTAAAAATGGACGTTTCCATTTATGGCCCGGAACATGGTGCAATTCGGGGTGAAGAGATCAGTGAGGAATATCTCATGAACTATTGGGATAGTTCAGAAGCATCTGAATATGTGTTGGCGAGAGAAGCAAATGAGGCTATGAAACCTTGCATTTTATCTCACAGTTTATGTATGTTTGCAGGATGTGCGAAAGATGGTGAGCAGTCTGATGGAACTGTCACAAAGGAGAATGAAACTTTTGAGGTAAAGTCTGGCAAATAATTCCTTTCAGAGGAGGAAGGTACTGATTTGTTACAATAGGAAGAAATCATAAATGAATTCTTGTTTGGGGTAAAACAACAAGTTGACGCTGTTATGGAGTAAGAGCAAAATGGAAATGCCGAAGAAAAATTCCAAGGAGGTAAACAAATTTATTTGTTTAATGAAATTGCTGACAAAAGTTTACAATGTAATGATGTTGAAAATGGGACAACTTAGGAAGATTTCCAGAGGAAGAGTGAAGGTAGTGATGAAGTACTGAAAATATTTCACATGGAAATCGAATTCTTAGAACAATGGCTTAAGGAACCTGATGGAGAAGAAAAACTTACAGAACCTGATCCAGACGAAATTACAGTTACTATGCATGATAGAGATGAAATGTTTATAAAGTTGAATGAATGTTATAACCTTTCAGATAATGTTGTAAGTGTATGTATAGAAAGCGAAATTAATAGATATGATATCGAAGTCAGAGAAGTTGAGAGGAAATTATTTGGAGTTGAGATGAAAGATCAGGAGTAGCAAGGGAGTTGTATCTGTAGAGACATAAAGGAGACAGAAATATTGATCTAGCAGGATGAAGATGGAAGTAGCTAGCAGTTCGAAACAGAATCTGTTGAAGTCTAGAAAATAGATGATGGGATATTGATGCTTGAAGCATCAAAAGAGACCAAAAGCTCTAATATTTTTAAAACTAACAATTTGTTGGTGAATGCAGGTATAACACCGGACAAGAGAGTTGTTGCTATAAAAGAAATAAAAGAATACAGTAGTAATCAAGAAAGAGTTCTTGATTATTTTCCATTACGGAAAGTTGAGAGTTCAACTCAGTTGGAGACGAAAGAGTTTGACAAAGAGGAATTACTCCAAGGAATTGGCAGATGAAAGTGTTGGAGAAGCCGATGGAATCTGATTGATAGAGTGAATGATGAGTTATCAAATTGAGCTGATACTCTATAGGACCAACGACAGAATAGAGTTTGGAATCCTCGAGGGAGAAAGTCATCAGGACTTGTAGCTGTCGCAGTATTACAGAAAAGCGACGGACCTCATAGACAGGAGTCTATGGAAAATTCTCTACATGGGGAGTTTGATGCAGGAGCATCCAAGCCAAATTTTCATTATTTAATTATGTAATAAGGGGCTGAGACATTTTAATTATTTTATTAATTAACTGCTTATTTTAATAAATTAGGAGAGAAATTATAAATGTGAGGATTTTTGTAAATATTCTTTAACAATTAAAGGATATGAGTGGAATGGAATTAGGTAGATAATATAGGGAGTAGGAATTCCATATACGGGACTTTTTTGAGTCCAAAACTGGAATAAATCTAAATTATATTTATTAGATTTAAGTTGAGATTCATGTGGAGGAATTTATGGAGTGAAATAAATTCATTATTTATGTATACATAGGAGAGTTTTGTGAGGATGAAAGACAACGGAGAGCAATAAGGAGTACAATGAGAGTGAGATATGGTTTGAAGGGCCGAGAGCCAGGAGGCCGCCCAATGTAATATTTTTCCAAATAGTTTTTTTGGTTTATTATCAGTAATTTTTTTATGTGGCTCTCTTTCCTTCATTTGCATTTTTGAGCTAAATATTTTTATGATTTGAATGAAAATTTGTTGAGAGTTTCATGTTGTATGAAGGAGTGTGTTTTTTATATGCTCGGATCTGTTCAATAGCAGAATCCTTGCATCAAAAATGGTATGTATTCTATTGAATCTCTTACAAGTCCCTATTGCTATATCTATGCTATGATGTATAGGAATTTTGGGTCAGTTAGACACAACTATATTTTAAGTAGAATGGGTTCCCCTTATGGAAGAAACAACAGATTCTTATGTTATGGATTGGGGTAATATTTTGTCAAATAATATTCCCACCCAAATTTTATAATATAGAAAGAATCGTTCTATCTCTTCTAAAATCTTTCATCATGGGAATTTTGAGGTTTAAAATGGGCCTCCTAAGAAAATTTTACAACCAAAATAAAAATTATAAGAACCAATAGGATTCAATATGATGATGTCAACCACGGGGGATGATTCATCATTTTTTAAGTAAAAGGGTAAAAATATTAAACAATAATAAAATAGTAAAACTACTTTTTCAACTTGTATTTTCAACTTATCTCCCAAATTTTTTACTCGAATTTCGAGCGGGAGTACTCGTTGGATGCAAAATTTAATTCCTCATCCAAGGAGTACCCATGTTGGATGCTTTCGATGGACCCTTCTACACACAAATTGAGAAATACATGAAAAAACGTGATTGCGATCATGTTTTTCATGTATTTATCATTTTTCATGTAGCAAGTTCCACCAAAATTATGCAACATGGGTACTCCTTGGATGAGGAATTAAATTTTGCATCCAACGAGTACTCCTTCTCGAAATTGAACTAAAAAAATTGGGAGATAAGTTGAAAATACGAGTTGAAAATGTAGTTTTTTCTTTTTTTCTCTCTAAAATTTGATGATGTCATCAAATCTTATTTTATTATTTCCACTATTATTTTATAAATTCCTTAGGAGGCCCATTTTAGACCTCAAAATTCCCCTATTTCCTCCATTTTATATGAGCGGCTATATTATGGATGTTGTATGTTTTACATCAGATTTTCCAGCCATGGGTTGGAAATGGACTACCCAAGACCCTGTTCCCATTCATGTATTTTATAGTATTATGCAGGAATCAAAATATTAAAGTCATTTTTACAAAATCTATCATGGAGTTATTCTACCACCTTTTCAAGTTGTTTTCAATGAGAAAGCCACCAGACTTTCGAAAGAGGCCCAAGCCAACTTTTCTTCTATATTAAAGTGGTTTGGTGAGGAGCCATTCACCTATGTACGAGTATTTGGGAGCCTAGCTCAGCCACATGTCTTAACCTTGTATGGTCCTAACAAACTTCTCGCGAGAGAAGTTTCCTATCAAACTGTAGGAAATGGTCTGACCAGATTTTTGAAAGAAGGCAAGAAGGCATTATGGCCTTCCTTTCCAATTAATTGAAGTGTATATGGACTGGAAAAATACAAGCATGCTATAGTGGAAATTGGCCAAATTTAGTGTTTGAAATTATTTACAATTCCAAATAGGTAGTATGATCCACTTAAATTGGTCAATAATTTCACTACACCAGTGAAAATTAGATCCTTTGGGTACAAAGATTATGATTTTGACGACTTATTTGAGTCTGTCGACAACTATGATGCAGTTAAAAAGTTGGCAACTTTATTTCTTCACCCACAACAACTTCTAAAGTTTCAAAAAAACAAAAATAAGAGACTGGAAACAATTCCACTCAAAATTTTGGATGTTTCTCAAACCCTAGCTCAGAAAGAAAGTGAATTAGCATTTAAGGATACTAAATTCCTTAATACAACAGATCATGAGAAATCAGTTGAAGTTCAAACAATAGATCTGGATTTCCCCAACAATAAAAAATATGTTTGGAAAGAGTTTGACCTCAAAATCCAAGAAGAAAAAAGAGCTATGATTATTGACCAACAACAAACTGTACAAACTCCTCTTACTACAAGTCAAGACTCATTTATGGCTGGGCCCTCTGACAAAGTAGTAACTACAGAGAGAATGGAATACATCTCAACCTTCCCAACCTCTGAGATTATTCTAAATATTAAATAAATTCCTCCCTTGGACATTTTTTAATAGCCCTAAGCACAAAGTAGTTGTTAGTAGGAAAAATAAAAGAAGAAGAACGGAGCATTTCCAGACTCCCACTCATGAATATATGTCAAAGGACATTGTTTGGAAAGACACAAAGTTAGATCCTTCACATGATCTAACTTTCTTATCACAATTTGTAGGAGCTTCTGTTGGAAATATGATGCAGAGTGTTGTCCTTGATGGAAACCCACTTGATGAAGATGATGACAACCTACTTGATGAAGTTGTTCTTGATGGAAACTGACTTAATGAGTTGCAACCTATGTGTCAAATATGTACAGATGATGTATTTACAGATCAGCTAAGGAGTACAAAAGAAAGGAACTTCGGAAAGGGCCAGAACAATGATGAAAAGTGTGTGACACAAAGCATACGCGAGTTTTTTTAGGCGAAGTAGCGTATGTACGCGGAAAACGTGATAAGTTGCGTATGCATAATTGCGCTCTAAATGTGTAAAACCAGGGGTTACTATCATGGTATTGACCCATTGTATTGAGCAATGGATTGTTTATTTGATCCCGCCCAGGATTACCATCGGAAGTGAAGTGGTTTTGGCTCATGGTATTGACAAAGGCTAAACCTATATAAGGAGAAGAAATTCATTGTGCAAGGCGTGGGCAAGTGTCAGGACTTTAATGAATACTTCACTCTGAAGTTAATCTGTATGGTTGAACTATGTTCTTAATTGATAGATCTGAATCTATGATGCACGTATGAACATGATGAAGGTTCAGGACCTCTAGATCTGAAAAGATGAATCTCTAGGATGATCTAAAAAGAAGTAATGAAGACCTGGCACAAATCTGTTAAAGATCTTGAAGAAATCTAGGTAAGTTCATAGATCTGGTCTGTTGTGAAAAGTTTATCTTTTATAGATCTATACGCAGGTTCAGTTCGTGAAAAGCGTGTGTATACGCAGATATGTTTAAACAAAGGTGCGTATGGACAGTTAGGGTTATCTTGGTAAATGCACAGGTGTATACGCGGCTTCGCTTCATGAAAAGCGCGTATGTACGCGGGTCTGATTAAATAAATGTGCATATGATATCTGATCTAATGGTTTTTCAAGGTTGAATGTGTTTCTGCATATTTATTCTGAATTCTGGGTTATCTCTGATATTCTGGTTACAGTGGTTTCACTATTCTGTTTGAAGCATTGGGCATAAGTAAAGGGTTGTGTTGGAGCTGGTTGATCCAGTTTGAAAATTGATGAAACGTGGTCTGCAGTGGATCTGGGGGTTGAAGCCTCCAGTCTGAAAGTAGAAGCTTTATTCCAGTAGAGGCTGGTGCTAATATCAGGGGGTAGTAGCTCCCTTCCAGGTGAGGCTGGTAAATGAGACCAAGGGGTTGTTGCTCCCTTCCAGGAGAGGCTGGTAAACGAGAGAAGGTTGTAGCCTTCTGCAGGTGGGTGCCTGCATGCTGGTATGAGTCTGCGCCAGCACATGTTGTAAGAAGTTTTCTTAATAATAAATATTGAATACTGAGACGACGGCAGCTGTGGTTTTCTCCCGATTTGGGTTTCCACCTAAAAATCCTGGTGTTCATGTGTGTTGCTTATGTGTGATGATTGTTCTATTCTTTCTACACCTGTTTACTATTTTCTAAACATCTGATGAATGAGTAATGCAATGATCTAAGTCAAGACCTAAATGCATAATTAGATCACTGGATATACGCGAGTTCTGTAAAGGATATCTGTGTATATACGCGAGTTGTCTTCAAGAAAGTAGCGTATGGGTTTTTAAGAAAGAAATATCAAAGTTTTATTGTCTGCACTAAATACTGATTCACCCCCCCCCCCTCTCTGTATTTTTCCCAACAATTGGTATCAGAGCAGGTCCTTCTGAAAAGGCTTAACCGCTAGAAGGAATATCAAGCAAAATGAGAAATCAAGAGGGAACAACATCTATCAAGCCTCCACTCTTCAATAGAAGTAATTTAATCTTATGGAAAATAAGGATAAGATCCTATCTTCAGTCTATGGGAGCAGATATATGGGCCATTGTTGAACAAGGATATCAATATCCAGCTACTATACCAACAGATCCAACTGAAAGGAAGGACTATGAATCAAATGCAAAGGTGGTCAATGCTCTAACCGGAAGTCTAACTGAATCTGAATTTGTCAGAGTCATGCAGCTGAATACAACAAAAGAAATATGGGACAAGATCATTCTAAGTTATGAAGGTGATAAAAAGGTAAAAAGTGCAAAACTTCAAACTCTCAGAATTGAATATGAAAATTTAAAAATGCATAGTGATGAAAGTATTGCCAATTTATTTTTACGTCTTGATGATGTTGTAAATCATATGAAAAATATGGGAGAAAAAATCACGGAATCTACTTTGGTTGAGAAAATCTTAAGATTTCTAACGGCAAAATTTGAATCAAAAGTCTCTGCTCTTGAAGAAAAATAGGATCTTCAAACTCTTATTTTGGTGCAACTTCATGGCATACTGATTGCATATGAAATGAGGAGAGGAGGACCATATGAAGTCAAAGAAGCTTTTTTTAAAGCTTCTACAAAAGGGAAAGAAGTTCAAGCATCAGGATATATCTCAGAAGAAGATGAGGAAAATTTTGTGAGAAGACTCCAACTAGGAACCGGAAGATTCAAAGGTAAGCTTCCTTTCAAATGCTTTGATTGTGGAAGAGTTGGTCATTATGCTGCAAAGTGTCCTTATAAAGAAACATCTGCTAAAGGGAAAGAAGTAGCAAGAAGGAATAAGAACTGATCTAGCACTAAGAAAAGTTACTATACTAATGAAGACAGTGATGGGTTATTTGATAGTGAGGAAGAATGTGAACAAGATCTTAGACTTCTCATGGCATTTGAATCTATAGAAGAAAAGGATACATTTGTGGATGCTTTAGAGGACATTGATTTTCTTGAAGAAAACAATCAACTCAAAATATGCTTAGAAGAATGTAAAATACTCTTAGAAGAAAGGAAAATAACCATAGAGACTCTGGAAAAGCAGTTTGAAGAAGCAAAGAAACACATTGAGAAATTAGAATATGAAGTGGTAAGTATAAGAAAATATTTTGAGAAATAAAAGACTCTGAATCTTAGATTTGCTAAGGATATGAAACCTTAGATGAGATTATCAAGGTACAACATTCTCCTCTTATAAAGACAGGTCTTGGATATACCGGAGAATCTTCTCAAGCTTCAGCACCAAATTATCTAAAAGCAGCTACAACTGGTTTACTACATTCTGCCACTCAGCAAGGGAATAAAGAATCTTTATAGGTAAAGCATGATCATCTCAATTCAAGGAACACTAACAGAGATATCTTTCAAAGAAGCTACAACCAACAGGTAAATTCAAATAGAAGATTTCATGATCACAGAAATTTCTACTTCAATGGACAATGTTTCTCATGTCACAATTTTGGTCATAAAGCTGCTCAATGTGTTGCATACAAAACCATCATGACAAGAGAAGAAAGAAAGAAAAGGATGGATATTGAACCAAAGAAGAACACCTATAAAAACTTTTCTCCTCTTCAAAATGAAGTTGAATGTGCTTATTGCTATAACTTTGGCCATGAAGAATTTGAATGCAGGAGCAAAGTCCAGCCAAAAGAACGTGTTCCTTAAAGCTCCAAAGTGTGGAAAAAGAAGGAAATACTGGTTGAAAATTGTGGCATAGCTTTATTTGCAGAAGGTGAAGAAAATCAATGGTATATTGATAGCAGATGCTCAAAACATATGACAGGTGGAAAAAATAAAATTCATGCATATAATGCCCTAGAAAAGGAAAAGAATGTTACATTTGGAAATGATACACCTGCTGTCATTAAGGGAAAAGGGTTTGTTTTTCTAAAAGAAAAGGTGAAAGATAATAATGTCATGTATGTGGATGGATTAAGACATAACCTGTTAAGTGTGAGTCAAATGTGTGATCAAGGAACTGAGGTTGTCTTTAGTTCAAAAGAATGTGTGGTATGTGATCTTGATACAGGTAAAACAATTATAAAAGGAAAAATAACTCCAAGCAACCTGTATGTATTGAAGAACTGCAAAGATCAATGTTACTTGAGAAAATCTTCAGAAAATTGGCTATGGCATAGAAGGCTAGGGCATCTGAGCTTCTCTCAAATCAAAAAATCAAGCAGACTTAAAGTTGTTCGTGGTCTTCCCAATATTACTCTACCAGAGAGTATCATATGTAAATCTTGCCAATTCGGTAAACAGACTAGAGTAAAATTTAATGCCAAGGAAGGTTCATCAAGTAGGCCTCTTGAACTTGTTCATACTGACATATGTGGACCTATGAGGAAAAATTCACCACGTGGTGAAGAATACTATATCTTATTTATTGATGATTTTTCTAGAATGTATTGGATTGGGTTGATTAAAAACAAAGATGAAGCATTTGAAAAATTTTAGATCTTCAAAGCACTGGTGGAAAATGAATTAGATCTAAAAATCAAGTGTCTTAGATCTGATCGAGGAGGAGAATATACATCAAATGAATTCCTTGAATTTTGTGAACAACATGGCATAAAAAGACAGTTCTCTGTAGCTTGCACTCCACAACAAAATGGCGTAGCAGAAATAATGAATAGAACAATTCAAAAAATGGCTAGAGCTATGCTTGATGATTCTGGAACACCTGACACTTTCTGGGGAGAAGCAGTGCATACAGCAGCAAACATTCTCAACAAGGCACATGTTTGGGTAAATAGTGACAAAACTCCATATGAACTCTGGTATGGTAATTCTCCCTCTGTGAAGCATTTTAGATTTTTTGGAAGTAAATTCTTTATCAAAAATAATGATGAAAATATTGGAAAGTTTGAACCTAGATCAGATGAAGGAATACTTCTTGGTTACTCATCTACAAGTAGAGCATACAAATGTTACAGTAAAAGGCTTCGAAAGATTGTTGAATGTATTGATGTTGTTATTGATGAGTCTCCTGCAGCCCCTAAAGAAGAAAAACAAACAACAGAAGAAGACGATGGTGACTTTTGTCCTTCTACATCAAATATAAATGATATAGACAGTGGATCCAATGAAGAACCTGAAGATGATTTATCTGAAAAGGCTCCATCCAGATATGTTCAAAAGAATCCCAGCTCCAAAAAGAGAAGAAAAGAGATATCAACACCTTAGAAATGAGCCTCTTCGAGGGGGCAACCTCCAATACATTACATAAATGAACAATTCTTGGATGATACAATTTACAAAACCTCCTTTCTATATATAGGAGTCCATGGGGCCATAACGTAATCCTAGTGAGCCACAATGTAATCCTAGCCGACCTAACAATAATAATTTAAGGGCACAATAATAACAATATGGGGGTTACAGGGGTACAATAATAACAATAAGGGGGGCTACACTAACATAATAAGGGGCTACACTATTAATATAGGGACTTAACATGCCCCTCTCCTTCAACAAGTGTTGTCCTCAACGCTTGATTATTTCTTGATGCTTTTGTATAAAATTCTCATCCTCCCATGTGGAATCTTCTATAGGAAAGTTCTTCCACTTGCTGAGATACTCTGAAATTGATTGTACTTGTCGAGTTCTTGTTTTTGTGACTGCTTCAGAACTTCTTTTGATGTGATGTTGATATTCCTGTTGTTTCATTAGATTCTGCACCAAAGTTAGGTTATCCTTTGAGAGTTGGAGAACTTGTTGTTGATGCTCGATGTCATCTTCCACTAATTTATCATGCATATTAGCTATTATTTTATCCTTCAAACCATACAAATTAGCCTCCATTTCTTCTTTTAAACCATCTATGTCATCTTCAGTTGCTCTTCGTAAGATCGAAATTTGTTGCACTTGGTACCATAATTTTGATATCTCATGTTGCCATTCTTCCACTTCATGCATCATAGTATAGATTTATGAGGGCTTAATGGGTGTTGAATTATTTTTAGGAGGCATTTCAGAATGCAATACTGAAATATATGCTTAATATGCCCTTGGAATCACTTCAAACTAATCTTTCAAACAAGATTTATGCAATTTGGAAAAAATAATACACACCTTTTACTTGCTTTTGAAGAGCTCGATATTGAAATTGTATTATCTCTATGATTGCGGCTCTTCAATATCTGAAATTCAGAACTAAAGTAGCTCTCTGAATTCTCTTTCAAATGCCACAGGTCTGATCTAATTTGGATTCTCCACGACAAAGTTGTGTCCAATCTCCCACAATGACCTAATTATGGACTGGTTTAGTAGAGCGAACTTGTACGACTTGCCACGTGTCACTGTTTCATCCTTTGTCTCTGAAATTGATAGCCAATAAACTACAATCTGTTTCATTGCGACCAATTTTTATGGCACTCCAATCCGATGCCCAGAGAGAGAGTTATTGAACTTTTCCCACGATCACCTATTTGAGATGCAATTCAGGAGCCTGAAAACGCACTACCTTCCATAGATCATATCTCCAAAAATATTGCGAACCAAGCTCTAAAATTTTTATACAAACTTCCTCAAGATTTTAGCTTCGCATCCTAAAAATTTCAGCTTCTGAAGCTTCGTAGAAACAAATTTATAGCGAAAATGCCACGATGACCTGTTTGGAACAGCGAAACCCTAGAATCCAAAGCTCTGATACCAAATGTTGTGTAACCAGCTCCAACAATTGGAAGAAAAAAGAGATATAAACGCCTTATAAATGAGCCACTTCAAGGGGGCAACCTCCAATACATTACATAAATGAACAATTCTTCGATGATACAATTTACAAAACCTCCTTTCTATATATGGGAGTCCATGGGGCCATAATGTAATCCTAGTGGGCCACAATGTAATCCTAGCCGACCTAATAATAATAATTTAAGGGCACAATAATAACAATATGGGGGTTACAGGGGTACAATAATAACAATAAGGGGGGCTACACTAACATAATAAGGGGCTACACTATTAATATAGGGACTTAACAATGATTTATCTGAAAAGGCTCCATCCAGATATGTTCAAAAGAATCATCCTAAATCTCAAATTTTGGGAGACAAGGAATCAGGTGTACAAACAAGGAGGACTCTTGTGGGATCTTCTAGCTATCTGGCATTTATATCCACGATTGAACCACACAATGTCAATCAAGCTAGCAAGGATGAATGTTGGATTCAAGCCATGAATGAAGAGCTTGATCAAATTGAAAAGAATCACACTTGGGAATTGGTACCAAGACCACATGATAAAAATGTCATTGGAACTAAATGGATATTCAATAACAAGTTAAATGAGAATGGGGATGTTATAAGAAACAAATCTAGACTGGTTTGTAAGGGGTATACTCAACAAGAAGGTATAGACTTTGAAGAAACTTTTTCTCCTGTAGCTAGACTTGAAGCCATAAGAATGTTTCTTGCTTTTTCAAGTTTTCAACAAATCAAAGTTTTTCAAATGGATGTTAAATCTGCATTTCTCAATGGTGATCTAGAAGAAGAATTTTATATAGAACAACCGGAAGGATTCATTTTTGGAAATGATGAAAATCTTGTTTGTAGACTTAAAAAGGCTCTATATGGTATCAAACAAGCTCCAAGGGCATGGTATTATCATCTTGACAAATATCTTCATCAACAAGGATTTTTAAAGGGGTCTGCTGATAGCAACTTATACACAAAAGTTGAAAATGATAAACTATTGATTGTGGTTGTATATGTTGATGATATCATTTTTGGGAGTAACGAAGAATCTATGAGTCAAAAATTTGCTTCTGTCATGCAGCAAGAATTTGAAATGTCCTTACTGGGGGAACTAACATTCTTTCTTGGCTTGCAAGTGCATCAAACTGCAGATGGTATATTCCTATCACAAGAAAAATATCTTAAGCAAATTCTGAAGAAGTATGGCATGGAAGAATGCAAACCTGTAAGTACACCAATGATAACCGGATGCAATCTCAGTTCTCATGATGATTCTCCCACGGTGAATCAACCTGAATAAAGATCAATGATAGGAAGCCTGCTTTATCTCACAGGGACCAGACCGGATATTATGCATGCTGTTGGGATTGTTGGACGATTTCAAGCTAATCCAAAAGAGTCTCATCTTCAGGCTGTCAAGAGAATATTCAAATATCTACAAGGAACTCAAGACTTTGGACTATGGTATCCAAAGAATGCTGATCTTACTCTACATGCTTACACTAATGCAGATTGGGATGGAAATTTTGATGATCGGAAAAGCACAAGTGGTGGTGCATTCTATATGGGGCCCCAGTTGGTATCTTGGTTCAGTAAGAAGCAAAGTTCTATTGCCTTATCTACTGCTGAAGCAGAATATGTGGCTGCCACATCTTGTTGCACTCAACTCCTTTGGATGATGCAAACCTTGGGAGATTTTCAAATCAAATGTACTTCTCCTATCTCCATTATGTGTGATAATACAAGTGCCATCAGTATCTCAAAGAATCTTGTTATGCATTCGAAGACCAAGCACATTCCCATCAAGTATCACTTCTTACGTGAACAAGTGCTTGAACAAAAGGTGAAGTTGGAATATGTTCCCTCCAAAGAACAAGTTGCTGATATCTTTACCAAACCTCTGCCCAGGGAAGCATTCGAATATCTAAGACAGAAGCTGGGAGTAGTCTCTGCCAGTTAGAAGAACAAATCTGCTTAAATTCAGAAGATTAAATTGGATACGCAGGTTTCCTGAAAGGCAGTCGCGTATATACGCGAGTTCATACACATAAAACCGCGTATGAGTGGTTGCTGACAATTTTTTTAGGGTCAGCATTTCTTCAGCACAAGTTGTGGTGCTATTTGGTATCTCTGATGTGGTTTGGAGTCTCTGGTGGTATTTCAGCTCTTATATTTCTATTTCATTCTCTATTGGGTGAAGATGCCTTGATGATTTGATGTTGAAAGTGTTCAGGATGCACAAGCACAGGGGGAGCTTTGGTCATTTGGAAAAGATGCATTGGAAGCACAGCTTCAGGGGGAGAAATAGCCTTGCTGAGTATAATGCATTGTTGGAATTATGATGGTTATGTAATATGATCTCTCTCTTGAGGTCTTTCTGGTATTGGTCATAAAAAGTCATATTTGTAATTTTTTGAAAAGGTCATGTTGAGACCTATGATGTAAAATTATAATATTCAATCATGTAAGGACTTGTTCAAATTTGTAAACCCACTTTGTTGGGTAGTTGAGTCAAAATGTGTAAACCCACTTGGTTGGGTACTTGAGTCTCATATGTAAATCAACTTGGTTGGATCTTTGATGTAAGTCATAGAGTCATGTACTTCATTGAAAATTATGTTTGAACTTTAAGCATGAACTCAAGGGGAGCATGGTAACTTCAGTGCACACCAGATCTACAGTGCCCCTCTTTCTACATGAGGAGAAAAACCTTGTGTTGGTTTTTGATCCGCCCTTTGCCCTTGATGTCAAAGGGGGAGAGTGACATGGTGTTTGAATAGGGAGAGAATATCATTATGCTTAATGTATCTATCTGTTGTGATCAAACACCATCGTGGTTTCCATAAAGTCCAAAGGGGGAGATTGTTGGCAATATGATGCAGAGTGTTGTCCTTGATGGCAACCCACTTGATGAAGATGATGGAAACCTACTTGATGAAGTTGTTCTTGATGGAAACTGACTTAATGAGTTGCAACCTATGTGTCAAATATGTACAGATGATGTATCTATAGATCAGCTAAGGAGTACAGAAGAAAGGAACTTCAGAAAGGGCCAGAACAATGATGAAAAGTGTGTGACACAAAGCATACATGATTTTGTTTAGGCGAAGTAGCGTATGTACGCGGAAAAGTACGTGATAAGTCGTGTATGCCAATTGCACTCTAAATGTGTAAAACCAGGGGTTACTATCATGGTATTGACCCATTGTATTGAGCAATGGATTGTTTATTTGATCCCGCCCAGGATTACCATCGGAAGTGAAGTGGTTTTGGCTCATGGTATTGACAAAGGCTAAACCTATATAAGGAGAAGAAATTCATTGTGCAAGGCGTGGGCAAGTGTCAGGACTTTAATGAATACTTCACTCCGAAGTTAATCTGTATGGTTGAACTCTGTTCTTAATTGATAGATCTGAATCTATGATGCACGTATGAACATGATGAAGGTTCAAGACCTCTAGATCTGAAAAGATGAATCTCTAGGATGATATGAAAAGAAGTAATGAAGACCTAGCGCAAATTTGTTAAAGATCTTGAAGAAATCTGGGTAAGTTCATAGATCTGGTCTGTTGTGAAAAGTTTATCTTTTATAGATCTATACGCAGGTTCAGTTCGTGAAAAGCGCGTGTATACGCAGATATGTTTAAACAAAGGCGCGTATGGAAAGTTAGGGTTATCTTGGTAAATGCACAGGTGTATACGCGGCTTCGCTTCATGAAAAGTGTGTATATACGCTAGTCTGATTAAATAAAAGCACGTATGATATCTGATCTAATGGTTGTTCAAGGTTGAATGTGTTTCTACATATTTATTCAGAAGTCTGGGTTATCTATGATATTCTGGTTACAGTGGTTTCGTTGTTCTGTTTGAAGCATTGGGCATAGGTAAAGGGTTGTGTTGGAGCTATTTGATCCAGTTTGAAAATTGATGAAACATGGTCTGCAGTGGATTTGGGGGTTGAAGCCTCTAGTCTGAAAGTAGAAGCTTTCTGCCAGTAGAGGCTGGTGCTAATATCAGGGGGTAGTAGCTCCCTTCCAGGTGAGGCTGGTAAACGAGAGCAGGGGGTTGTTTCTCCCTTCCAGGAGAGGTTGGTAAATGAGAGAAGGTTGTAGCCTTCTGGAGGTGGGTGCCTGCATGCTGGTATGAGTCTGCGCCAGTACATGTTGTAAGAAGTTTTCTTAATAATAAAGATTGAAGACTGAGACAACGGCAGCAGTGGTTTTCTCCCGAATTGGGTTTCCACCTAAAAATCCTGGTGTTCATGTGTGTTGCTTATGTGTGATGATCGTTATGTTCATTCTGCACCTATTTACTGTTTTCTAAACATCTGATGAATGAGTAATGCAATGATCTAAGTCAAGAACTAAATGCATAATTAGATCACTGGATATACATGAGTTTTGTAAAGGATATCCACGTATATACGCGAGTTGTCTTCAGGAAAGTAGCGTATGGGTTTTTAAGAAAGAAATATCAAAGTTTTATTTTCTGCACTAAATACTGATTCACCCCCCCCTCTCAGTATTTTTCCCAACAGCTTCTTCTTCTACAAATATTGACAAGGCATTAGAGATTCATCAAGTGATGAAAAAAAAATATGAAAATATCATTCAACTCGAATAAGAATTACAAGAATAAAAGAAAAGTGTTAGCTAGTAGCTACAAGTGCATATTGCACAGCTTCAAGAGAGACTGCACCAACTAAAAATTTAACATCAAAGTGAAATTAGTTCTAAAGATACTCTAATTCATCAATTACAGCTATCCATTGAGAAAATGAAATATATCCCAAATATTGTTGAGCTCGGGAAAGAATCTTTAGAATTAAACACCTTATTGGCACAAAAAAAGGTTATATTTTGTTAGAAATTAATAAGAATCCTTGAATTATGTGAGCAAAGCAATTCACTTGTGAATTACATTTTTGATATGAGGATTAGATTCGATGAAACAGATGAGAGGGTATCCCAATTTGTTTCTTTGCAGGATTCTGTTGATGGCTGAAAGGCCAACCTACCTAGAATTGAAGACTCAAAGGAGATAATTCACATATTGGGATGTACAATTAAAGAATGCAGAAAGGGAAATTTTCAGAGCGAAATACATTGCCACAAACATTGTGGAAACTGTTAGCTAGAACCTTATCACAACAAATATCATTTACAGATTTCCTCCTAGTGCATTACCTTTGGTAAAATATTTGATAAGACAATGGCAAGAATTGTGAAAAGTAAAAGAGGAGCATATTATGAAGATTGAAAATCTGGACTAGGAAAAATACTGGAGATATCTAGTGAAGCCTGATAGCTAATGGCTTATGCTTCGTTGTCTTATAGATACGTCCTCATACATGTTACCTCCATTATTTGATGTTGTTTTTACTGTAAACCTACGCATTAGGCCATGCTAAGCTCCCAAGGTTAAGATTATACTTAATATTCTTCAACTCAAGGATCAAATGGAAGAAGGGACAACAAGACAGTACTCCAACAAATCACCCCTTTAATTTCTAATTTATGTTTTAATTTTACTTACTTTAAGGAGAGTTGCTTGAAACCTCCTCAGTTTTTATTTTAATCACTATTTTAATACTTATTAGTTTTATATTAAAAACCCTTCATGTATTTTAAGAAGGGTTACTAAAATTTTGAAAAGAAGACTTTATTGATGTTGCAGTTTTGTGCTCTTAAATTTTTCTGAATAGAAAAGGCTGGACCGAGATTTGTTTCTCTAATGAGCTGAGTAAATATCTATATCGTAATTTTATCTTAAATTTTTAATTTTAGTTTCAAATTAGATATAGTTCATTGATATTATGATGTTTTGTCTTATATATTTGTTTGAACACAAGTTGACATCAATTCACTTTTGAACGTGTTATGATGTTATCATTTATATATATATATGAAATACATGCATTTTTGTAAAAGTTTCAATTTAAGCTTCATTAAATTGATTTAATTAACTTCTTAATTTAATCAATTATCTTAATTTTTTTCATATCTCTAAGTGAATGTATGATCTTTATTTGCATCCACTGAAAGATTATTTTGTAGATCGTACAGAGAAAAGGTTTCATCCCGGGATATATATATATATATATATATATATATATATACTATTTATTGCAAGCTTGTTTATCTTTCCATCTATCAAGTCCCGCATAGAGATAAAATCATCCATTCACCCCGACTATATCAAATTGGGAAACTGGTCCCACAAATCTAGTCAAAGCCACCATTCCAAATAGAAAAGGGACAGTTTTTAAGTCCCCGACCAGGTGGTTTTCCCTGTGATTTTTAGGGCCTCAACATTTTTGGCACTAGAAGGAGGGCCATCTGACTATGAATGGCACCAAAGATTAAATTAAAAATTAAATACCATCACTAGAGTCATTCTCCCTCTGAATCCATAACTTCTAGTCATAATTCAAAATCTCCTGCTCATAAATCAAAAGTTTTTCATTCTCCCTCATAATATCGTACTTCTGTTCATAAATTAATCCATTTATAATATACTCAAGAGTCACCTAAAGTACAGACGATGATAAATCAATTGGAATAAATTTCAATTTTAGCAGTAAAACCTATAATTTCGTAAGCCTTGGAAGGAAGCGTCACTTCATTTTCTGAAAGAACTAGTATATTAACTCGATCTAAGAGTGAAAAACTTGGAGTAATATCATTTGAATTTCCTCTTCATTATCATCGAATGAAAACTCCTATTTCTGAAATACAATCATCAACTAATGAGATTCAATCTATTTCTACCTCTCAAAAAACATCAATCATTCTTCCCTCTCTCACATATTCTGAAAAAAATTTGTCATTGTTTAATATCCCTTATTCTTCTTATTAGTCTACAACTGCTATTTCAAGTAATATTAATTCCATATTTTTTTCTTCTTCACCTTCAACTATTATTGGAACTACTTCTACTTGAAATCCTCCTTTAGGACCACCCAATCCTCCCCTTCATATAATGGCAAACAAACCTTGGAAAAATCCTGGAGTTGGTAAACTACCAGAACCTCTTCATCCTTTACCTAAGCATCCTAAAATATGGCTACCTAAGTATAACCCCGATGATGGATTACCTACAGAAGAGAATCTCCATAATTTCATGCTTGCTATAAATATTAATGAAGTTTTGGAGGAAGATTGTGTAGTTAGATTATTTCCTTATACTTTTCAAGGATCAGCTAGATCATGGAATTTCTCACTACCATCAGGCATAATTACTAGTTGGGATATTTTTGAAGAACAATTCCTTACTAAATTTGGATATGAACGTACTACTGCAACCCTTATCAATGGTCTTTCAAAACTGAAAACAAATACATGCGAAAAGATCAAAGACTTCAATTCTATATTTAATAAATTGCTCAATAAAATCCCAACCACATCTAAGCTTGGAGTAGATGTGCAAACAGAATGGTATATATCCTCTCTTCCTTATAATATTGCTATTTTGTAGATAGAGCCAATAAGGATACATTGGTAGATAATATGAAAGAATATCTTTCTGTTGAAAAAATAATACTTGCTTTAGAAAAGAAAACTTCTCAATAATATAGGAAATCTTCTTTAAAGATGATCCCAAAAACAAATCATCTAAAGATCCCTATGATCTTGAAGGATTAAAAAAGGTCCTCAAAGCCTTGTCAAATGATATGGTTGAAATAAAGAAACAAGTAGTTGAATCTTCTTCAAAGAAAAGTTTTATATCTCTTAAGAAAATCCAGGCCTCTCAACCCACAAATGTAATCTCAAATTCTGAATCAAATCAAGACAAGGATCATGATGAAACAATATCATCTGCTGAAGAATATTAAGAAGAAAAAACTAGTCGAAGTGCATAGATTATGGAACGTTATCCTTCCAAACTCTGATGATGAAAATGAACATGAAGCACTTTCGGTAAATACTAAAAGTAAAAATATTGGTGATCTTCCTCAGTCAACTCAAAATAAAAAAGCTTCATCCTCTGTTGCTAAGGATAAAGTAGTTAATAAAAAGACTTCTTCTTCTCAATGAAATCCAATTTCTTCTACTCTTCCATATACCTCTAAAAAATTAGTGGTTTATGATACCGTTGAATATAATATAGTGGAAGATATAAAGAAAATTAAAGCAAATATCTCTCTCCATGAGTTGAGCAAATTGAAACCGCAACATAATTTTTTTCTTAAAGAATTGAATGCAGTTCCCGCTACACCCTTTCTTGCTCCTGTAACTTTGAAAGTAGGTAAAGGAACAAGTAAGCCTCCTAATGACTCACCCGATAAAATTGATGCAAGTGATGCTATTTTAATAGGTGACAGACCCAATTCACACACTCCTCCTTTTCTCTTAAATTTTGAATTATTCAACAAAAACATACATAATTGTTTAATTGACTCTACAGCCTCATAAAACATTATGCCATATTATTTTTGTCTGAAATTGAATATATCTCCTCAGAAGTTAGAAGTACATATTATGAAATTAGACAGAACAAAAGTTAAAGTATTAGGAGAAATGAATTCAATCCTTATCATATTAGCATCCAATCCAAAAGACCATCAAGTAATTGATATCTTAGTTGTTGATATACGAAATTTTTATGGTTTGATATTCAGTAGAGATTGGTCATAAAAGCTTCATGGCTATTTTTCTATTGACTGGTCTCATATGTGGCTTCCCCATAATGGTAAGCCAAATCAAATTAGGGTAGACTATGAAAAAAATGTAAAATATTCAGTAATTGAATTCGAAGAAGAAAATGAACCCATGGAATTTACTAATAACATTCTCAGCAATTACTTTGCTGAATCATTTTTAGGGAATTTTAATGCTCTAAAGTCTACATTTATTACCAATTCAGTTAATTCTCAGGTTGAAATTTTTTCTCAGACTTATTCTTCAAAATGTGTAAATACTATAGATAAACCTTGTATTGATACTTTATTTTGTACTTTATATTTTGATGGGTCAAAATCTAGTGAAGGAGTAGGAGCTGGTTGTATATTAATCAATCCAGAAGGCGAAAAGACTATGCTCAAATGCATACTTGAATTTTAATGCACAAATAATACTACAGAACACGAGGCACTAGTTCAAGGATTAACCAAAGCAATTGATCTTAGTGTTAAGTATCTTAAAGTATTTAGAGATTCTTAAATAATTGTTAAGCAAGTAAAAAATACCATACACTGTTTTCTTGCCATATAAAACATTATCAATCATTAGTACAATCTCTTACCTCTCATTTTTTAGCATTCAATATATCCTCTATTCCAAGAATTCATAATGCATGTGCAAACCTTCTAGCAAATGTAGCATTCAAGATTATTCCTTCAGAAGATTATAGCCCAGATATATTTTCCATAGAGTTGATTTTTTTCCCATCTATTCCTGATAATATTACTAATTGGAGGGTATTAAATGATGATGATGATGATGCTATTACTTTTCTTACATCATAAGGATCATATGATGATCAAATAATTGATGAATATGAACATGAAAGACAATTGCAACAAAACTCTGAAGAAAATGATATACCTAAGTCTGTGGTCAAACTCGAAGATATTTGTGATCTTAAATATAGATTAAAAAATATTACTAATTATAAAATCCAAAGTTCAACATTGAGGTTTGAACTGGTAAATATTGGAACAGATCTAAATCCTCAGAACATCAACCTAGGACTTGATCTTTCCTATGATGAAAGATTAGCATTTATTCATTTATTAAAAAAATACAAGAATTTATTCACATGGAAATATGAAGATCTAAAAACTTATGATAGTTCAATCATTCAGCATACTATCCCAATGATATCCACTGGAAAAGCTATAAAAAAAATTAAGGAAAATCTCCTTGACCTCAAAAGTCAAATCAAAAGTGAGCTTAACAAAATCCTTAAAGCCAAGATTATCTTTCCTATTAGGAATTCTAAGTGGGTATCAAATTTAGTTCCTTTTAGGAAAAGGAACGACAATATTCGTATTTGTATTGATTTTAGAAACTTAAAAAAATCCTTCTTGAAATATAATTTTCCATTACCACTAATGGAACAAATTTTGCAATCAGTTACTAGTTTTGAAATAATGTATTTTCTTGATGGATTTCAGGTTACAATCAAGTTTTGGTTCATGCTGAAGATAGATTAAAAACTACATTCAAAGAAAAATGGGACACTTATTCCTAACATAAAATTCCATTCATATTAATCAATTCAGGAGAAAACTTGCAAAAAGAAATGAATATTTCTTTTAGAGGGTTAATCAATAAATCAATGGTTTTTTATCTAGATGATGTACTTATTTACTCCAAGAAAAGGAAGGAACACTATCACAGTCTTAAACAAATCCTTGAACATTGTTTGAAATATGGAATTTATTGAATCCAAAAAATTCTTGTTTCTCTTTAAGTGAAGGAAAAATTTTATGATTTATCATTTCAAAACAGGGAATTTGTATTGATCCTAAAAGAATGAAGGCAATTTATGAAACTTCACATCCCCATACAAAAAAAAAAACATGCAGTCCTTTTTAGGACAGACAAATTTTGTTAAAATATTTGTTCCAAATTTTTCTCAAATTGTTTTACCTTTACAAGTGATGATTAATAAGAATTCACTTTTTAAATGGAGACATGATGAAAGAGAAGATTTTGATTTGATTAAAGAAGTTGTCATTAACACACCTTCTCTAACTACCCCAGATTTTTCCAAACATTTATTTTATATAATTTTTCATCAGAAAAATCATACGCTGTTGTATTGACACAGATTGATGATCAAAATATCGAAGCACCCATTTCATTCTTTAGTTCAAACCTTCAAGGTGCAGAACTAAATTATTCTCGAGTATAAAACAAGCATTTTCTGTCTATAAATATTTAAAGAATTTTAGACCTTTTCTCCTTAAAACACACACTAAGGTAATAGTTCCATTATCAGTTGTAAGGAAACTACTTATACAGAAATAAATAGGAGAAAAGAGAGAAAATTAGGTAACTACTTTGTAGGAATATGGCATTGAAATAAAACTTGCCAAAATCATTAGAGGACAAGGTCTCTGCAAACTGCTATCTGGAGCATCCAATATATTGAATGACAAAGAGTCGGGTAATACTGCACAAATTGATGAGGTAACCTTAAATGATTCAGAATCATAGTATAATGATTTAATATTTTACTTGAAAAATGGATATGATCCAATAGAACTCAATCATAAAAAAAAAAGAGCCAAAATCATTAGAGGACAGGGTCTCTGCAAACTGCTATCTGGAGCATCCAATATATTGAATGACAAAGAGTTAGGTAATACTACACAAATTTATGAGGTAACCTTAAATGATTAAGAATCATAGTATAATGATTTATTATTTTACTTGAAAAATGGATATGATTCAATAGAACTCAATCATAAAATAAAAAGAGCTTTAATACTAAGAGCTATTCAATACCAACTCATAGACAATGTCTTGTTTAGGAAAACTATGACTCTGTACTACTAATATGCTTTGAGAAATTTGAAGCATAAAAGGTTTTGCAGGAACTCCATGATGGAACTGCGGGTGGACACTTCAGTGGAGATACTACTGCACATAAGAACCTCCATGCTGGTTATTACTGGCCCACTCTATTCAAATATTCTCACACATATGTGAGAAAATGAAAAACATGCCAAACTGTTGTTGGAAGACAAAGAAAACCAGCATTGCCATTGCAACGAGTCAACATTGAACAACCTTTCGAGAAATGGGGATCAGATATCACAGGTGATATTTTTCCTAAATCATCCAAGCAACATAAATATAATTTCACTGCAACATATTATTTTATTCAGTGGGTGGAGGAAATTCCACTAAAGGTAGCTAACTATGAAGCCATTATTGAATTTATCGATCAATTCATTATTACCACATTTGGCTTACCCAATGCAATTATTTTTGATAATGCATCTTATTTTTCAGGAATTAGTATGAAATAATTCTCTCTTAAAAGAGGTTTTAAACTTAAATACTCTGCTAACTTCTATCCCCAAGGGAATGGTCTAGCAGAATCAACAAACAAAAATCCCATAAGAATCATCAAAAGAACTGTTGATAAAAATCAGAAAAATTGGCATAAATATTTAACATTTGCACTATGGGCAGATAGGATTACTCAAAAATCCTCCATCAGAAATTCTCCATTTGATATAGTTTATGGGAAAGAAGATGTAATTCCTTTAAACCAAGTTCTTCCCTCATTAGCCCTAGTTCAATTTTGATGAAGTACCTTCTTCTTCCCTACAATTAAGAATGTCACAAATCCTTAAAATGAAAGAAGAAAGGGAAAAATCCAAAATAACGCAAGCTCATCATCAACAAATAGTGAAAATTTATTTTGATGCTAATTTTGTTTCCCCAAAAAACTTCCAAGTTGGAGATCTCGTACTCAAATGGGACAAAGCACATGACGAAAAAGGTAAGCATACGAAATTCCAAAGAATGTGACTTGGACCATTCCAAATCATTGAATAAATTGGCCATCAACCTTTATGTTACAAGACCTTCAAGGGAGAAAAGCCTTACTCCCTACTAATGGGATGATCCTAAAAAAATTATTTTCTTAGAAGAAAATTATCTTCTAAATGTATTATATCCTTTTTATTTTCTTTCTTTTAGACAATAATGTTTGATTAAATACTCTAGTTGTTCACAACACCTATGAGTTATTTTATGTTTTTATTTTTGAATAATAGAAGTATTTTTTTGAGGAAATAACTACCAAGCTATAAAAATGAATGAATACTATAGAACTCTGAAATATTTTTCCATCGAAATTGTAAATTTTGTAAACACAAAATTTGTAAAGTATTTTTACTCTATTATCAATGAGAAAAAATGGTTCATCTTTACAAAGAAAATACTTTTTGTAACTAAGCATCTTTAACTCTAAACTATCATCCAAAAATCTTAAGGAGTCAATGATTCTCCCCATCCATTGAAAATACCTTTTTTAGAGTGTAATTCAAAAATATAAAAAATCTTAAAAGGATAAGAATTCTCATCACGAGCTTGCTTACCATAATCATAAGTTAATTTTTCACTGACATTGCCACAACTTCATACCAAATCAGGGTAATGGCTCATGATTATTAAAATCATAAGACAAGGGGTCGCATCATGAGACAGCTTGTTCAGTATAATCATAACCAATGAATGACATTGTCTCTTTCTAGTCATCAAGCCAAGACAGTCAATTTTTAAGAAAAAGAAGAAAAATGAGTAACTAAGGGGTTAACTCAAAGAAATTGTAAATAAATGGATGGGAAACTGAGTCATTGATGGTTAAAAGGTAACATTGCTTGAGCTATTAATATTTACTAGTAGCAATGGCTCTACCTATGACAAAAGGAGCAAATTAAAAAGCTAAGTTACAAAAAGAACATTACTTTACCTTTTAAACCATATAATGATTGATATAGAGAAAATAAGATATTTGTTTATGAAAGGTTCATGAAAGATTAACAATATGTATGAGTTTTTTTATTCAAAGAAATTTTATTCATTTAAATACTTTGAAAATAATTCTTGTTTCCTTAAAATTATTTTTACTTATTTGAAGATACTAAGAAATTATTTTTCAGAGATAACTAGTTCTTCCAGTGAATCACCAATTGTTGTGTAAATCAACAACCCCCATTATTCTAAGCATTAATTACCTTAGAAAATAATGGGGACCCTTTTAATTTTTAGAGTTAAAGCAAACAAACCCTTAGAGTATTTCTATTGATAGGAATAGGGGTCAAAAGGGGATAAAAAATTTAAAACTTGGATTTCTAAATACTTAAACAGAGATAAATTGTCTCATCGCAATCGCAAAAACATTGCCAAACGTATATAATTCGAAAATTATTACTTAATTTTTTTTGCGATTCGATTAATATAATTGAAACATTTTTATATGAGTAAAAAGCCATATTTTAAAATAAACTCGATAAATAATACCCATGGGACCTACTTCTGCCATGTAAGCCTATCACATTTTGAAAATCGTAATTTATCCCCGGTATTCTTATTTGCTACCACTCATATTCACCGATGTGATAAAGCATATCGCATCACATTCTCACAAAGCTTAACCATTCTATTCGTTACCATTGATATTCTCCGATGCGATAAAGCACATCACACATCTCACTCTTTTCAATAAAACACATTTTGAATACTACCAACTTTCTCTAATATTGTGATTGTGATGTTGCGATCGGCTGAAAAGCTGTGGTCATTAGTATTTAATGAATATATTGCACATAAGCCACGATGTAATGCGATATATATGGTTTTAATTGAGAAATGATTATATAGGAATGATAACCCATATCAGTTATCAATGTCATAAATTAACGGTTTTATTGCCCACACTGTCATAATCATTTTCCTGCAACGAGCATTCAATTCATATCCCATCAACGTGCGAAGTCTCATCTATTTAAAATTTTTCTATTACTATGGTATCTATGCGTATTGTAAAACTAAAATTTTCCTTCTTTTCGATTATTCTTTCATACTTATTTACATGCACGTTTTAGTAAACAAATCTCTCCAAAAATGTCTAAGGCTTTTAAGAAATCAAAGAGCATATGGCTCCTGTTAACCCTGCGCCTACTACCTCCGAGAGAACAAACATGTTGCCCTTGTTTACAGATATGACTTGTAGAACTAAAAGTGGATCCTCTCTATGGGAATCTATGTATAAGCTCTTTGAAGATGTGAAACCTCGCAAAATACAAATAAATGCAAGTGCAGATGCCCCAAATTCTTCTGAAGCTACAATTGGAGACGTGGCTAACTCTTTTCTTCACTGAATTGCAACACGTCCCAAGATATTACAATATATTGATATGGTAAGGTGGATTATCAACAATATTAACATTGGGGATAGGACATTCCTTACCAACAGATGAACGATGTTTGGTTTCTTTAAAGTGGAAGACCTAAAGCAAATGTACCATATTCTAGACCTTGATAAGATTTATGATAAGGAATTCATAGCATATTTCTCTAAGGAAAATGAACTCAAATCGATGCAAATAAAGTAGTGGAGGATAAATCCTAACAAACAAAATAATGATGAAAATGGTTTGTATTCTACTGAATCTCTTGCAAGTCCCTATTGTTATATCTCTGCTATAATGTCTAGGCTTTTTGGTTAGTTAGACACAACTAGATTTTCAGTAGGATGGATTCCCCTTATGGAAGCAGTAGCATATGCTTATGTTATGGATTGTGGTAATATTTTGTCAAATAATATTGCCACCCAAACTTTAGAATATAGAAATAATCATTCTATCTCTTCTAAAATATTTCCTCCATTTTATATGAGAGGATATACTATGGATGTTGTATGTTTTACATCAGATTTTCCAGCCATGGGCTGCAAATGGACTACCCAAGACCCTGTTCCCATTCATTTATTTCATAGTATTATATGGGAATCCAAATATGAAAGTAATTTAAAAAAATATTTCATGGAGTTATTCTACCCCTTTTTCATGTTGTTTTTAATGAGAAAGCCCCCAGATTTTCGAAAGAGGCCAAAGCCGAATTTTTTTCTATAGGAAAGTGGTTTGGTGAGGAGTCATTCACCTATGTACGAGTATTTGGGAGCCTATCTCAACCACATGTCTTACCCTTGTATGTTGCTGACAAACGTCTCGTGAGAGAATTTGCATATCAAATTGTAGGAAATGGTCTGACCAAATTTTTGAAAGAAGCAAAGAAGGCATTATGGCCTTCCTTTCCAATTAATTGTGGTGTGGATGGAATGGAAAAATACAAGCATGCTATAGTGTAAATTGGCCAAATTGAGTGTTTGAAATTATTTACAATTCCAAACATGAAGTATGATCCACTTAAAGTGGCCAATAATTTCACTACACAAGTGAAAATCAACCCTTTGTGCATAGATGATGATTTTGATGACTTATTTGAGTCTTTCGACATCTATGCTGCAGTTAAAAAGTTTTCAACTTTACGCCTTCACCCACAAAAAATACTAAAGTTTTAGCAATATAGAAATAAGAGACTGGAAACAATTCCACTAAAATTTTTGGATGTTTCTCAAACCATGGCTCAAAAAGAAAGTGAATTAGCAGTTAAGGATATCGAAGTCCTTAATACAGAAAATCATGAGAAATCAATTGAAGTTCAAAAAATAGATATGGATTTCCCAAACAATCTAAAATATGCTTGGAAAGTGTTTGACCTCAAACTCCAAGAAGAGAAAAGAGCTATGATTATTGACCAAAAAAAAACTATACAAAATCCTCCTACTACAAGTTAGGAATCGTTTACTGCTGGGCCCTCTGACAAAGTAGTAGCTACAAAGAGAAGGGAATACATCTCAGCCTTCTCAACCTCTGAGATTGTTTTAAATATTCAAGAAATTCCTCCCTTGTACATCTTTTATAGTCCTAAGCACAAGACAGATGTTAGAAGGACAAAGAAAACAAGAAGAACAAAGCATTCCCAGACTCTCACTCAAGAAGATATGTCAATGGACATTGTTTGGAAAGACATAGAGTTAGATCCTTCACAAGATCTAACTCGCTTATCATAGTTTTCAGGAGCTTGTGCTTCTACAAATATTGACAAGCCATCAAAGATTCATCAATTGATTAAAAAAAAAGATGAAATATCCTTCATCTTGAATCAAAGTTACTAGAAGAAAAGCAAAGTGTTAGACAATAGCTACAGGTACAGATCGCACAGCTTCAAGAGAGCCTGCACCAACTGAAAATTCAACATCAAAGTGAAATTAATTCTAAATATACTCTAATTCATCAATTACAGCTCTTTATTGAGAAAATTAAAGATATCCCAAAGATTGATGAGTTTAGGAAATAATATTTAGAATTAAACACCATATTGGCACAACAACAGGTTATCTTTTGTCAGAAATTACCAAGCATCCTTGAATTATGTGACCAAAGTGATTCACTTGTGAATCACATTGCTAATATGAGGATTAGTTTCAATGACATAGATGATAAGGTATCCCAATTTGTTACTTGGCAGGATTTTTCTGATCGCCGAAAGGCCAAATTTCCCAGAATTGAAGACTCAAAGAAGGAGAAGTTATTCACATATTGGGATATACAATTAAAGAATGCAAAAGGGCAATTTGCAGAGTGAAATACATTGCTAGAAACATTGTGGAAACTGTCAGCCAGAACCTTATCGCAGAAAATATCATTGACAAAATTCCTTGGTGCATTAGCTTTGGTAAAATATTTGATAAGAAAATGGCAAGAAGTGTCAAAAGTAAAAGAGGAGCATATTATGAAGAATAAAAAGCTAGACTGGAAAAAATACTAGAGATATCTAATGAAGCCTCACAGTCAATGGCTCATGCTTCGTTGTCTTACAGATATGTCCTCATACATGCTACCTCCATTATATGATGTTGTTTTTACTGGAAACCTATGCATTAGGCCAGGGCAACCTCCCGAGGTTAAGCCTATGCTTAATATTCTTCAACCCAAGGAGAAAATGGAAGAAGGGACAATGGGACAGTCCTCCAACAAATCACCCCTTTAATTTTTGTTTTTTGTTTTAATTTTACTTAATGTAACGAGAGTTGTTTGAAACCTCCTGATTTTTTATTGTAATGAATATTCAATACTTATTAGTTTTATATTTAAACCCCTTCATGTCTTTTAAGAAGGGGTGTTGAAATTTTGAAAAATAAGACTTTACTGATGCTGCAATTATGTACTCTTAAAGTTTTTCCGAATAGAAAAGGCTGGATAGAGAGTTATTTCTCAAATGAGCTGAGTAAATATATATATGGTACTTTTATCTTATATGTTTAATTTGAGTTTCAAATGAGAAATTGTTCATTGACCTTATGATGTTTTGTCTTGTATATTTGTTTCAACACAGTTTGACATCAATTCAATTTTGAACATGTTACGTTGTTATCATTTATATATATGCAATACATGCATTTTTGTAAAAGTTATGATATAAGCTTCATTAAATTGATTTATTTAACTTCTTAATTAAATCAATTATCTTAAATGTTTTTCATATCTCTAAGTGAATGTATGATATTTATTTGCATCCACTGAAATATTATTTTGTAGATCGCACAGAGAAAAGGTTTCATCTTGTCGTATATATATATATATATATATATATATATATATATGTATGTATGTATGTATGTATGTATGTATATATGTATGTATCTGTGTGTGTGTATATATATATATGTATGTATGTATGTATATATATGTATATATGTATGTATATATACATATATATATATACACATATATACATATGTATATACATATACATATACATATACATACATACATACATACATATATACATATATACATATATATATATATATATATATATATATATATATATATATATATATATATATTGACCTCGGGATGAAACCTTTTCTCTGTGTGATCTACAAAATAATATTTCAGTGGATGCAAATAAATATCATACATTCACTTAGAGATATGAAAAACATTTAAGATAATTGATTTAATTAAGAAGTTAACTAAATCAATTTAATGAAGCTTATATCATAACTTTTACAAATATATATATATATATATATATATATATATATAGTGTTTATTACAAGCTTGCCTATTTTTCCCTTTATCAAGTCCCAATTAGAGATAAAATCATCCATTCACCCTAACTATATTAAATTGGGAAACTAGTCCCACAAATCCAGTAGAAGCCACCATTCCCAACGGAAAAGGGATGGTTTTTAAGTCCCTGACGGGGTGGTTTTCCTCGTTGTTGTTGCACCAATTTTCAGGGCCTCAATAGAAGTGTAAGTAAGTAATTATATTATTGATAAAAAATGAATGGTGATTACAATCCTTCGTGGCGGTGTTCCTATATAGGCAATGACTGGCCACGAAGGTGAATGGTCACGAATTTTGACTCTTTCCCTTCATATTTAATGGTTATTAATTAATTTAAATATTTAATTTATTAGTAATATTATTATTTAATTAATATTTTTATGAATATTTTATTCATAACAGTGCCACCCCCTTTATATATTATTTTTTATCAAAGCATAACAATAAGGGTTTTCTCTAGTTGAACACGTTTATATGGAATAAATCTATTTACAGCTCTAGTTCTTTTATCTAGATTAAAAACTTAAGACATTATTCTATCTCTTCAAACTTTTTCCCAATGGCAACTGTCATGGTCAAGTCCTTGATTGGGCATACAAAAAGATCAAGTTTTTTAGCAAGATGAATGTTTATACAATTGTGAGTATTTCCAAAATCTACAAGTATATTGAAATTTATTCCTCTTATGATCCCTTTAAGCTTAAGGGTTTTAGGGTCTAATATCCTTGTCATGTATGTTGGCAGTGTAGTAAGCTTAGTGTTCTTTCTTCTTGGAGACTAATTTATTTTCTTTCAAAGGTGTGGTGGAAGATATTTTGTAGTCACTTGTTTCTTTTTGGTCTTTGAAGAATTGATTCCTTCATCATGGTTTTGTTGGACACATGAGATTGTAGTTAATGATGCTTCTTAAGATGGTTCTTCAGAATCTCAGTCTACATTGTGCATTATAATGATTTCTTCATTAGGTTCTTTTACTTCAACTTGCCTTTCATCTACTATATTATAGTAACATAAGGACATGTCTTCACATTTATGTTCTGTTGTCCAATTTTATCCACACTTGGGACAATTATTTTTCTTCTTTATCCATATTTATAACTCCTTACTTGAAGTATCTGAAACTTTCTCAACTTCAGAAGTATATAAATTCTTGTTAATACATCTATGTCCTAACTTCCTTTTGTCACCACAATACCTACATTTGTTTGTATCCTTTTTAAGTTGGTATTTTTGTCATTTTCGTCTTCCTTGAATGATGGAATATTGAACTTATATTTTTGTTGCATGTTTGGATTATTCAATAGCTTGGGGCTTGCATAACTTCAATTTTACAAAAATATAATCTTTAAGTTCGCATCTATAAATTTTATATAGTTGTTCATCAATAAATATTATTTGTCTTCAAGCCAATATTTCCCATTCATGGGTATATTCGCTTACATACCTTTTTTCTTGAGGTGAACAATTTTTTTGTAGACATCATCTTCTTCTTTGTTGAAGAATATATTTAGCAAAAAATCCACAAAAGTATTCTAATGAAAGGAAAGAGTGTCACATCTCCTAGACCACCATAGGAACCAATTATATGCCTCTACTTCTAAATTTTTGGAATTCATCATGATTTTCTCACGTTCACCTAATGGTGGGTTAGATTCAAAAATGGCTTCCATTTTATCAACCCAAACAATAATTCCTTTATGATTTTTACCATCATACTTGGGTAGCTCCTTCTTAGTTCTCTATTGGTCGTTTTCTAGAAATTTTTTATAGTACTGGCTACCTGAGAAGTGTGTTTGCGGAATTTACAAAATTTCATGATTTGGGGAATCTTCGCTAACTGTAGTTTTGGGGCTTTGTGTTGGTTCTTGAGAATTTAAGGGATTATAATAAAAATAATTCACACTTTCTAATAAATGATCCATTCTTTCTTCTTTTTCTTTAACCTTACGGGTTAATTCACACTTGTCTTAATCCCTCAATTTTAAGAAAGAATTCCAATGATAATGAAAATCTCTTTCTTCTTGGTTTTTCATTCCTTGCAACATTTTTTCAATGTTGTCTATCTTTTTTATATCACCTGCTAATTCCTATTGAATTTCGATTATCTTCTTTTGTTATTCTTATCACTTTGTTTTCTTCTTTTCGACATTTTCAAGATGATGTCATACCTTATCGATCTCTTCTTGATATTTTTTTGTCGGCTTCATCAATATTATTCCCCATTTTGTTCCTTTTTTTCTTGGCATAACCAAATTTTTTAAATATTTGTTTAATTAAGTATTTTTTTTAATTGGTATAATTAAATTAATTAATTATATATTTATTAACTATATAATATAATTATATAATTATAACCTTATATAATAATTAAACTATAATTGTATTGCATGTATCTCTTACTTATGATATGGAAAATTCATGGATGGGGGACAAACACGACTAAAAAAAAAACAATGGAAAAAATAATATTGGGGGACAACAGATGTTGGTTTACCAAGCATGAATAACAATGGGGTATGGGAATGGATGTGGGTGTGAACAATGGGGTGAGAAAGCATCAACAAACAATGAAAGATGTTATCAACAGGCCGAGGAGTGTTGGGGGTGGTTGGGCAGGAAGATTTGAGAAGCAGATGTTTGTGGATCGATGGAGGGTGTTAGCATAGTACGGACATGAAGGATGCAATAGGGAATGTAGTAGGGTAGAAAAGGAAAGGTACGAGACTTATAAAGCGACAGATGAATTATGGGAAATGATAGACTGTCTGATGATGAAGAGAACACAACGAACATTAGATAACTTTTGAGGTCTAAAACGGGCCTCCTAAGAAAAAATTAAAACCAAAATAAACTTTATAAGATCCAATAATATTCAAGATGATGATTACAACCATGGGGGATGATTCACCATTTTTGGGTACAAAAGTAAAAATATTAAAAAATAATAAAATAATAAAACTATTTTTTCAACCTGTACTTTCAACTTATTTCCCTAAGGTTTTACTCAAATTTTGAGTGGGAGTACTCGTTGGATAAAAAATTTAATTCCTCATCCAAGGAGTACCCATGTTGAATACTTTTGATGGACCCTGATACATGAAAAATGAGAAATACATCAAAAAACATGATTGCAATCACATTTTTCATGTATTTCTCATTTTTGTGTAGCAAGGTCCATTGAAAGTATGCAACATGGGTACTCCTTGGATGAGGGATCAAATTTTGCATCCAACAAGTGTTCTCGCTCGAAATTTGAGTAAACCCATAGGGAGATAAGTTGAAAATACAAGTTAGCAAAGTAGTTTTTCCTTTTTTCCCTCTAAAATTTGATGATGTAATATAATCTTATTTTATTGTTTCCACTATTAATTTATAATTTCCTTAGGAGGCCATTTTAGACCTCAAAATTCCCCTAATGTCACAGACAGGGAATTTGGATGGTGAAATAGTAGTGGATGATGAATCTCCAGAGGACCAAAGCACTCTGATACAACTATCACAGTAGAAATTCCAATATGTAAATGTAATTGTATGTAGATTGTGTAACAAGTGTAAGTAATTGTATTATTGATACACAGTTGAAAGGTGATTACAATCCTTCATGGTGGTGTGCATGTATAGGCATTGACTGGCCATGAAGGTGAATGGTCATGACTTTTGACCCTTTTCCTTCATAATTAATGGTCATTAATTATTTTAAATATCTAATTTATTATTAATATTATTATTTAATTAATATTTTTTATGAATATTTTATTAATAAAAATATGGTAATTTTTTTGGCATGATAATTAGACTTTACATTTATAATAAGGTCGCATACCTAGGCTAGTGAAGAAAAGAAGTAATAAGGGTCAAATAACATCTTTTTGTTGAATCGAAGAAGCTAGGCTACAAGCCTGGTCAATAATAAATTCCTTAAGAAGGAAACTGAATTCTATACATGAAGTTTAGATCTAAAATCAACTCAAAAATCTGAAATCACCAAGTTTGGTGCATATATAGTTACCTCAGGAAATGTGTGAAATCAAGGTGACCAAGTCATATATTTTGAGGACTAAAAGACAATTCATAAAGTCTGCAAAAGAAATGAATTAAGACCGAACTATTCAAAACATTTATAAGATTGTTGCAAAATTATAGCCACCTCTAAATCAATGGAGCCAATACCCCTACGGGAAAAGGATGAGGATCTGAGTATATATATGTATAAAAGGTTCGATCCTCAAGAGTTACATAAAAGACAATCTAGAAGGATCTCATGTGTTTGATAGTTTTGAGAAATCTAATTTTGTGAGACATTTAAAGTCCATCCATATTGCAATTTGAGGAACAATTAAAGAAATTAAGAACTACAATCCTTATGAAGAAGTGATCTATATTGGTATAAGGATAACTCAAAATAAAAGAAATTTTAACAACTTCTACATCTTACACTAACTATCAGTTTAAAATTTGAACTCGTTGAGCAAGCTCAACACCTATATCTAAAAGAAGAATTCTATAGAAATAATTGACTTAGCATCTTAAAATGTTCCACTATAGTTAGAAGGAGAATATAGTATCTTGCACCAGCCAGCTAAAGGAAACCTTCCAACTCAAATAAGTATTGATATTATTCTTTATGTTTTTTAATCTAACAATGTGTTTTTAGTTTACTAGAAAGAGCTACAAGTTCATTGAAACATCAAAGTCAAAGGTAAGTAATCTTGAGGTATGTATGACATGTTTATTTTCTTAGGTTAGAAAGATTTTATTGTGTTAAATTTTGTGAATATATAGGATTGTAAAACCTAGATATTATATATATGAAAGGTTCATTTTTTTAGAAACCCTATCCCATAAATGCCTAGGGATTGTAAGAAATATAAGGTTTATGACAATTCTTTGTAAAACAAGAAATGAATATTTAGTTTTCTTAACATGCTGCTCTTTAGACCTAGTGAGGGCTCGTACTTAAGATCCCTTGGAATCCATTCTCTAATAGGATAATGAAAAACCCAAAAAATCATCACACTATTGTACTCATATATTTTTGTGCTTTTCAATAAATACTATGTAATGGTGTCCTAGTAAATCGAGTTGGATCCTTAAACACAAGTTGACTCATAAGGACATGAAACATGAAGACGCTGACACAATTCATAGGGAGAACTTCATTAAGGAAACCTTACTAGGTTTGTAAAAGGATTAACTTGAGGTATGTATAAAGTTTTATAGCAGCTATTCTTCATATTACAACGTACAAACATTTTGAAATTTTTTCTATAATACTAACTCTTTCATGTCTAGGTTTTTGAACAATTAATATTCTTGTCGACCTTTTTATATTCTCTATTTTTTGTTTAATTTAGTAAAACCCTAACCTATATGGTTCACTACAAAACCATAACATTTTTATTCTTAGGGTATGTTGAAAATAATAATGAAACCATAATCTATGTAGGTTTCATTGATAAAGTCTCTAACACATAACGATATCCTACACTCTTGATGTTTAGGATTTTAGTAATGTTATGAAGAAAACCTATCCTTTCAGGGTTTGTTGATGATATCTAGATTATATGATGAAACCCTAGATTTTTATGGTTTCATGTATTAATATTTATCACAAAACCCTTGCCATAGTCAATATAAATTCCTAGGAACAAAACCCTAGGTGTATGAGCTTCTGCAATATTGAAACCCTAGTATAGTCAAAATTTGTTGTATGTCTAATTTTTTATTTTGATGTTTGTATCTAGGGTTTACGATAAAAACCCTAGTAAGAGATTAATATAAGGTAATGTTAATGGAACCTTAGATATAAAATGCTATTATACTAAATTTATTGTTGATATTCATGATTTATTTTTATTAATCAAATTTGGGGTTTGTGATAAAAACCTAGTAGAATTTGACATGAAATTCTAGGGAACAATATTTAAGATGTAAAGTGTTATTATCGGATTGCTAACTTTATTTATTTGATGATATCTAAGGCTTTAATTCTCGATGATGGAATCTAGGGTTTGCGAAAAAAACCCTAGCAAGTTGTTGAAGTACAAAATATAGAAGATGTAGCCCTTGTTGACTATGAACCTAACTAGGTTTAGGTATTTGATATCTAAAGATTGATTATTTTTATGCTTCCATTGTAATGACATGATTTTGATATAATTGAATTCATGGTTATATATATATATGTTTTTGGTTTTATTTTTTGTTGAATATTTGAATGTACATAATATTCAAGATGTTGAATATGACTTGATAATAATGATAAGAATGATGAATAAAGGGAATGATGATGACATAAAAGGTGAAGATGACCTTGTTTCCATGATGTTCGTGAAGTTTTTTCAATGTTATGAATTTTTTTATTAGGCCTAGTTGAAAGGGAGGGCATGATGTGACAACTGAGAACTTGAATAAAGAATAAAGATCATGGCTAAAACATTACAAATATAAATTAGTTAGTGGAAAAGTTGTAAACAAGAATAGGATGTTCTGGAATAAGTGCTAAGGTTGAGTTTGGTGTTGCCATAGAAGTTAAAAAACAAAGCCTTTGACGAGATGTGTTTGGATAATTTTATGATAATCTAAGTAGCATCAGAATGATTGAGGACCCCGAAGGTTTGTGCTAAACTTGAATATATAGTGAAATTTTATTACTAATTAGTGTTTTTTTTATGAATATTTGTCCATAAGAAGGTTGAAATATTTGAAGCATGTTTGGACTGGTGGATATATCTGATTTAGTTTATAAGGAGAGATGAATCATATTGAGGTGACAATATGCTTGGGAGTAAATTTGGTCAGCCTATGATGATGTATATATCCTCAAGTAGGGAGGGTATTGTTGGTATTGTGGAGCTCCAACCCTGGATATGATATCTATATCCTTTGGTTGGTGTTAGAGTTGAAGCCTAATGGTACTAGAATAGCGGAAGTTTGGAACACACCTTAGTCCCAACCAATTAGATACCTTGATCAAGTATATAATATATAGCACTACATGTGTTGTGACTCTTCGTAGAACATATCATTTTGACATATTCCATGTACCTCTATATATATGTAAATATGAATACATCCCTAGTTAAGAGGGAGTGTTGAAGAATGTAATTAGTGTTGGTCTTCATAATTTCATTTGTCAAATGAAAGAAAAATAAAATTTTATTGTTAAAAGAAATTAAATTATTAAAACATGGGTTTTATGCTTTGGTCTATGTTCAATAGGTCAAGCCTCCATTGTAGGCTTCTAGGATTATGTCTCGAGTCATTCTCATCAATATTTTTTTCTAGACCCTTCTTGGGATCTTTGTATCAAGAACGATTTTTTTTTTATGCATATTCTCCTCCACCACCAAGTTGGATTCATAATATTTCAAGTCAGCCTCAAAGGAATTTGAAAGTTGACCTAAATATGCAGATCTGAGTTACTATCTATAACATTGTATTTGACCTATTGAAGGATGGAAATAAGGCATTTTATTTTAAGCTAAGCAGTGAAAAAGAAGTGTGAGATACTATAAGGAAAAGTATACCTTATGACAAGAAGAAAGGAGGCTTAGCGAAAGTCTAAAATTGTGTTTCCCTATCACTCGTGTGGGCTTAATGAAGTATTACAAGACAAAAAATGTAGAACTAAGTTAGGAGACCAATATTACAAAAGTAAGAAGAAAGGGATTGAAAACCTAATTGGAATGATGTTGTTTGACTTAATTATGGAAGGTTGACTTGGTGGAGTGAAGAAATTTATTTTTTTTGCATCCTGGTTGTCTCAATTTGATATGAATCTACTAGTGGAAGTGTTTGACTAGGGTTTCCCCTACATAGGGGTTTTTACCTGGCTGAGTGCCTACATATTGTGTTCATAATTATGATCGTCATGTTTTTTGCATGTATTTGATGATAAATAATAATATAATCAAAATAAGAAAGATATAAAATCACAGGTAAATTTCAAGTAAGATAAATCAAATTAAAATTTCCCTAATGCTACCCTAAATGGATTTTTGAACACATATGACCACAAACATGCACACACATACGTCATAAAAATAGAATAATATTAGTTGATGACTCGATACTTCCTTTGTTGTACAAGTTCCCCGGCTCTACCTCCTATTTTTTTAACATGGGATGTGTATTGAACATTCCTTTTTATTCCTTTCTGGAAGCCCTTTGAATATTCTCAACCCTCTTCTTGATAGCTACAGTTGTCCTACTACCCATTGGGATATTTCTCGAGCTCGTCTCTAAGTTTTCCCATGTGTACTAATGACCCTTTGAAATATATTTCCACTGAGTTAATCCACTCCTATATTCTCCCTTTACCTACAAAATATATATAACCTCCTCACTTCCATGACATACCTTCTCAACTTCATCCTACTACAGAATCCTAACATCTGATATTTCCTTGTAACAACCCCCTCTCCTTGGGTTTCACTACCTCCTTTCTGCATGGAATCCACCTACATCGAGCCTTACCTCTAGTTACAACCATATGTTGTGCACCATCCATACCTCCTAAGCCCCTCCATCTTCTTATGTGGTCCCATACTTAAGAAAATTTAACAAAAATTTTCTAGCCTCCAATAGAGAGGTGGCACAAAAGGTGGAATTCTTTGTTTCGAAATCTAAAACCATATTTGAATATTCATTTGGGGGATGCACAAATATTCATGATTGCATACCACACCATGTTCTTGGACCTATTTTTGTTATATTGTTGCATATAGTCAATCTCAAATGGAGATGACACACAAAACTTGAATATTCAATTTCTAAATATAAAAGAATATTTGGATACACATTTGAGATATGAGTAAAGGGTCCCCATCATGCAGCATTTCATGCTATTTTTAGTCCTCTATTGGTAAAATTTAGGTTGCGCGAGGTGAACCCTGAATAGAGGTGAGGCAGAAGAAGTGGAATTATTTTCTTCCAAATGTAAAATCATATATGGATACCCATTTGGGAGATGTGCAAGTGGTCTTGATTGCATAATTTTTTGTTCCATTTTTGGACCTCTTTTTGGTCAACTCTATATTTCATTGGGTTAACCTTTAATATAGGTTAATAATTCAAACTTTAATTCTTTGTTTCCAAATTTAAAACCATATTTGTATAACCATGTGGCTAAGTGGTATTGATCGCACACCATGCATTGCCATTCCTAAGCATCTTTTGGTTAACTTTGTGTCATGTGAGGTCAACCTAGAACAAAAGTGAGGCATGATAAGTGGAATTATTTGTTTCTAAATCAAAAATCTTATTTTTACACCCCTTTGAGAGATGTGCAAATGAACTTTGTCACATGTTGATCCATGATATTCTTTGGCTTATTTTAATAAACTCTAGGTCATGTGGGGTCAACCTTAATAAAGGTGAGGCACAAAAATTGGAATTCTCTATTTCAAAATCTAAAAGCATACATGGATACCCATTTGTAAAGGTGAATAATATGTCTTTATCCCATGTCATATGCACAATTATTTGGCTTCTTTTGTTCAATTTAGGGTTGCATGGGATAAACCTTAAAAAGAGGCTAGGCACAAAAAGTGGAATTCTTTGTTAACAAATATAAAAGCACATTTATATACCCATTTGGGATATGTGCAAGTTGTCTATATCTTTCACTATGCCACATCATTTTTGGGCATCTCATGGCCGAATCTAAGTCATTCAGGGTAAACCTTGAGCAGAGGCAAGACACGAAAAGTGTAATTATTTGTTTCGAAATCTAAATTTATATTAATTTGGATTCCCATTTGGAATTTGTGTTGAAAATACTGAGAGGAGGGGGTGAATAAATTTTTATTTACAATTTTTATTTATTCTAGTTAAGATCATTAATTAAAGGGAACAAAATATGTACAACAAGAAAATAATTGTATTAATAAAAATGATGAGGAATTTAATCCTCTTACAAGCAATCAGTCTCCAACCTATACAATAAAATTCTAACTCCCTCAAGGCTCCAACCTCTTATGAAGCAATTCTCAAATACAATTCAGGTTCTAACCTAGTTTCCTACAAGGTTCCAACCTTGTATGAGGACTCCAATCCTCTAGGGCTCCAACCCTCTAAATATTTTTCAATCCTTAAAGTTGGCATCAATAGTGCTTCAATTTTTCATCAAAAAATTCAAATAATTTTTCAAAATGTATCCAAGATGGGTCTACAAATTTCTATCCAATTTTCCTTTATACAAAATTCTATTTTTCTTCATCAATATCTCTATGGTTGTTACAAAAAAACATGTATTTAGGCATTGGTCTTCAACTATCCTCCAAGGATGTCTTCAAAAATCTTCAATGCTCCAAAAATTCCTTATTCAAAAATCCAAGGTTTGATCCACAAGATTACTTCAAATACATACCTCAAATTTTGCTTCAATAATTCTTTAATTCCTGCTCCACTAGGTCTCTACAAACTCTCTAAATATTACCCTTTGTTGAAGAATGTAACTATTTTTTGTCTTCATAATTTTACTTGAGTCAAATGAAATGTATTTATCAAAAGAAAAAGAAAAAGAAACTATTAATATTATTATTATTATAACTTATCAAACCATGAGTTTCATGCTTGGGTCATCATGTTTTAGGTCAAAGTCCCCATTAAGGACTGCTAGGTTTTATATTGAGTCATTAGATTCAATCTCCATTTTATAATACCCTTCTTGGGATTTTTAATCATGTAAAAATTATTATTATTGATTCAAATAAGTCATCTGTCACCTCCACACCAAGGTGATACTCACTTGATCAAGTCAGCTTACATTAAGGTAATTTGACCCACATAAGAGGCTATATGTAGAAGTGAAGTTTGATCCATTTTCTCACTCACTCAACAAGTTAGATACACAAGAAGGAGAAGCATAAAAAGTGAGAAGTTCCAACAGAAGGACAATTGCAAGAGAAGGATAAAGTCAAAGTTTTGGGCTATCTCTCTCTCATTTGTATGAAGTTACTGGGCTACTGTTGGGGTAAAATTTTTGTTGCTGGAGAGGTTAAAGTTTTATAATTGGCGAGGTCAAAATTATGTTTTTGTCTCAAGGAAATTTTGTTGTTGTTTCTTCGAGGTCAAAGTTCTGTTGCTACAAGGTCAAATTTCAAGGTCAAAGTTGTTGTTGGAAGGTTATCATCTATAGAATAAGGGGCGGTTGACTTGGTGACTAAAGGAAGTCTATGTCTAGGCCAAAGCATCTTGGATTATCTCACGAAACTACTAAAGGAAGAGTTGTTTACTAGATTTTTCCCTAGATAGGGGTTTTTCCCTAACTATCTGCCTATATATGGTGCCTTTGATATTCATGCTATTTTTTTTCTAATTACTTCATGAACTAAGATAAAAGAAGAACACAAGAAATTTAATAATAACATAAGAATATCACAAGTAATTATTAACATAAATAAAATATTTATTCATTTAGTATTTTCCAACATGGTTTCAGAGATAAGGTGAAGAATATGGAAAAAGGTAGCTTGAAGATCTATTGAAAGAAGAATAAGGAGTTTTTAAGAAGTTTAATAAATATTACATAAGGAGTCAAGCCTACTATCTTCAAGATTCATGTATAACTCATTGAAGGTAGAAAAAAATTAGAATGAACATCCAATTACAGGGACTGTAAAAATAGGATAGGTATCATCCTTGAGAAGATTAAAATCTTGGATCTAGTCAAAGGAAAGGTGAAGAAGCCTATAGATGAATCAAGTGATGTAGAAAAGTAAAATTTAGAGAAAACAAGAATATTGGCTATGAGCCTAATGGTATATGTAATTAAGGATAATCTCATCCCATATATTTCCAACATAGATTGAGCTCAAGATATATATGAAGCCTTATCCAAATTGTTCACAATCAAGAATCTTGGTCAAATTGCAAGCCTTAAAAATGAACGAAGATTTATGAAGATGACAAAGGATGACACCGTGGTATATTTTTTTGTAAGGATATCTAGAATCATAGTTGATATCCAGGAAATAGATGAGATATTACCTGAAAAAGAGCTCGTGATCATTGTACTTATAGGAATACCAACATCTTGGAGTGCCTTTGCATCAAGGATCAACAATTGGAAGGATAATCCTACATTTGAACAAATATGGAATGCATGTAGTCAAGAATAATTCATAATTTCATTAGTAAGAAACAAATATAATGAATAAGAGATAATTTCAAATGCATATTCCGCACATCACAAGAATAAAGGAACCTTCAATAAATCCAAAGCACCAAGGCAGAAGATAGACCTATCCAATATTGAATACGACAATTGTCACAAGATGGGTCATTATAGAAGGTTTTTAATACACATCAAACCCTAGTCTCTTAGGGTTTGATGTGTATAAAAATCATAGACCTTTAAGGTTTTGGTAAATTAGGGTTTATGAGAAAAATCCTTATATATCTAGAGTAAGCTCCTAGGAATTAAACCCTATGTGTAATGAAACCCTAGCTTGATCAAAATTATTTCTAAATTTAATGTATTGATATTTTTGTCTTGGTTTTGCATGATATATATGTTGTTGTGATATGCTTGTGAACGATTATGAAATCCTAGGCATGTATATATGCTAACCTATTTGTTGAATATCATAGTTTGTAAATTCTATGGTCTGTAGCCTATCGCTAGTATAAGTTTGATATTCTAGTATATAATGATATTGTTTAAGCTTTGATGATGAATATAGGGTTTACAAAAAACCCTAGTAGAAGTTGGTCATATTTTTGAAACCTTAGATTATGCTAGGATTAGTTTTGGTTGTTTATATCTAAGGCTTAGTGTCTCAAATATGGAATATAGGGTTTGCATTAAATCCTAGTAGAAGTATAACATATAAACTCTGAAAATTGTTAGATGCATTATAGAAGTGTACTTGTTTGAATTTCTTCTATGGTTTTCAATATATCATAAAAGAGTGTGCCATGTCTCTGAAAGTAATATTGAGAACCTAGATATAATGAGACTGATATCTTGACTGAGTTACTTTAAATGATGTCATCTAGAGTTTATAGCCAAACCCATGCAATAAGTTGAAGTATAGAAGTACGTGACTCTCGTTTATTATGAACCTAACTAAGTGTAGGTATTTGATGTATAAAGTATGATTCTTCCATTATTGTATGATTATGATATAGTTAATTTCATGCTTTTGTATATGTATTTGGTTATACTTGTTGTTTAAGTTGTGCAAGTACATAATATTTAAGATGTTAAATATATACGTAAGTAAAGTTGATTTTATTGGTAAGTATGATGAAGGAAGCTATATGAATGATGATGATCTAGATGAATTTGATAAGAAGAAATGAAGCCATGAAAGATTCTTCGATGTTATGGAAAATATTTGATCTCCCTAAGTTAAGAGGGAGCCTCAATAAAAGAAAGGATATATCTCCCCAGTTGAGAGGGAGGTAATATTATGATATTCATGATGGATACATTGAAGAAGAAATTGAAGTATGTATATTGAATATGCCTTGATGCTACTAAAGAAATTAAAGAAGAAAAATTTTCAACTAGTTTCATATAAATAACTTGATATGAGAGAAATCAAGATGATTGAAGACCCCGAAGGTTTGTGTTTACTTATGTATTTGAAAGGTTTTTACTAATTGGGGTTGTGTTTGTACAGGAAAATATCTCAAATTTTTGGAAGCATGCTTGATTTACTTGATATTACCGATCTGTTTCATCGAGAGAAATTTTATGTTACCAATTTGAATAATCAAGAGTGTTGAGGAATCATGTATGCCTCGGAGGACATCTGGTCAGCTTGTGTGTTGATGTCTAATTCCTAAAGTATGGAGGGTGGCATTGGTCATAGAGCTCTGACCTTGCATTACGCACCTAGTTCCTTTGGTTGATGGTTACTAAGTAAGCATGATGGTACCTATAGAGTTTTAAAGCTTTAGTCCATTTTAGTCCCACCCAGATAGATTTCCTTGGTCAGAAATCTAGCTAGTCTGTAGCACTGTGTGTGCCTAAACTCTTCATAGTTAATTTGTTTTGATATATTCCTTATAAATGTGACTATAAATACCTCCCTAGTTAAGAGGGAGTGTTGAAGAATGTAACTAGATTCGGTCTTCATAATTTTATTTTGAGTCATAATGAAATGTATTTATCATAAGAAATAAAAATAAATTATTATTATTATTATTATGACTTATTAAAGCATGGGTTTCATGCTTGCGTCATCATTTTTTAGGTCAAAGTCCCCATTTAGGAATTCTAGGTTTTATATTGATTCATTAGAGCCATTGCCCATTTTATAAGACCCTTCTTTGGCTTTTGAATAATTTAAAAAGAATTATTATGGAGTAGAATAATTAAATTTTCACCTCCACACCAAGTCAACCCTCACCTAATCAAGTAAGCTTACATTATGGTAATTCGACCTACAAAATAGGAGATGTATAGAAGTGTATTTTGATCCATTTTATCACTCATTCAACAAGTTTGGTACACAATAAGGAGGAGAAGAAAAAGTGTGAAGTTCCAAGAGAAGAAGGAGAATTTCATGAGAAGGAAAAAGTTGATTTTTGGGCTATCTCTCTCTCATTCATATGAAGTTATTGAGATATTGCTGCGGCCAAAGTTCTACTTCTGGAGAGGTTGAAATTTCCTTATGGAGATGTTGGCGAATAATCAGGTCTTGCAGGAAAGACCCAAGTTCAGGAGTTGTGGCCAACAAGGGAATACACTGTAGTCTAGAACCACGCTGGAATTATCACCCTACTCTGGAGAGCAGAAAGTCTCACCCGAGGCGTGTCGCAACCACATGCAGAAGGGGAATGGATCGATAGCAGAGAAAGGATCCACAACTCATGATTATCATAGAATGGATTGCATTAACATCATATATACGCGAGAACATTTAGAAAGTATACAAGTATTAAGAAAATAAAATTTTAAATCATCACAGCCATCATGCATGCATATGAATCACATAATAAGACAACAACTTGCAATTGTATTGATCTCTTCTGCCAAACTCATAGTTACATAGCTTTCACAAGAAGAGGTTACAAGTCTGATACAGATGCCCGATAGAATAGAAAGGTAGGTAAGAGAGGCCTAGGAACTATAGAGATATCATCCTTGGTCTATGTTCATGCTGCAGCATCCGTTCTTCTCCTTTAGTCGCTCTACATTCTCTCTTTATTTCGCTCAGGTGACGACTATTTATTCACCCGCTTTCGCAGCTGTTAGTTCTTCTTGTGTTCTTATTCAGCTGCTTCCAGTTCGTCTCTTGTTGTATGCATGTTCTACTCCTTGTCTTCTGATGTATGTCTTCTTCATTTGTGCTCATGCATCTGCTTCCTTTAGCTATGTACCTGTTCCCTCGCAACTTCGGTAGCTCCACTTCTTTCTGTAGTTGCGACTTGGTTGTGACTACCATGTGTCTTCATCCCACAACCCAAAATCTATCCTTTATTCAAATTTCAAAATATTCAAACCATGTTTTCAAAACAAGGGCCCCAACAGGCCCCTACCACAATTTCTTGACTCATCCTTGAGTCAATCACAGATCACATTCTCTATCTCCATCACCCCGCTAGCTCCCACGGCTGGTTCTCGCTGTGCGCCTTTAGTTTGTTGTTCAAACAAGGGCGCCAACTCCGGGACTCTCTAGAACATTGTAGCTTTAAGCTCAGTGAAGTCCGACACAGCTTGCTGCCACCCTTGCAGTAGTGAATCTAATTCTTCAGCAATCTTGGTGATAGCGGCCTCCTCTATATGTGCCGGTACCGTCCCGAACACTGAGCTAAGCTGGTTTTCGGCCTCAGCGGCTAGCTGTTGCATCATCCTAACGCTGCGTTGGAGGGGTGGGTGGAGCTCACGAATGGCCCATTTGGCCATGGCTGAATTGGCCTCTGTTTTTTGGATCTATACTTTGAGATCATTGGCCTAGGCATATAACTGGTCCAACCTCGCGGGGTCCGTGGCCTCCTGAATTTCCCTCGAAACCTGCTGTAGCTGCGCTGAAATTGGCTGCGCTTTGACAGTAAGGGCCAGTGAACATTCCTGAAGACCCTTCAGGAGTTCGTGAGCCTTGTGCATCATGGAGTGGAGAGTTTCCTACATGTGAGTGGCCTGGCCCTGCTTGGCTGCAACATGTGCTGCATAGACAACTGTTGGATCGGGAAGCTCTGGCCGTGTGGCTAATGCTGCTTGAAGATCTTGATTTTCCCTATGGAGACCAGTGAATGCGATCCGGAGGTGGAAAGCCTATGCTACAACACTCGTCTCTGAGACGTCGGCAGGCAGCGGAGCGTAATGGGCCCCAACAATTGGCTAGAATTCTGAAAACACCCGGGAGACGTTGTTGAGCTAATATTTCAATTGTTCCTGTGCGGTGAGGAGTTGGTCGCGTTGTTCAGTAAGTGCTGTAATCTGTTGCTGCTATTATTCACACCACTGCTGTAGCTCAGAATGAAGCCTCTCGGCTTGCTGGGCAAACCTTTGGATAAATAAGTACAGCTGAGCCGTACCCCATGTTTCTAAGTTGGCACTCCCCGAGGTGCCCTGATCCGACCTCCTTTCTTGCAAAGTTTTCCCACTGGAAATTGATCAAGTTGAGTGCTTTGGAGGGGAGGGCAGCGGGGTCTGTGGGTGTGCTGAGTCAGCCATATTCAAATCCAGCCATTGCTGCTGATCGGTATGGTCAGTTCGTGGAGGGACAGTAGGCTCAGGCTGAGCCTCGGCTGAGTCGGCATTAATGTGATCCATCTGGGTAAATATAGCAGATAAAGAGACTTGGGGTTCTCCCATGGGGTCGACTGGTGGTACTACTGCTACAGTACTGGAGTCAACTTCAGCCCCATGGTCCCCACCAAAGTGTTCCCGGATGAGCGGGTTGGACATAGTGGCAGATGAATTGGATGGAGCGGATGAAGTGGTAGGTGGAGGTGGAACTGTGGATGGAGGTCGAATGCTAATGAAATCTGAAGGGTCAATAAGGGGTTCTTCCAGTATCAGCACCCCTATATTTGGAAGCAGTGGTGGATCATCATCAGTGAGGTCCACCATCGGGTTTGCTTCGGCGGTGCGGGCCCGCTTGGCCGGAGGAGTTTCTAATTGATCTGGGGTCGGGCCCTTTTCTCCCATCGGGGTGATGATTGGGCTTGCAAAGGTAAATAGAACAGTAGGGATGGGGGAGGTGAGAGGAGTTTTATGGGGGTGTGAGGTGGAATGAGCGAGCTAAAACTCATAAAATAAAGGGAACAGAGCAACACCACTTGAAATAACCTGGGCCGCCGCATCGAAATTGCGTACCTGAGTGTTGAAGTGGTGGACGACGGGGACAAGCGGGTCAGGGAGTTCTTGTGGTGGTGCTGTCGCATCCGTCTTGGCAGGCTGTTGCAATGGCAACATCCGCTCAAAGTTGTACCTGGGGATCCCGTCGCGGGTTTCCATCATGACCCCCGGCCACGAACAGACTTCGTGGTGGAAGGTGGCATCTTCCAACTGGAATTTCAATGGCGTTGTCCTCCGGCATGCAAGTGGGTCGGAGGTAAGTATGCCTGTGACTTACCCTAAACCACACTTGCTCACTGTATTCATATAACAGGTTTCTGGGCACCCGTTTCTGGCTGGTTACGACGTCCGTCATTAACCCATACCAGCTCTGGAATGCTTCGGCATTCACTTGTTTGGTGCTCAGATCAGCCGACACATTCCATGGAACAAACTTCATCGCGAGAGGATGGCCCTCTGGAATCTCGATTGGTACCCGAACAAGAGGAGTGTGCCATTTTCACATGGCAAAAGCAACGATCAAGTATCCATAAATGAAGCTGGTAGCGCGCTTGTAATTCTCTTCGCACGCATCAAATAGCTCTTTCAGTAGGAAGGAGCACCAATTCATCTTGGCGCCCTGAACGCAGTGCTCTGCAATATAGATAGTGTCCAGGGTGCATTCGCCCTTTGTGTAGTGCCTCATTGTCTGGCTGGCAATGAGGTAGCAAGCAAATTTAATCTCGGGCTTATTGATAAGCTCGATCTTGGCTCCCTTCCCTCCCAGCCAGGTTCCATATTTTCTATATAGGTCTATCTCTCCTATATTCCACGCTCTCTTGGCAGTGGTCTGACATGCAGTCGAGACATCCGTACCATTCTGTGAAAGCCCGGTCAGACGATGGATGTCTTCAGCATGAATGGGAATTTCCATGTTTAGCCACAAGGACCCATTCTGAATGTGACTGAGTAAGAGGCAAGTGCACTGCAACACCGGTCCTGTGGTCCCGAAGACCGGAAGATTTCGTAAATTCATGAGAGAGGATTGCTGAAGGACCCAGAATGCTGGTAAATTTCTGTTGGCTACGTGCCCGGCTGTGCTGTAGTAGTGCTCCATATACACCTGCCAGTGGAGTGCCAGGAATTCGGAAGAGTCAAAAAGGTTGGCATCTATCAAGGCTACACTGTCGTATTTCCCAACCAGGGACTCTATCTTGTGGATCCTATTGTCGAGCTCTAGTTCGAGGACGGATGGGAGGGCCTTCGACATTTTTTCTCGGCGCTGATAGAGGTGCAGAATGCGTCTCGGTGTGCTCTCTTGGTGCTGTGTGTCTAGATTGTTCTGCTGCTCTAGCTCTACTGCAATTGCTAATTCTAACTGCTCCGGCATTCTCGTGCTTTTTCCCATGCAAGTTATGGAGTTTCCTAGCACGAGTGAAGTTGATGAGACACCATAACGAGCTAATTCTGGCTGGCATTCTTCTCTGCGATAATCGTGTAATCAATCACGTGCCTATGTGTATTTTGAAAGTTGCTAACGGTGGCATGGGGCAGTGGGAAAATGCGATGGCTGAGGTTAGTTCGAATGATGGCAGAATTATTACGGTGAGGTTACTTCCAATTATGGTAATTTATGATTCAAATCTAGACGATCCTACGAATGACACAAATACTGACTGAAATGACCTGGACTGACGCTAACATGCTTATGAATCCTACAGGGATGACACGCTGGACACGCCCCTCCGTGACCACAGTCGGTTGCGGTGCGGTCCCTGCAACAGAGCAGTGATTCACAAGCTATGCAGAAAAGGAAAAGACTACCTATGCTCATCCCAGTTGCGGGAGAGTTATTCAGCTACGCTACTCTACGGGTGCTCTCAGGTGCGAGAGTTATTGATGAAAAGTGAGAGGTACTTACTCCTGGTAGGGTTTTAGGCGTGCACCATTCACCCACCCAAGTAAAACAGTACCGTCCAGATGAGCCAACTGAATGGCTCTAGAATCTCGGATCTCGATGACGAAGTAAGGTCCCAGCCAGTGCATCTACAACTTTCCTAGAAACTTCTGAAACCTACTATCATATAAGAGGACCTTACCGCCAACCTGGAATGTTTTGTTCTTGATGTGGTGGTCGTGCCACGCTTTCTGCCTGTCCTTCTGAACCTTCTGGTGAAATTCGACCAGAAACCGGGCCTCGTCAAGTTCTTGTAGATCGTGGAGGCGTTCCTAAAGTGACTCCTCTTCCGAGAACTTGAGGGATGTGGCAATTAAAAGACTTGGTACAGTGAACTCGGTGGGAACCACAACTTCCCGGCCATACACTAGCTGGAAAGGTGTCTGATTGGTCAAATGCTTCACCGTAGTCCGGTAGGCCCATAATGTAGCTAGTAGGCACTCATCCCAATCATCATGCTGGGCATTGCAGATCTTAGTTAAGCCCTTTTCAAGAATTTTATTGAATGCTTCAATGGTACCATTGGCCTGCGGGTGGTACGGGCTGCTTTTGTGATGTTGGATCATGAATGTGTCTAGTAGTGACTTGATTGTGTCATTAATGAAGTGCATACCCTGATCACTGGTTAGACTTCGTGGGCAGCCAAACCTGCTGATGATGTGTTCAAATATGAACCGAGCTGCTGTATCCACCATGCAGTCGCGTACAGCCGCTGCCTCAGCTCACCAGGTGAGTTAGTCAGTTGCAGTAATGATGTATCGGGCCTTGGAGTGCCTGGCGACTGGGGCTGTGGGGCCTACGAAGTCGACAACCCACTTCTCGAATGCTGCAACACATGTACGGGGTGTAGCGGGAGCTCATCCCTATGAGAGGGCCGCCCCGTCCACTGACAGATGTCGCATCTCTGAACAAAAGTCTTACAATTGGCATGGACCCTCGACCACTACAGTCTAGCTTGGATCACCTTCCTCATGGTCGGTTTTGCCCCCACATGCCCCCCTGCAACACCATTGTGGGATTCCCACATCACAGCTTCGCGTTCGTGGTCAAGTACGCATCTGCGCAGAACCTCATCAAGGCCCAGCTTGTAGAGATGTCCTGTAATTAGTTGGTATTCGGCGGCGCGGACGACCAAGTGCCGCTTCTAGAGAAGGGTGTAGTCCTGAGGGCATTTCCCCGTGCTCAAATAGGCGACAATGTCAGCCAAATAATCCGGGACAGCTTCGACTCGGAAGAGGTCAGCATCTGGCAACTGATCATCGAGAGAGCCGTCGTTCTCCCCCGTCTCTAACCTAGATAAATGATCGGGTCCGACGTTCAACCTCCTGGGCTTGACGATCACCTGAAACGTGAATTCTTGGAAGAGTAGAAGCCAACGACAGATCCGTCCTTCCAACACAGGCTTATTCACAAAGTACTTCAATGCAGAGTGATCTGTAAAGAACTTGAATTTTCCTCCTAGAAGGTAGTGGCGAAACTTCTGGAGTGAGTACACCATTTCCAGGGCTTCCCTCTCAGTAGTGGTGTAGTTCTTTTCCACATTAGATAATTTGCGGCTGGCTAAGTAGACTGGATGGTCCACTGTCATCTCTCTGGGTTGCGCCAAAACAGCCCCAAGTGCAATACTGGAAGCGTCAATATGCACATGGAACTGCTTGTCCCAGTCCGAGTGAACAAGAATAGGCACTGTCACCAGCTTTTCCTTTAGAGTGTCAAGGGCCAGCCGACACTCCTCCGTCCACTGGAATACTTCGGACTTCTGTAGGAGCTTTTCTAAAGGAGCAGTGATTTTTGCATAATTTCGGATGAACTGCCTGTAATATCCCATGTGCCCAAGCAGTGCCCACAACTGCTTCATTGTTTCGGTGGCTTCCATATGGACGATCATTGCAACCTTGGTGGGGTCGACGAAAAATCCTTGCTTGCAAACCACGTGTCTTAACAAGGTGCCGAAAGAGACTGCAAAAATACATTTCTTCAAGTTCAAGGAAATCTGCAACTGGCAACACCGATCGAACATGATACGCAGTAGGGTGGCGTGTTTCTTTAGCAGACTGTAGACAGTCCAATCATCCATGTAGACTTCCAGGAACTTGTGGATATACTCCTGGAAAGCAGCGATGAGGATCTGGGAAAACACGGCCAGGGCGTTCTTCAAGCCAAATGGAATTACGTGGTATGCGAATGATCCCCACTCAGTGGTGAACGTCGTCTTCATCTTGTCTTCCTCTACAATGCACACCTGATGATAACCTGAAAAACCATCAGTGAAGGAGTAAGCTTCATTTCCCGCAACATGATCCAATACTTCATCGCTGAAAGGAGTGGGAAACGGATCATGGATGTAGGCGTTGTTCAGACTCCAGTAGTCGACACGGACGCGTATCTCTGCCTTGTCCTTCTTATTCTGAATGAAAATGGGACTCACCCACTCTGATTCTTCCACCAAAAATATGAGACCTGCAGCCAACATCTTGTCAATCTCCATCTTGACCTTTTCTTTGATTCATGGATTCAACCGGTAAGGTCAATGCTTTACAGGCCTGGCATCCAGTTTCAGCACAATACACGCTTCTCCGAGGTCACCTTTGATACCCTTCAAATCTGTAACCGACGAAGGGAATAAGTCTTCGTACTCCTGGAGGAGGTTGAAAATTTCCTTTGTCGTCTCCTCGTCCTAGTAATCCCCAACTGTAGCCAGCTTCGGTTTTTCTTCCATACCTATGTTCAACTTCTTTGTCCTTAGCGGCTGTAAATGGACACCTTTGGTAGTCGGTTCTTCATTGATATTCCACTCGCCTTCCTTCTCTTTGAAGTATAGGTGCCTGAGGTCCTCCAGACTGTCATCGTCTGGATCGCCATCAATCCGCTGGCAAGCCAACTCACGCCTGGCCTCAGGACGTGATGCAAACATGCCCCCATCGGGCTCTGGGTCGCGGAGAAACAGTACCCCCTTGATAGCCTGTAGTGCCTTGTTCACCAGCTCGATCTCCCCTTTGAACGACAAGCACTGAACAAACTTTTCCATTACTTCCCACCAGGAGCCAGTACCTCTTTTCCACTCTTCTTCCAAGTACCAGGCCTGGGGGATGGTATCTAAGGAGTGAATGAACTGATGTACCCACAGCTCTTGCGGGTATCCCAGACCTTGCCACTATTCCTCATAGCTCTTCAGATGGTCCCGCGGGTCGGAAGTCCCTTTGTACCTCCGCCCACTTCGAGGGCCTTCGTCTTCTTTGAACTACACCCGCAAAGCCTCAGCCACGCAACTCCACCGCGACAGGGTGTTGCGGTGGTTCCTCCACCACCTCACTGATGTGGACTGTAGTGCGACGTCCAAAAGTGGTATCCTGCTTCCTTCTGGGACCATGTCCTCCACTTTGGCGATAAATGTATTGACAGCCTGCATGTTCGACAGGGTGGGGTAGTTTCTAAACTCAGCCCCAATCCAACGGACTTGGGCAATGTCAACACATCTCCATGTACTGGTCTCATACCCACCCTACTGCCAATCTTCCCAAGCGAGTTCTGAGCCCAGCTCCAAGATCTGGACACTGCGCCAGCTGACGGAGCCGGTTGTGGTCAGGTTGATATAGTCTTTCTGCTACCTGACAGTCAACTGATAAAGGTGGTCCATCATCTGAGCATCCTCCCAGCTGTCCACGGTTTCGGTATATCATGGGCCTTGATATGGGTCAAGGGGCTGAGTGACCCAGACCTCTCTGTCCTTGAAGATCATCAGCTCCTTTTTGAGGTCGATGATGGCGTAATTCTCAAAAGCCAAATCGATGCCTAATAGAGCGGGGTAAGGATCCTTGTCTCCCATAATATCAATAACCTCAAAATCCGTGTAAGTCTTCACCCCCACAATGTCGACCTCGACCCCTTTGAGTCGGCCGATTGGCACGATGCTGTACTGATTTTCCATTCGAAGTTGGATCAGCGAGTATGTCATCCGTGGCCTTCCCAGAGCCTCCCACGCCTTCCGAGGTAGGATGTTGATGTCATATCCTAAGTCAAGCATAGTGTCACTGATCTGGAATCCCGCCACCTGCGTATTAAGCCGAAAATATTTTCTTGTATGTCGCTTGTTCCGCTTGACCCGCTGCACATACTAGGGTGATGTGTCCACAGGTTCGCTCGGCCCCTCATTCCCCTGCAGTGCATCCTACAGAGTATGCTTGAGCTGGTCCCGCATCGAAGCATTATCAACAATCTTGAGGAACAACTAAAGCCAATCCTCAATCAAGGTCCCCATAGTGCTCTGTTCTCTGGAGCCCATCGTCGAGGGTACCTCAAGGCCCTCGGTTTCCCTTAGCTGAGCAAAAGCCTCCACTGCCTCCTAGAAATACTTCTTCTACACGTCCAGCCGAATCAGTTGCTTCGGGGAGGCGGGCCAAATAGCCCAAACTGACTCCTTCCCATGAGCATCCTCTCCCGTATTCTTGCCGCCCCGCGTGACGATTGCTACCTTCTGCATGGCCTAAGTTACAGGCGCTCGTGACTCGGAATTGACCAAATTCGTGGCCCTCTACTGCGCCCATTCCTCCCACTTCTTGATAAGTTCGGGGCATTCCTCTGTTGCATGGGAATTTACGCGGCACTGGGAGCACCATGGGCGTTGGGGGAGGGGACATTGCCAAGCCACGTGACCCTCTTGGTCATAGTTGTAGCACTTCATCGAACCTCGCCCCCCTGTACGGCCTCCACGCATACCGCCTCCTCTCCCCCTGGAAGCCTCATTCACCGTATAGGAGGGTCGGTCCAACCAGCCTGCGAGTGCATCGAGAGCCCTGCACTTCTTAGTGTTGTGAGTCATGGAGGCACAAAACTCACAATATGCATTGTTTGGGACGCTGGAGTATTTCTGCAAAATTGGGAACATCCGAGGTTGATGGCCCATCATCCGACAAATTTCGCAATATTCAGTGGTGGTGGGATTTGACTAAGGGGGGAACCCCGCATACGACTGTTGCGGTTGGTAGACCCCATGCAGATTCATTTCCGCACCACCCCTTATCGGGGGACCCCCCTGGATCGCCGTGATAGAGGGTCCCACCCCTGCTCCACACAACCGGGGACACTCGGTTGCGATATGGCCCTCAACCAAGCAATGAGTGCACCAAACGTTCGGCCGGGCTGGTCTCATTGGCTGTAGTTCCTTGAGCTTCTTAGTAAAAAAGGAAATTTGATGTTGCAATCCTACCAAAGAAGGATCCTGCAGGGCCGGGCCCCCCTGATATTCCTGAGGGTATCTCGCCATGGCCTCTATCTTCATGGCCTGCTCCAAAGCGTCCTGTAGGTTATCAATCTTCTACTGAGTGAGGGGGGTTCTTGTTAAGGGAAGCAGAGCCTTGATGAACCAATCCCTCTGATGGTTTGGATCGATGGGGTAGCTGAGTTTCCCGATCGCGTCCTTGAATCGACGTATTAGCTCCCATGCTTTCTCTCCTTCTTTCTGCTTAATTTCCCAGAGCTCGGACAAACCCTGCTGGACTATCTGAGGAAGCTTGAATTCACAGACAAATTCTTGCTTAACATCAGCTATTACCAGATTCGGATGAGCCTCAGACCATTTGATGAACCATGGCAGAGCCCTCTCTCTAAGCGTAGTTTGGAACTCTATGAGCTTCCCGGCGTCTGGCATCTGTCGAGCCCTCCATATGGCTTCGCAGAGATACCAGTGTTGCTCTACATCATTGTTGCCTCGACTAGAGAATTCCAGGTACTGGGTGAATGACCCAGCCATATTTACTTACGGAGGGTTGACCAAGATAATTCCTCTGGGTCCTAGTTGCGTAATTGTTCCACTGGGGAATGCAATATTACTAGTGATGCCGCTAGTAACGTGTGTCGTTGTCGACAATGAACTGCTATGCAATTGACTTAATGCTTGTAACTTAAGGAAAATATTATTTAACCATTGGTAAAGTACCAGGGGAAGGCAAGGAGCCATGCCGTGTAGAGTTTTGGAAGTAGGGTTGCTTGGAGAGATGAATTTCGTCCACTCTTGAAACAACTACTACATCAGGACGTACCATTCGCCATCAAAACTTTCTTCGGGCCACACCCCTGCATCGTCTTCTTTAGTCATCGTCTCCATTTCTCTCTTTGTTGGGCTCCCATGCACCCGCCATACTCCTACAGTGGTCCCCTCCCTTTCCTGAGTATCCGCCGGAGTGTCCATAATCCCTATCCTCTAAGGCGCCTCCTTCTGATTCCTCCTATCTGTTTCTCGTCGTTTTAGATCCCGCATCACCCTTTTTCGCCACCTTTTGGTGATCTGCGCCCACCGATGTGCACGTCGCTCCCTCAACTGCCTTGTGGCCTCAGCATCCATTCCCCACTCCCCGCCTCACACTTTACGTGACTTCTGTCCCTTCAGTGCTTCCCCCAGCACCAGAGGTTTACGCTTCCATGCTCATCTTTTGGTATTCCATTAGCCCTTTGTCCACCATCAGAGCCTTAATCCACAGCAGAATCTCCTTAAGCAGCTTTCCTCTTAGCCCGAAACGGAAGATAGCCTATGTCTTCGAGAAGGATTGGTAGCACTCTGCAACAAACTCTAAAATATATCTATCCAAGGTCATCTCTACCCAAAAATCTACCACGTGGGTCAACTCAGTGTTTGACCAATGCAGGGCCACTAGATCCCCATGCACCCACTTGCGATTTATCTTCCATGAACCATCCCTAGGCACCCTCGCCTGTAACCTCCGCAACCAGTTGTAGACGTCACTAGGGAATTTTCTCCAGAGGATCTCGTAAGTATCACTAGCGGAGTCTAAAAAAAGAACGAGATCCTTGAGCACGTCTTCCTTTTGATTCGTCAACTCTGCTTGCTAAGCAATGAACTGGTCCAAATGGTTATCCCACCATCTCCGCATTTCACCTTCGAAGATCCTCGATACCATGATCTAGTTCCCCTCATAACATGCAGGTCCCGACAATGGAACCATTTGTTGGTGAATAATCAGGTCTTGCGGGCAAGACCCAGGTTCAGGGGTTGTGGCCAACAAGGGAATCCACTGTAGTCTAAAACCACGTCGGCATTATCACCCTACTCCGGAGAGCATAGAGTCTCACCCAAAGCGTGCCACAAGCACATGCAAAAGGGGAATGGATCGATAGCAGAGAAAGGATCTGCAACTCATGATTATCATAGAATGGATTGCATTAACATCATATATATGCGAAAACATTCAGAGAGTATACAGGTATTAAGCAAATAAAATTTTAAATCATCACAGCCATCATGCATGCATATGAATCACATAATAAGACAACAAACTACAATTGTATTGAACTCTTCTGCCAAACTCATAGTTACATAGATTTCACAAGGAGAGCTTACAAGTCTGATACAGATTGCCAATAGAACAAAAAGTTAGGTAAGAGAGGCCTAGGAACTACAGAGATATCATCCTCGGTCTGTGTTCCTGCTGCAGTTTCCATTATTCTCCTTCAGTCGCTCTGCATTCTCTCTTTCTTTCGCTCGGGTGACGACTATTTATCACTCGCTTTCGCAGCTGTTAGTTCTTCTTGAGTTCTTCTTCAGTTGCTTCCAATTCCTCTCTTGTTGTTTGCATGTTCTGCTCGTTGTCTTCTGCTGTATGTCTTCTTCGTCTATGCTCATGCATCTGTTTCCTTTAGCTATGTACCTATTCCCTCGCAACTTTAGTAGCTTCACTTCTTTCTGTAGTTGCGACTTGGTTGTGACTGCCATGTGTCTTCATCCCACAACCCAAAATCTATCCTTTATTCAAATTTCAAAATATTCAAACCATGTTTTCAAAACAAGGGCCCCAACAGGAGAGGTCAAAGTTCTGTTGTTGAGGAGGTCAAAATTTTGTTGTTGTCTCAAGGAAAAAATTATGTTGTTGCTTCTAGGTCGAAGTTCTGTTTCTCCAAGGTCAAAGTTATAGGTCGAAATTTCTACTGTAATGTTATCATATGTATAATAAGGGAGCCTTGACCTGGTGATTGGATGAAGTCTATGTCTAGGTCAAATAGTCTTGGATTATCTCGTGAAACTAGTGGAGGAAGAGTTGTTGACTGGTTTTTCCCTAGATAGGGGTTTTCCCCTGGCTATCTGCCTACATCTAGAATATTTGATATTTGTGCTATGGTTTTGGTAAATTTTTGATGAAATAAGATAAAACAAGAACACTATAAATTTAAAAAGAACATAGTAATATCACAAGTAATTATCAACATAAAGAAAATATTTCTTCCTTTTTTATTTTCCAACACCCTCAAGGGTTGCTCCAAAGGATCTCTAAGATACTTCGGAAGGTTTCTTCAAAATATACCTAAATATACTCAAAAGACCAATCAAACAAAGGTTCTTCAAGGTTGATAGGAAACATTCAAATTAGGTTTCTTTATCAAATGCTCTAAAGTTGACTTCTACATTTATCCACACAAAACTATAATGATCCAATCAATGCTTTAAGAATATGTCTGCTGCTAAAAAAATATTTAAAATAACTAATCAAATGGGTCCACAAGAGATTCTCCAAATGATTTCAAATTTTTTCCAACAAGAGTTTCAAGGATATTTTAAGGATGGCTTTAGAGTTAACAAAAAATCTAGCTTCCAAACAACCTCAGTGTTTGTCTTCAAGGAGGAAAGATATTTTCTTCAAGGAAGTTTAGGATATAAATTTATCTAAGGTGAGGCCAAAATATGTTCTTTATCTCATCCACAGTAGGAAAAATACTATGCTATATTTCAGGCTTGAGGTCACTCCTTAAGAGGGTCAAACTTGTGTTGTGTTACATGTCTCCGTAGGACAAAGTTGTTAATTTTTGGGGCTCAATATTTCATTGTTGTGGATAATTTCATTTTTAACCTTTTCAACAATTTTCACATTATATTAACCCCATATCATCATAATCAATTATATAGAGATAAAATTATCATCAACAATGCAGAAGAACATAAAGGAACATTAGAAGAAAAACATACACAATAGAGACAACAAGATCTATGTTAGAGACTAGGGAAAATCCCACAAGGGGGACAACCCAAAAATGTTCACCTAATATACAAAGTAAAATTACAGAGAGAGAGAGAGAGAGAGAGAGAGAGAGAGAGAGAGAGAGAGGCCACATAGAAACTAATATAGGTTTCAGATGATTTTTCAGATGATTCCACATAATAGAGAGAGAGAGAGAGAAATTGAGAAATTGAGAAATTATAAGGAGGAAGGCCACATAGAAACTAATATAGGTTGCAGATGATAAGATTCCACATATGAGAGAGAGAGAGAGAGAGAGAGAGAGAGAGAGAGAGAAATTATAAGGAGGAAGGCCACATAGAAACTAATATAGGTTGCAGATGATTCAAAAAAAATGGTCGTATAAGATTCCACATATAATCCCTAATTAAAACGATAACAAACCTCACAAAATATCAACAAACTGCTCCACTTGACCCTTATAAATATCAACAAACTTCTCCACTTGACCCTTATATCCTGTGCTATTAGAAAAGAGACCATGGCCTATGTTACAACTCTCCTTTATGTAATATGACCATTTTCCAACATCCAAATAGGGTCTTGTACCTCATTTAGAACCACATGAAATAGTGTAGCCTATATAACAAATAATTTCACCTTCTAGAGAGAGAGAGAGAGAGAGAGAGAGAGAGAGAGAGATTATAAGGTGGAAGGCCACATAGAAACTAATATAGGTTGCAGATGATTAAAAAAAAATGGTCGTATAAGATTCCACATATAATCCCTAATTAAAACGATAACAAACCTCACAAAAATATCAACAAACTTCTCCACTTGACCCTTATAAATATCAACAAACTTCTCAATGGTGTAGCCTATATAACAAATAATTTCACCTTCTAGAGAGAGAGAGAGAGAGATAGGTTGCAGATGATTCAAAAAAAATGGTTGTATAAGATGAGAGAGAGAGAGAGAGAGAGAGAGAGAGAGAGAGAGGTTGCAGATGATTCAAAAAAAATGCTCGTATAAGATTCCACATATAATCCCTAATTTAAACAATAACAAACCTCACAAAAATATCAACAAACTTCTCAATGGTGTTGCCTATATAACAAATAATTTCACCTTCCAGAGAGAGAGAGAGAGAGAGAGAAATTATGAGGAAGGCCACATAGAAACTAATATAGGTTGCAGATGATTCAAAAAAAATGGTCGTATAAGATTTCACATATAATCCCTAATTAAAACAATAACAAACCTCACAAAAATATCAACAAACTTCTCCACTTGACCCTTATAAATATCAACAAAATTCTCAATGGTGTAGCCTATATAACAAATAATTTCACCTTCCACAGAGAGAGAGAGAGAGAGAGAGAGAGAGAGAGAGAGAGAGAGAGAGAGAGAGAGAGAGAAATTATAAGGAAGAAGGCCACATAGAAACTAATATAGGTTGTATATGATTCAAAAAAATGGTCGTATAATATTCCACATATAATCCCTAATTAAAACGATAACAAACCTCACAAAAATGTCAACAAAATTCTCCACTCGACCCTTATAAATATCAACAAAATTCTCCACTTGACCCTTATATCCTGTGCTATTAGAAAAGAGACCATGGCCTATGTTACAACTCTCCTTTATGTAATATGACCATTGTCCAACATCCAAATAGGGTCTTGTACCTCATTTAGAACCACATGAAATAGTGTAGCCTATATAACAAATAATTTCACCTTCCAAACTTTCACAGAACAACCTTCTTAAGCTCATACTGTTATCTCCTTGACTCATCCAAGACTAGACATAAGAAAAGCCTTCAAAACCATCCTCTTTCCACTTTGGCTAGGGCTCTCAAGCTTGTGACTACCTCAGAAATTGCACTTGGAAGATGCATGATTTGAATTGAAAATGGTGGAGGATAGGTCCCTATTTATATTTGTTTCTCCATGTGAAGGGTCATGAAATTTGGGGCAAGCCGACTTATAAATATGGAGGGAAAACATAAATTGAATTTGCTACTAAATGCCTTAGATATTGCTTTCCCATATAAAAAATTTCACATCAAATAATAATGAGAGGAGAGCCAAATAATAATTTTCATTTATTCAAATTAAATTATCTTAGGGGAAATATGGACTTCTTTTGGGGTTATTTGATTTTTTTAGAGAAATACATCCCATAGTTGCCCCAAATTTCAATACTCCCTCTTATCTAGGGAGGAATTGATTTTTTCACCATGTATTTCATATCAGATGTAAATTCCTTGACATAAGATAAATTCATCTCATATCATCGAAGAAGAATAATCCATAACCAATGGTAGGGGAGATCAATTTACCACAACCATGTCCATGGAAGTCACAAAGTACCTTGGTAAAGATCACACACGCCCTATTGGTCTCCAAGTCAAGCTCCATGAACTCATCTCAGTTGAACAATGATGATTTGATCAATAGAAGAAGAAAAATTATCCACACAACAATAGGGGATATCAATTTACCACAACCAAGTCCATGGAATTCATAAATGATCTTGAAAAATATCACACACCCTATGTGCACTGACTAGCCCTCACCCAACTTAATCCTCAAAAATCAAGTCATGGAACACCTAAATCCAATAATTAGGGGAGATAAATTCACCATAACCAAGTCCATGGTAGGCACATCTGCCATTAGGTAAAGATCATACACACCTAATTCTCCTCACCCATTTTCCAAATGGGTGGCAATCTCAGCAATTTTAACCAGCTCAGTGTGGCCCTTGGTCAATAATGATATGAAAATGACTTTTAGGTGTTGGCAATATGATGCAGAGTGTTGTCCTTGATGGCAACCCACTTGATGAAGATGATGGCAACCTACTTGATGAAGTTGTTCTTGATGCTTGATGATTTTATTAATGATGTAAATCTGATGTTCTACAAGTTGCTCAGAAGTACCAGAGAAAGAAATATCAGTAAGGGCTAGAACAATGATGAAAAGTGTGTGACACAAAGCATACGCAGGTTTGTTTTGGAGAAGTAGCATATGCACGCGGAAAAATATGTGCCAAGTCGCGTATGCTCAAATGCGCTCTAAATATGTAAATCCAGGGGTTACTACCATGGTATTGACCCATTGTATTGAGCGCTTGATTATCTATTTGATCCCGTCTAGGAATACCATCGGAAGAAGTGTGGTTTTGACTCATGGTATTGACAAAGGCTAAATCTATATAAGGAGAAGAAGATCATGGTGCAAGGGTGTGCATGAGTAAGGGTTGTGAATGAATAAATCTCTCTAAGAAATATCTGCATGGATGAACTCTGTTCTTGATTGATAGATCTGAATCTATGATGCACCTATGAAGAAAATGATGAATAGGGATCTCTAGATCTGAAATGTATATGTATTTTCTAGATATGTTTATGGAATGTTTAGATCTGAGATGAGGAAAAATACTTTCTGAAGTAAATAATGAAATATGAGTTGTTTATCTGATCTGAAGAGCTGCACAGTCCTGAAATGTCTGAAGATCTATACGCAAGTTCGTGGCAGAAAAAGCACGTATATACGTGGGTTGTATTCAACAAAAGCGCGTATGGTATGTGAAATCAGTTCTGAAATATGTGTAGATGTATACGCAGGTTTGTTTCTGTTAAAGCGCATGCATACGCAGGTTCAGTGAAGTAAAAGCGCGTATGGAATCTAGGGTTTGCTGAAGTAAGTGGAATGAAATGTCTGATCTGTTCTGTTGTTTTATTGCTATCTGTTAATGATGTATTCATATAGATCTGGGTTGTTTGAATGATGATTATGCTGCTGATTATGTTGATGAAAGATCAAGTTGTTGGTTGATTGGTTGATGATTCAATGAATGAATTGATGGGGTTATAAGTTTCAGTTTGATGAATGTTGAGCTTAAATGTGTGGAGTGTGTCCAGTCTGAAAATATGATAAAAATTGGCCTGCAAGTTGTGATCTATTGAAGCTATTGGATCCAGTATGAAAATTGATGAAACGTGGTCCATGGTGGTGCTGAGGGTTGTAGCCTTCAGTCAGGGGGTTGTAGCTCCTTTCCAGGTGAGGCTGGTAAACGAGAGCATGGGGTCATAGCTCTCTTCCAGGAGAGGCTGGTAAATGAGAGCAGGGGGTTGTAGCTCCCTTCCAGGAGAGGCTGGTAAACGAGAGAAGGTTGTAGCCTTCTGCAGGTGGGTGCCTACGTGCTGGTCTAAGTCTGCGCCAGTACATGGTTGTAACATGTTTTCTTTATATAATAAATATTGAAGACTGAAACGACGACAGTGGTGGTTTTCTCCTGACTTGGGTTTCCACCTTAAATCCTGGTGTTCTTGTGTGATGCTTATGTGTGATGGTTTATTCTGTTATTACTGCACATGCTTACTGTTATCTAATCATCAGAATAATGAATGTTGCATAGATCTAAGTAAAGAATTAATGGCATAATAAGATCTCTGTATATACGCGAGTTTTATGAAGGATATCCGCGTGTATACGCTAGTTTCCTTCAGCAAAGTAGCGTATGGGTTTTTAGAGAATGAAAAAGTAAAATTTTGAGTAAGTCCTAAATACTGATTCACCCCCCCTCCCCCCTCTCAGTATTTTTCCCAACAATTGGTATCAGAGCCGGTCCTTCTGCAGAAGCTTGATCGCTTGAAGGAGATCCGTCAAAATGGGAAGTCATGAAGGGGTAATGTCTATAAGGCCACCTCTATTCAATGGAAATAATCTGTTATTCTAGAAGATATGAACAAAACCATATCTGCAAAGTATTGGTGCGGAAGTATGGGCAATCGTGGAAGGAGGTTATCAGTATCCGGCAAGTATTCCTACTGATGCAGCAAAAAGGAAGAAATATGAAATCAATGCCAAAGCCTTCAATGTCTTATTAGGAAGCCTGTCTGAACCAGAATTTGCTAAAGTGATGCAGCTAAATTCAGCAAAAGAAATATGAGACAAAATCATTTTGAGCTATGAAGGAGATACAAAGGTAAAAAGTGCAAAAATCCAAACTCTCAGAATTGAATATGAAAATTTAAGGATGCATAGTGATGAGAGTATTGCCATTTTCTTCTTATGTCTAGATGATATTGTAAATCGTATGAGAATTTTGGGTGAAACCATAACCGATACTACTCTGGTGGAAAAAGTCTTAAGATCTTTAACTTCAAAATTTGAGTCAAAAGTGTCAGCTATTGAAGAAAGGCAAGATTTGCAAACTCTTACTATTGTTCAACTACATGGTATTTTGACTGCTTATGAAATGAGACAAGGAGGTCCCTCTCAAATCAAAGAAGTTGCTTTTAAGGCATGTGCAAAAGGAAAAGAAAAGGAAGTTGTCAAGGAATCAAGTTATATATCAGAAGAAGAAGAAGCAAATTTTGTAAGGAGACTCCAACCAGGTACTGGAAGATTCAAAGGTAAGCTACCCTTCAAGTGTTTTACTTGTGGGAGAGTTGGTAATTATGCTTCTAAATGTCCTTATGAAGAAAATCATGATAAAGGGGAAACAATTTGAAAAGAGAAAGAGTTATTATACGAATGAATGAACAGAAAGAAATACTGAATTGACAGATAGACAAGTATCAAAAGTTGTATTTTCATGCAACCAATCGAAGTGAAAGACTTGAAGAAGAAATCATCTCTCTCAAAGAAGATCTGGAAAAATCAAATAAGAAGAATGAAGAACCCCTATCATTTGAAAAGGAAGGACTTGAAGCAGAAATCATCTCTCTCAAAGAATATCTGGAAAAATCAAATAAGAAGAATGAAGAACTGCTACAAACATGTGAAGAACAAGAAAATTGGTTGAAGGAAGAAATTTTAAAATTAAATGATCAAGTAGAAGAAGGAAAAAGGGTCGAAGAAAGCATGAAGAATCAATGCCAAAAATTGGAGGTTGAGGTAAACATTCTCAAAGGTAAATTAGAAGAAAAGGATAAACTCTTGAGGTTTCAAGATAGTACTAAGATTCTGGACAATATTCTTAGTAATCAAAGATCTCCTGCTATTAAACTTGGTCTTGGTTTTCATGAAACTGTTAAAGGAGAATCTACTTCACAAGGAAGTGCTAAAGACTCAAAGGATGTCAATGCAAAACCTGAAGAGTTGAAAGAAACAAGAAGTCAACCGACAATCATGAACACTCAAAGGAAATCATTCAATAATGTTGAATGCTTTAAATGTCATAATTATGGGCATGTTGCAGCAAATTGCAGAAGCAAATTGTTTCAGTCACAAACAAACAGATTCTATACAGAAAGGTACTCTAATTTATTTAAGGGATATTGTTTTTCATGCAGCAAGTTTGGTCATAAAGCAGCTGATTGCAATAGAAGAAATAATAGAAGAACACAGTATGATCCTTATGCTTACTTTTCTGGTCACATAAGATGTTATGCTTGTAACAAATATGGACATATGGAAAAATAATGCAGGATGAACAGATCTAAGAAATTGGACAATTTCCAGCACACGATAAGAAATTTCAAGCAAAGATGGAAAAAGAAGGAGGACCGGTCAGAAACATAAGGAATATTGACCCTACTGCAGTCATCTGCTTCTAAAGATTACTTCTCATAATGACTACAGGAATGATATGAGATACATCATAGAGATTAGTAATGTATCATCACAGGGGGAGCAATGTATGATGATTCTCATGGTTGATTTGGTAATTCTGGTTATGTTTATCTCTGACAGTGCATCTGTTGTGAAGAAGACAGGTACCGGTGGTACAAATTCAGGGGGAGAAGAAGGAGTGTGAAATTTTTAGTATTTCACTTTCCATACATGGATTTAATGAAGTAAAGTAGTGTATACACGCGAGTTACAGTGGAGACAGACGCGTATGCATTTATGATAAGAAAATTAGTATGACAGCTGAAGATCAGGAACACAGGTTCAGGGGGAGCATCAGTCTGACTATTAATGATTGCATTATTGACATTATATCTGCTTATGTCTCAGTTCTAAATGATGATGACATGATACATGGTGAGCCTTGTTTGCTTTTTGCTGAAGAGTATTCCTTGCTTTCACACATGAATGAGATGAAAGTCTTATGATTAAGAGATAAGGACAGATCATGAAGAAATTGTTGCTGATGACTTGCTGTTGAAAGTATTCAGGCTGCACAAGCTAAGGAGGAGCCTTGGTCATATGGAAAGGATGCATGGATGCACAGTTTTAGGGGGAGCATTAGCCTTGCTCAGCATAATGCATTGTTGGCATTATGATGATGCTGAAATATGATCTTTCTTGAGGTCTTTTTGGTAGTGGTCGTAAAAAGTCATATTTTTAATTTGATGAAAAGGTCATGATGAGACCTATGATGTAAAATTGTAATATTCAGTCATGTAAGGACTTGTTCAAATGTGTAAACCCACTTGGTTGGGTAGTTGAGTCAAAATGTGTAAACCCACTTGGTTGGGTAGTTGAGTAAATTTTGTAAACCCACTTGGTTGGGTACTTGAGTCTCATATGTAAATCCACTTGATTGGATCTTTGATGTAAATATGAGTCCTTGCTGATAGGAAGGTCATAGAGTCATGTACGTCATTGGAAAATATGTTTGAACATTCAGCATCAACTCAGGGGGAGCATGGTAACTTCAGTATACATCAGTTCTACAACACTCTTCTTTCTACATGAAGGGAAAAATCTTGTGTTGGTTTTGATCCGCCCTTTGCCCTTGATGTCAAAGGGGGAGAGTGACATGGTGTTTGAATAGGGGGAGAATATCATTATTCTTAATGTATCTATCTATTGTGATCAAACACCATTGTGGTTGCCATCAAGTCCAAAGGGGGAGATTGTTGGCAATATGATGCAGGGTGTTGTCCTTGATGGAAACCCACTTGATGAAGATAATGGAAACCTACTTGATGAAGTTGTTCTTGATGCTTGATGAGTTTATTAGTGATGTAAATCTGATGTTATACAAGTAGCTCAGAAGTAATAGAGAAAGAAATATCAGTAAGGGCCAGAACAATGATGAAAAGTGTGTGACACAAAGCATACGCGGGTTTGTTTAGGAGAAGTAGCGTATGCACGCGGAAAAATACGTGCCAAGTCGCGTATGCTCAAATGCACTCTAAATATGTAAATCCAGGGGTTACTACCATGGTATTGACCCATTGTATTGAGCATTTGATTATCTATTTGATCCCATCCAGGAATACCATCGGAAGAAGTGTGGTTTTGACTCATGGTATTGACAAAGGCTAAATCTATATAAGGAGAAGAAGATCATGGTGCAAGGGTGTGCATGAGTAAGGGTTGTGAATGAATAAATCTCTCTAAGAAATATCTACATGGATGAACTCTGTTCTTGATTGATAGATCTGAATCTATGATGCACCTATGAAGAAAATGATGAAGAGGGATCTCTAGATCTGAAATGTATATGTATTTATAGATCTGTTTATGGAATTTTTTGATCTGATATGAGGCGAAATAATTTTTGAAGTAAAGAATAAAATTTGAGTTGTTTATCTGATCTGAAGAGCTAGACAGTCCTGAAATGTCTGAAGATCTATACGCAAGTTCGTGGCAGAGAAAGCGCGTATATACGCGGGTTGTATTCAGCAAAAGCACGTATGGTATGTGAAATCAGTTCTGAAATATGTGCAGATGTATACACAGGTTTGTTTCTGTTAAATCGTGTGCATACGCATGTTTAGTGAAGTAAAATCATGTATGGAATCTAGGGTTTGTTGAAGTAAGTGGAATGAAGTGTTTGATCTATTCTGTTGTTTTATTGCTATCTGTTAATGATGTATTCATATAGTTCTAGGTTGTTTGAATGATGATTATGCTGCTGATTATGTTGATGAAATATCAAGTTGTTGGTTGATTGGTTGATGATTCAATGAATAAATTGATGGGGTTATAAGTTTTAGTTTGATGAATGTTAAGCTTAAATGTGTCGAGTGGGTCCAGTCTGAAAATATGATGAAAAGTGGCCTGCAAGTTGTGATCTATTGAAGCTATTGGATCCAGTATGAAAATTGATGAAACGTGGTCCATGGTGGTGCTGAGGGTTGTAGCCTGTAAATGTGGGGTTGTAGCTCCTTTCCTGTGAGGCTAGTAAACGAGAGCAGGGGGTCGTAGCTCCCTTCCAGGAGAGGATGGTAAATGAGAGCAGGGGGTTGTAGCTCCCTTCCAGGAGAGGCTGGTAAACGATAGAAGGTTGTAGCCTTCTGCAGGTGGGTGCATGTGTGTTGGTCGGAGTCTGCGCCAGTACATGGTTGTAACATGTTTTCTTTATATAATAAATATTGAAGGCTGAAACAACGACAGTGGTGGTTTTCTCCCGAATTTGGTTTCCACCTTAAATCCTGGTGTTCTTGTGTGATGCTTATGTGTGATGGTTTATTCTATTACTATCGCACATGCTTACTGTTATCTAATCATTAGAAGAATGAATGTTGCATAGATCTAAGTAAATAATTAATGGCATAATAAGATATCTGTATATACGCGAGTTTTATGAAGGATATCCGCGTGTATACACTAGTTGCCTTCAGCAAAGTAGTTTATGGGGTTTTAGAGAATGAGAAAGTAAAAGTTTGAGTAAGTCCTAAATACTGATTCACCCCCCCCCCCCCCCCCCTCTCAGTATTTTTCCCAACATTAGGTAGGATGAATATTTGGCATGTACTCATCTAAGTCCATGGATTTAAGGACTACCCTCACACTCAAGAGAAACTACTCATCCCCCTTCACCAAGTCCATGGCTAGTCATAAAGATAGGAGAATGCATATTCTCAGTGTTCTTGATCAATAATGTTCTCTCTCAGGGATGGAGATAATCGCTGCACATCCCCCTTCACCAAGTCCATGGATAGTCATAAAGACAGTGGAAGGATACATTCCCTTTCACTCAAAAGCTTCTCTTAAAATAATTTAGTGGCTTGGTGTGAATTTCTGCAACCCACTCATCCTTTGAAGCCTCACTGCTTCAATTCCACAAAAAATAACTGGTAGAGCCTCATTGATTCCTCTATGATAGAGCCTCATTGCTCCATCTATGTCGGAGCCTCAATGCTCCATCAAAAGAAACATTTCTTGCAATATGATCGGTCACGTTTTGGACTGAGTGCAATGGAATTTTGCTACCTTCTCATCCAGAAAATTAAGGAAAGACCCATACTGAAGCAACACCTCAATGTGTTGTTCCTATTCACAATACCCTTGGCTTACTTGCCATCTTCATATATCTTTATTCACAACAATTTCTAAATCAATGATTGAATGTATCATGTATGTATCTCAACACCAACGTTCAACATCATTATATACATGTCCAAGCTCTATCTAGCTCATAGTACACAATACAAAGCAAGGATCCATTTGGCTTCTTGCTCATCATGGGATCCATCAAATCTAAAGAGGATTCTCTCAACCACTTTAGTGTAACCCAACATGCCAAGTTTTTGACAACATACTTCCCTTGAATAAGAATTCCTCAACATCTCTCAGTTAGACTTCTAATCTCAAGAAGTTGATCACTTGGGCCCAGAGGTCAACTCCCTTTGGTACTGAACAATGAGATTATTTGATCCTATCAAAAACAAACTATTAGCATAAAAAACCAAATATCAAAGAAATACCTTCAACCTTGAAGATACATTGGTGTCTACATCAGATATCCATTAATCCAAGAATCCCAAGCCCAGAGGACTTTATTCAATCCACAATCACGAGCCTCCTACTCATGCACCTAAAATCACTGAGTTATCCGTAGGTATGCTTCTTCCTTAAGTGTCATGGAGGAATCCAAATTAATATACATCTGATAATAATGCATCTACCAACATGTGCTTAATATATTATTGTATACCTCTTCCCCTGAGATCATATTCGTGGAAGCATCTAACACTGCAACATCCTTGTCATCTAGTATGTACCTTTCATTAAGTTCATATTGATCTCATATAATTCTTGTATTAGGGAATCTCATTCAATCTAACATGCTACTCCCTCTAAATAGGAAGCCTCTTCAAACATTAATGTGGGAGACTACAATCATTCCTTTAAGGCCTTTGTCCATTTTTAAGTGCCACTCTTAATCATGGGATGGCTCTGCATCCTCCTCGTTCTTGATATTGAGGACAAGGTCCTTACATCCATTTTATGTACCTATTGACTCCAAAACAAGAGAAAGAGTAATAATAGAAAAGTAAGTATACTTAATGAAATTATACATGATGATAAAGCAGGGCTTTGCAAAGTCCAATATTCCTACCAAGAGAAACCTCTACATGACATCATCTATTGCAAGCTTCATGTTGAAGACACTATTGTATTTCTTCTCTAGATATGAGAGTGGCTCATTTATTTTCCTGCACTAGATCCATCTTGGATCTAACTTCTCCTACATTACTCTTCATCTTGATGACCCTTAATATATTTTTTCTTTCTTGGAACACAACCTCATTTAAGAAGTCAAGAAAATAAGAATATTCTTAGCCAATCACTCATGTTGGAAGAGTAACCAATAATCTAAAAAGATAAATCAATTTAAACAATAGCAATGTCACAAATAAATAACATAAAGGCTTGAAAGTACTTTTCTTTAATGAGGATTGTAGGAATCTCTCAGCTCCATATTGATCTTGCTTCCTTCTATCCATGAGGCACCATTGTTCATCAACCATATGTAAATAAGAAATTATTCCTCTTGAGCACCATATGTATTCTAATTTCCAAATCCTTAATCTCCTTCTTGAGTAGCCAAGCTCAAATATCAATGTACGATATGACCACTAGATTTGCATCACACAATATCCTATAGGGAGATAGGCCCATCTAGGGTTGCTCTGAATTTTTCATAGGAATTGAATTTACCACTTGAATAATATCATATCATACAAATTTTGAATCACACTAGCGTTATAAATATATAAAACCTAGGCATTTATCATATCTAAGGCCACTCCTAGGGTTTCTCAAAAACCATAACATTTATTTGAAGGAACTTTGGTTCCCACGAGTTTCCTTCAAACCCTATATTTTTTTTAGGTCTCTAACATATTCATCTCGTTTACTCTTCTTGATCAATAAATCCACCATATTTTTCTACATTTGGGTTGATCTTAATGAATTCTCTTCAGCTTATATCTGATACCATGTTAATTTTTATGGCTCGATAGTTCTCTGTTGTAGATAATTTCATTTTTTAAATTTTCAACAATTTTGAGATTACATACACCCCATATCATCATAAGTAGTTATATAGATATAACCTTATCATCAAAAATGTAATGAAATATAAAGGAACATTAGAATAAAATTATACACAATTGAGACACCAGGATTTAGGTCACGCCTAGACTAGGGAAAAGCCCCATAACGGGGAAAACCAAAAAATAATTTTTTCTTCTTCTTAGATTTTTATGAAATGTTTAGCTGAGATACAAATAAAAATTATAATGAGACAAAAATATTTCACATCCAACACATTAGAAATCCTAGGGCCAACCATGAATCTCATAATATTTCAACAAACATGTTTAACAAGAAGGCATTTAGAAGCCCTTCACAAGATCTTTGGTAGGTTTTTCTCCAAATCACTACCACAAGGGCATATCATTGTTAAGAATTATATTCATAATCTTCCATATTGTCATAAGGACAATGCCATATATCATAAAGGATGGTGGCATATATCACTGACAAGAAGGGACTACCATACAATGAAATTACCACACATCTCATTCATAATGACACTGTCATATATATCAATATCATAAGGATTTCCATACATCAATGTAACATTACAACCATATATATCATTGTCAGAGGAGTCATATATAAATTCCATACATCTTGGACATACATTACAAGAAGAAAAACCATACATCATAGTCATTAGATCATTGCCATACATCATTAGTTTTTATTTATGGTAGCATTAGATGTGATCTAGCCTTGTAACTTTGTATATAGGCTAAGACACATGTATTCCATAAAACCCATAAATGGTTTTGGAAAATTCCACTTAGAGATGATTTAATTAAATTAATTAATCATTTTTTAAAGTTTTCCTAAGTCTAAACTTAGGGAATTTGATTAATTAAAGTGTATTAATTAAATCAAGTGTGAATATTCTAGATAAAGTCATGGATCACCTCCAAGTTAATCTTAGCCCTTGATTATGTTTTAATCTTGGTCATTGAAGGTTCAAACAAAGAATATAAGAAGGAGGGTGAGGGGCCTATGGAAAATACACTTGACACTTGAGCCATTGAGAATTTTCGAATTTGTGTGAGAAGACACAACTTTTTGATCAAGAAAAAATCACTAGGGTTGGGTTTGCTAAGTGATTTGATTCAGTGATCAGATCCAGAGAGGGGTAGAAGAAGAGATTGGTCAAGAGGGCCAAGAATAAATTTCAGAGAGAAGAAACATCAATGAAGCAGAGAGACAACACAGTTTCTGGCTAGGGTGACACAGTTACTGCAGAGAATCACGCAGAGCCAGTGAAGTGTCTCTTGGAGTTAGTCTAGAGAAGGATAGAGGTTGGGATTCTGAGCCAAGAGAGCTAAGATCCAGCTTCAGATCATGCAGATCAGCAATAGGAAAGGGTGACATGGTCCCTCTAGCTTGCCTACTCAGGCTTACGCAGATCTAGCGTAAGAAACCACATAGAGGTAGTGAGGGAATCATCAACTTTGTTCTTATTAGCCAGAGAACTGTTGAGTGAGGTATATCTCACAGTCATTTTTTCTATCTAGATTTCTCTAAAGGGTTTTCTGGATGTTGGCACCCTAGTTGTCTTCAAGATTATGCTGCTTAATAATACAAACCCTCAGATTTGTTGCACCGTTTTTCGCAAGTTGGGTTTTTCCGAGGACTTGGTCCAAAAATAACTATGTCAATGTGGTTGCTTTTCATTGAGTTTTGTTCAGATTGTTTCACCACTTAGATTTATTCCATATTATTATTTGTGTAGACTGCTTCAGTAATTACTTCGGTATTTCAATGTAATGAAATAATTATCAAATAATAGGAGACATAATTCAAATTTGTTGCAGTAGGAGTACAAATCTAGGATTTTTCACATGGTATCAAATATTATTTAAGTTGAATTGCAGGAGAAATGAAGAGAACCAGTAGATCAACATTGTAGAGTCTGGGATTTGCGTAAGCAGTAGGAGACCCTCCCAGAAAATTACGTTGTCCAGAGCAGGAGGGAATTCTAGTGTAGAAAAGGCTCCCTCTAAGAGAGTTGACAGAGGGGTAAGCTTTTTCAATTGTAGAAGAGGCAGCGTAGTAGAGCAGCATAGCTGACGGATGCAGTTACTACACAACAGTAAGAGTTGGTGCATAAGCGTCAAAAAATTCTGAAAAACACAGTTTGGTATTTCTTGATCTCAAAGGGTTTCTTACTCAAAGAAACTCAGTTTTTTCCTGTGCAGCAGTAGAAGAAGTGACTTACTCCACAAGGATTGTGTATGTTAAGCTAAGCAGAGGGTTAGATCAAGGCATCAATAGTTGAGGAGATGGCCAGCAACAGACTGCGTGACCAAGATAGATTGAAGGGTGCCTCCAACTATGTTATTTGGAAATAAAGGATAGAATTTCTCCTTGATGAACACGATATAAAAGCCCCACAGACAGCGTAGTTGAAGAACGTCTCGATGTAGCACACCTGAGGCAGTTCAAGAAGAATATGGCTAGAGAAAAGAGCTTGATCCTAGATGGAGTAAAGGATCACATTGTACCTCACATAGAAGCCAAAATCACTACTAAATAAATGTGGGTAGGGCTAGAAAAGTTGTTCCGAGGATCTTCTGAGCAGCAGAAGATGCACCTTGAAGATAAGATGCGAAATATCAGGATGAAGAAGGGAGAACGATTTGACTCCTTCTTGTCTCGGATTCAGGAAAATCGAGATCAACTGTCTGTAGTAGGAACTGCTCCTAGAGACTTAGAGCTAGTAAGGCTCACACTGAACTCTGTTTGAGAGGATTATCAAGTCTTTTTCAAAAGCATATTGAGCAGATAAAGGCTTCCAAGATGGGGAGAAATGTGGGCAACATTACAACAAGAAGAGTTAAGGAGAGATCTCCTAAAAATCCACTTGAAGGATGGCAGTAGCTGTTCAAAGGTAAAGAAGGAGGAAGAAGAAAACATTGCCCTTGCATCAAAATGGAAACATAAGCAGAAGAAGAAAGATCTATCCAAGATCAAGTGCTTCCGGTGTGGGAAATGGGGCCTTATGCCACACAATTTCCTCTTAAGAAAAAGGATAAAGGGGATAAGGAAGATCCACATGCAGGAGCTACCAAGATTGAGGCAGAGAAATATTGTGCTATGTTAGCTACCAAGATTGAGGCAGAGAAATATTGTGCTATGTTAGCTCATATTCCAAAAGGAGAAAAGTGGGTTGATTTGGATTTGTAGATCCAGAATCTACAATGAGGCAGGATTCTTGAGTCTTTCCGAACTCTTGGATCACATGTGAGCTACGATAGCCTAAAGACAATAGTAGGATGGACAGTTGCAGTAAAAGATGATGAGATGATGCAGTGGCTAATAGTACTAGAGCTTGATCAACGCAGAGAGGGAGCAGTAGTAGTAACAGTTGAGCAGTAGTAGTACAGTGCACACTGGTGTAGCACAGTGCAGAGAAACAACATCGTTGTATTTTCAGAAAGCTAGTGCAGAAACTAACAACAATCAGTCTTATTCTTGTCCAATTTCAGATTATTTTCTATTGCAATTAGGAACATTGCAGCAACAACAATAGTTGAGCAGCAGCAGCAGAGGAGTAGCAACAGTGCAATGCACAGGTGGTGCAACACAGTGTAGATTAGTGCTCACACAGTGCTCACGCAATGTAGTAGCATGGTTGCAGAATTTAGAGGGAGTTGCAGTACAGTGGAAATTGGCAACAACATGTAGAGTCAGCAGAAATACAGTTGAAACATTTTTGTGCAGTATTGGTGAGCAACACCAACAACACAACACAGATGTTATAGAAGTCAGATCATCAACACATTGAGTTTTTTTTGCTACAACACTTTCCTTGCTAAGAGGGAGTGTTGATTTATGGTAGTATCAGATGTGATCTAGATGTGTAACTTTGTATATAGGCTAAGACACTTGTATTCCATAAAACCCAGAAATGGTTTTGGAAAATTCCACTTAGAGATGATTTAATTAAATTAATTAATGATTTATAAAAAATTTCCTATGTCCAAACTTAGGGAATTTGATTAATTAAAGTGTATTAATTAAATCAAGTGTGAATCTTCTAGATAAAGTCATGGATCACCTCCAAGTTAATCTTAGCCCTTGATTATGTTTTAATCTTGGTCATTGAAGGTTCAACAGAAGAATATAAGGAGGGTGAGGGGCCTATGGAAAATACACTTGACACTTGAGCCATTGAGCATTTTCGAATTTGTGTGAGAAGACATAGCTTTCTGATTAAGATCAAATCACTAGGGCTGGGTTTGCTAAGTGATTTGATTCAGTGATCAGGTTCAGAGAGGGGTAGAAGCAGATATTGGTCAGGAGGGCCAAGAATACATTTTAGATAGAGGCAACATCAACATAGGAGAGAGAAAACACAATTTTTGTCTAGGGTGATGTAGTTACTGCAGAGAATCATGTAGAGCCAGTGCAGTGTCTCTTGGAGTCAGTCCGGAGAAGGATAGAGGTTGGGATTCTGAGCCAAGAGGGCCAAGATCCAACTTTAGATCAGGAATATTAGCTGCAGGAAAGGGTAACACAATTCCTCTAGCTTGCCTACGCAGGCTTACGAAGATCCAACGTAAGAAACCACACAAAGGTAGTGAGGGCATCATCAACATTTTTTTTTATCATATGAAGACTTGCTGAGTGAGGTATATCTCACATAAATTTTTTCTGTCTAGATTTCTCTAAATGTTTTTCCGGATGTTGGCACCCTAGTTGTATTCAATATTATTCTTCTTAATAATACAAATCCTCATATCTGATGCATTGGTTTTCCCAAGTTGGGTTTTTTTGAGGACTTAGTCCAAAAATAACTGTGTCAATGTGGTTGTTTTTCATTGAGTTTTGTTCAATTTTTTTTAGCACTTAGATTTATTCTGCAGTATTATTTGTGTAGAATTCTTGAGTAATTACTTCATTATTTAAATTTAATGAATTAATTATCAAATAATAGGAGAAGTAATTCAGATTTGTTGCAGTAGGAATCCAGATTTAGGATTTTTCACAATTAGGTCACTGTCATATAGGAAAAAATATCTCTATCATATATCATTGTCATAAGCACATAGAATAGGTAACATAAACCCTTGTCATATGGTTTCTCAAGTAAGTTGTAATGTTATCCTAGATGACCTCATAAATGTCACCTTGAAGGTCACACAAAAAACACCCTGACTGCATAACGTTAGGGCCATTAGGGCCGCACCAAGATAAGCTAAAATAACTCCATATAAATCCCATTCACCCTTTATAGAACAATGCTCAAATTCATAGAGAAATGTTACATATACTTAAATAGAGAGAAAGAACATTTCTAAATAGGAAGGCACAAATATAGCCACTAAGAATGCCACATATAGAGACTGAGATAGGTTGCATTAGGCCGCAAATGATTCTAAAAAAAGGGCCACATAATATGCCATGCATAAGCCCAAATTACAACTATAACATGCCTCCCAAAATATCAACAAATGTCTCCAGTCAACCCTTATCTCCTGCACTATTATACAATGAACCACGACCTATATAAAAACTCTCATTTAGTTCATCTGACCACCATCTAGCATCCAAAAAATGCTTGGCCCTAGCTCCTTCACAACCACAAGAAAGAGTGTAGCCTATACAACAAATAATTTCACCTTCCATACTAGCATAGAACAACCTTCTGAATGCTCAACCTACTATCTCTTTAACTCGTCCAAGACCACACATAAGAAAAAATTCCAAAACCATCCTGTTTCCACTTCAGATAGGGCTCTCAAGCCTACGAATACCTTAGAAATTTAACCTGGAAGATGCTTGAGTTGAATTGAAAATGGTGGAGGATAGGTGCATATTTATATTTTTTTCTCCCTGTGAAGGGTCACAACCTTTGTGGCAATCCAACTTAGAAATTTATAATACCTACATGTAAATATGGAGGGAAAACATAATTTGAATTTTCTAATTAATTCCTTGGAGATTTATTGCCCAAATAAAATTTGTCACGTAAAATAATAATGAGAGAGCCAAATAATAAATTTCCTTTATCCAAATTCAATTATCTTTGGGTAAAGATGGACTTATTTTGGGGTAATTTTATTTCTCTTGGATAAATTCATCCCATAGTTTCCCCAAATTTCCACAAAAGTTACAGTTCTAAAATAGCTTGCAATTTGAGGCACAAAGGGACGAAATCAATAATACGAAATTTGTTCAAAATAAATCTGAGACTTGTTCCCCAAAATATCCCAAAAATATATGAAAATATTAGAGAAAATATTAATCCAAAAAACCCAAAATGATACACGTCATATTCTCTTGATCAGCCCTGAGGTTCAAAATTTTTGAACCACTTTATCTTCATGCTCAAGTTCGTATGACTTCTTTTTTCTTCGTTGGATTGGATGAAAAATGGGAGGAATAGATTTTAATTTATAGTTATCAACCTTCCCTGAATCATCGTGTCTTTATAAGGGAGCTGACTTGACATAGGCAGGTTCAACATGATAATATGGAAGTCGACCTATTTTGTTCTCTTCAAGCAAATTATCTAATACAATGCTTATAAACCATGGATGCTCCTTTTATTTGCTACTATAAATTTATGCCATATTCCATTTTTATTTTATTGCTAAATCTGTATCACTTTCATGGAGATTTATTCTCTGTCCAAACATCTTGGCTATATAAAATTTTGTTGTCTTTGGTACCGGATATGGGTAATTTAGTGTGTGTATGACTTACTTTTTTCACGCTTCTACTGATTTATTAATATAGTATTTTTCCTTTAAGCAGGAGCATTATGAAAAGCACCATTTGTCCTCAACATTCTTAAAACAATTAATTTAGTATGGGACCCAAAGAGTTTTATAGAAGAACGAATGAGTTTTGTAAAAGGTCCAATGAGTTATGTGGAAATTTTAGGAAGATTGAGAGTAAAAAACTCATAAATTATAGTTCCTATCGACACTTTTATAGTATCATGTCTATGCATTATGTTTGTATTAACATGTTTTTGTATTTCATATGATTTCATATTTCTTCAACGTTGGATATGTTCACTGCACTCCAAACTATGAATAGTTAACAATCCAATTCAAAATCATCAAATCCTTCACCATAAATCGAGTGGAAGTGGATCATAATAATTGTTGGCATAGTACCCAACCCTAATAAATTATTTTCCCATGTATGAACAAGTAAGAAACAAAAAATTCACTCCAATGATGTATTCATTCAGAATCATTGATGGATCTAGTGGATTTTCCTACATTTCCATTCTCTATGGCTTTGGTATCAATGACAAAATTCTCAACAATATCCCCATTTTTTCATTGATGGAAACACACCTGTCATAACTCCCCCTGTGTTTGTGCTTCTTGTTTTTCTCTCCCCCTTGGACATCACTGGAAAATGGGATGCTTATTTTGACATTTTAGCTTCTCTCCCTATCATCTATTCCCCTTGACTTGATTATTTCCTTGGTTGAGGTCAGAACGAAAATTAATATTGTCTAGTGAATTTGTATGGATAGACATGGAATTTTAAATTTGCGGTTAAGATGGAAAAACTTATGCAGCTCTTCCAATTTTGTTTACATAAGTAATGAACATACAGTGAACTTATAAATCATCAATTACATCCTTGGTATGTTGATTCTCACTTCCCGCATGCTTTTGCATTTTAATTTTACCTTTGAAAAGACTTTTCCTACCCCATGAGCTTCATATTTAGTACTATAAACATATGGGAATAAATTTGTACAGATGTTCCTGATATATATTCTACCATCAAAAGGAAATGATTCCCCAAGGTCTAGAAAAATAGTCAAGTTTCCATTTGTTTTGTTCTAAATTGTGAATACAATGCCCCCAATTTCATAGAGGTGTCCATTAATGGATCCACTCATAAAATCGAACCTTTGATACTACTTTTTTAGTAAAGGATCAAATTAGTTTACGTCATTGGTTGCATCTTTAGTTCAACCATAGACACCAATAAGGTAGATGTTCCTTACCAAATCTTCACACATCATCCAATATATTTTTTAACATGGTTAGGGTAGAGTAGGAAACTTATTTCACTTTCACCTTTCAGGATCAAACACATAGAAATGAACACATTGAGAGCTATCTCCACACAGTGCATAAATGCAACAATCTGTGATTCCCAACCTCTAATATAAATATAATTCACCAGATAAAAAATCTCTTCATTTCTTATAAACACATTTGAGAAGTTGATGATCTCTACTAGGAGAATTCCAATGTCACGAGGAAAACTAAGAATAATTTAGATTCACTAGCACTAAAGATCAAAATTAAGTTGACCTCTTATGTTCTCAAGATGTGATGCATTATCTAAGTTTTACTTCTTGCAAGGTTCCATATAGATGTATTATGACATGAATAATTCTCTAGTGATAGTTCATTCAAATATCCTTTGCTTTTTAATTAGCTTCAAATTAGATGTATATTTACCTGGTGAGTTCAATTGATTTCAGATCTAATTTCTCAAATTTATTCTGTGAATCTTGATATCTCTTTTTGACAAGAGCTTCTATAATATAAATATAAACACATCGAAATACATTATCCGGGTCTATAAATAGAATTACATGTTGGAAATATTGAAAGGGGGTTGAATCAATATTTCTTATCAATTAGTATAATTTTAATTTCATAGAGAATGATTTTTTATTAGCATCAGATAAACATAAACATTCATCAATACCATCAAATAATGCATAACAATAGATAAGTAGATATATACATTTTTAGGTGGAAACCCCTACGGGACAAAAACCCCTAAAAACTTCTTGATGTTTTTCTTCAAAAGATTTACATCAATTTTTCAACTAAAATTGAAGGAGGCTCCAACCCCCTAATTTGTAGGCTCCAACCTATAGGACACTTCTACGCCTTTTTTACCATCTGCAACCAGAAGGATGCTCTAATGCTTTAAATTTTAGGTTCCAACCTGATGGATTCTCCAACACCCTGTTTACCAACTATTATTGGATGGACACTCCAGTGCCCTATGAATGATCCAACCTGCCCTAGCACCACCTTGCTTCTTTGAAGTTTTCTCAAGCTCCAACTTGAAGGAGACTCCAATATCCTGCCTTGCACCACCCTACCACCCTAATCAACTGACAAACTTCATTTCACAATTTTCAGACTCGATCCACCTATCCTCAATATCAATACTATAATACAAGAAAGTATCAATTAATTTTTCCTCTGCTCAAACTGCACATAAAACACTATTTGCCAATGTAAATGTAGTAATTCAACTTCCACAAATGAAACCATAGTTCCACAGCTGTAAACAACATTACTTTTTGTATATATATATATATATATATATATATATATATATATATATATATATATATATATATGTCAATAAATCTAGTAGAAGTATGTCAAATCCACTAACACAATGACCTGCACTATCTATACTCTTTCATCACAATATTGTGAAACTTCCATTGTTGACATTGTTAACTTGTGCCCATGATCACAACCCTAGGTGCCACAAATATGTCATGTGCCTAACCCTACACTCTCTCAATTGTTGCAAAAAATTCATGCAGGCCTTCTCTATTGTCTCAAAACCTAGCTTCTCAAATCATGAATATGAAAGTGAGCAACCAAATTATAAGTATTCCCACAACATTATTTTCACATCTAGCAAACATTTTCATCAACCACTTGAACAAGTTCCGTCTCTGAGCTTTGATCTCAGTACTTTTCTTGGTTCTTAATTTGAATCATTAATGTTATATTAAACCATATAGTAGGCTAAGAATTCTACAAAATGTCACTTTCTAGTATTGTTATACAAATTTATCAAATGATACATGTGCTACAGAATTCTCATCAACAAGAAGTTGATTGTTTGACAATATGAAAAATATATAACGTAATCACACTCAGTGCCTTCAATAACCAATATGTGCCAAAAATCAACTTATCGGTCCTCATATAACCATTAAAGTGAAATTTCCTTGGCTCTTATTTATGTAACAAAATGGACTATAATAGTCAAAATATAAATTAACAATATTCAATCATACCAGTGGGGTCTTGAATTTGAGATCTTAGATAAATTGAATATGCCCCCTACACATTTGGATACACAATGATAATTGAGTCAAACATAAAGTTGTAAATTGTATATATATAATGTCAACACATCGATAGGCTTCATGCTAGATTCAAATTGATTCTGACTTCGTATGTGATATATCCTACACAAGGAAACAAACTTGAAACAATGTAACCAATTTCGAAGAATACTCATCAGTGCATGCCACAGAACCAAATTTTACCTCAGAGTTACTCTATGTACTGCTTTAATTTAACCATATATCATGATGAATATACCTAAGCGATTTTAGTGAGGTTGACCTAATTAGGGCTTCATGCATATGTGTAAGTCCAATGTTTATCTTAATGCACAAACAATCATAAAAAATGGTCTATTTGATTATTTTTTGAGAGTTGCAATTATGTCACTATTATAGTCTTGGACTATGTGTATCATGGTGATTGGTTAGATAAACATATGCTTTACTGCATAACCAATCTCTCAATAAATGATTCTTTGAAGTTCATGTTTTGTGCACGGTGACTAGACATATGTCAACATTCCTTGAATTAATTCTTCAATGAGGCCATAGGGAAAATGTGCTTTTAGATCATTTTCAAATCCAAGATGTATAGTCTATAGAGAGTCCCAAAATATTTACACTAGATACGCAATGGAATTCTTGGATAATCAAGCACAATGTATGCCCATAAATGCATAGGAGAAATAATATGTATGCCCAAAATTCTTCAACGATGTTACTTCATTGCACAAGATACAAGTTTTGAAAATGAAATAGGGTTATTTTCTGAACAAGACGTAGAGGTAAGTTGGAAATATTGTACCATATCAAAGACCCTCCTTCATTGGTTTCAAAATTGATATGTGACCTCAAATATAGTTTCAAGAGTAGTTGTAAACATCAAAGCAATTACATCTAGAAATTATTTAGCGTACAACCATTCCAACCACTTCAAAATTGTCAGTCTAAGCAATGTTATTGCTAGACAAATGCAAGAGAATCAAATTTTGTTATTGAAACCATTGATATGGATGCTCAGAAGTCATCCATAGCAAGTGATCAATGAATCTTGAACAAGGTTGCAGGGAGTTATGAGGATCCTGAAAGATGAAATTACAAACCCACAAAGCCAATAACCCAAAAAAAGTAAAAACCATAAACCCTTTCCAAGCATGCCTTCTCATCACATTCACAAAATAGTTTCAAATGGTCGCAGACATCTATTTATTCACTAGATAATTCCATCAAATTCTTTACTTCTGAAGTGATTGAAAGGCTTCATTATATAGTGATTTTTCAATTGACTTTCAAAAAATGGGAAACCAAGTTTTTGTTGAAGTCATACTAATTTTTTGAGGTAAATTTATCGCATTGAAAATATATTCAATTTATTAAAATTACCTTGGACCATAATAACTTCGGATGCACTTAGTTGGACCATCCCTTAAATTCAATTTATTATAAGTACCTTGGACCATAATAACCTTAGATGCACTTATTTAGACCATCCTTTTTTTCAGCTTGTCCATAAATTTGAATTTAAGATCCTCCATAAGATAAACCTATTCCATCATAGTATTTGATTTGACTTTTAATGGAGGTCCTTTTAAGTAATGATAAAATTCCACATCTTCTCCTTTGGGTTTTTGAGCCACAAGTTGGGTCTTCAACTTCAGATGGGATTTTCTATCGTGGAATCATATCGACAAGGAGAACCTAATGACCAGGATTTCCAAGGAAATTCAGTGATCCACTTCTTCAAAAACCTTCAACAAGTGCAGGGTATGTCTATCGTCTAGGGAATATCAACCCTAGAGCTAGGGTTTCCAATCATCCTTCAATTATATCTTCCAACTAATGCAATCTAGACAAATGTTAAGAGCATTCATTAATTAATTTTGGCATCAATGAAAACACCATTCAGCAATATCCCCCTTTGTTATTAATCGAAACACCTCCTACGATCAATTCTTCCCCTAACTCCATGCATCTATTCATGTTGACTTATCTTCTCTCGTCCTTTGACATAAATGGAAAATGGTCACTCACCTTGAGAATATTCATGCTCATGTGGACCTATAACCTAATTTTGGATCCATTGATTAAATTCCTTCCTTTGTCATCATTCAAGATGCCTATCTACTTCGAAATACGTTGATCAATGCTTGCTGTAATAAAAAACCTATCTACCCCTAACATGATATGCTTCATACGGATTACCATAGTTAATTATACCTGTAAAAATCCATGACATGGGACCTTTTGTGATTTTGTCCTGCCAAAATTTCTACTCCACTGAAGCTGCCCATAATGTTGAATGAAGACTTCTTCATATATATCAACTATTAATTTGTCAAGGATAGATCTTTAAATGTGCAAATAATTCTGCATAGACTCCCCCTCTTCAATATTCAGGGACAAAGATTCATCATGCTGTATTTTCAAAATAATATTTGAACAAGCTCTTTGGCCATATCATCTTGAACTTCAACATTTTTGTTCAGAGATTCATCATGCCTTTTTTCCTTTAAAAAACCTAAAAGCATGACTAATGAGACTTTCTCATTCATTTTTTCTTATTGCGTATGCTTTCTTCTCCATACCTTCTTGTACTTGATCATAGAGTTGTAATTCATAGAATATTACATCTTATACATGTAATTGCAAGCTATCTACCCATATTTATGGAATTTGTAACATTCAATTTGGGCCTGAAGGATTGAGCTAGTGACATGTAATTTATGCTGAAAAAGTTTGTTTGAAATTTGTCTTTGGTGAGCCTTGGTATTGCACCAAGAATGCTTCAAATCCCAGAGGCTACTCTACTTTAATTTATCAAACCAGTGTTTGTACAAAATTGGAGGTGATAGTGTTATATACACAATAGATGCATTATACTCATGTCATCCTCTTCTAAGCTCTACGAAAGGGTGTTATTTCTAGGGTTTCTGAATGAAGTCTATCAAACTTATAAATTTAGAACTAGGGCTAAAAATGATTCAAATCCATTACTCTATCTGCAAGAAAAGAAATATTATACAACAAGAATGTACATCTAACTACTCTGCAATGAAATAAATCTACAAATTAAGCTATGATAAGAAATGGAAGCAAACTAGATATCTTACATGAAGTAAATTGATGAATTGAAATTGCATTAAGAAGACTAACCTAATCACAAATTTTTGGGAAAAATGGATAAACAAACTTTGTTTGCTTCATGTTCTAATTATCATGCTTTTACTCATGCATCTAATCATGACCTAACTATGCTTGTAAATGCATTGTTTTTCAACTAGGAGGAGAAAGCACTAAGGTGGATTATGAAGGGCTTTAACTCATGGGTGCAAGGTTGAAGGTGTCTAGGTGGTTTTGGCAGGTCTGGATGAGGTGGATGGTATTTTATGGGATTAAGGATGGGCCCACTAGTGTTGTTGCAAGTGCTACTACAGGTTTCATGTAGTGCTACACGAAAGTATTGAATTTATATAGGAAACATTCTGAGGGAAATATGAGGCCAAAAAAGGTGAGAAAAGGATAGGGAAGGTGGATAGAAGGTGTTTTTTCATGAGTGGAAGGTGGAAAAACTCTTGGTCAAGCTCAGAATCTCTTTAGAAGCCTTTCTTTCACCTTTAGGGTTTTCTCAAGGTAAGAAGATGAAAAATCTGAAAACAGGGATGATGGCGATTTGATGAATAGAAGGCTAATGAAAGGTGAGAAATGAAGTTGAAGGTGCTAGTGAAGTCCTCCTTTGATGTGCTACTTGAACCTGTAAGAAAAACACATATTCATGCAACAAATATTGACAAATTCATGAAGAAGGAAATGGAAAAGATGAAATGAATTTGGAAATAAAACCTAATTTAGCCTACAAACATAAATCCAACTCAACATTCTAAACATGTTCATGACACTACAACAACCTAACTATTCTTTCCAATAAATCATAAAATAAAAAGAAAATTTTTCCTGTGGAGAAGGTCTACCCTCCTCGAACTCCACTGAAAGAGATGAGAGAGGGAGGCTTGACACACAACTTTCTGAGTTTATAAAATATTCTACCAACATGCAATAAATCTTAATATACAACAATGAAAAATGGAAGAAAACTAAAAACACTGAACCGAAACTTAAGAAAACTATCTAAGTAATCATAAGAAAAACTAGCTACAATGACATAAAAGTAAAGAATGAATACACAAGAGAGACTAAGGCCAATGGATTGGGCCCTAACCCACAAGCCTATCCCTCTAAAACTAGATCACTAAAGCACAACCTGAATACCCATCTTATTGTAGAAGATAGCCTCATTACATAAACACGAAAGTCTCAAAAACCTATTACAAGAGCTAAGAGCCTGTTAGCTTTCTTCAAAGTTTGAATCCTAATGAGCCCTTGCTCAACCCTATTTAACCTAGAGGGTAGCTACCGGAAGCTCCCTAAGGGGTAGGTGATGTGTCCACTTTGACTGCAAGTGAAGTGTATCTTTGGTGCACTTGATCTTGATTTTTCTTGGCTATCTTTGATTTCGAGTTGTTGGAGGGAATCTCGAGGATCCCTTGAATGCCTTTGGGAGTTAAGGAGGTGGAAATCCTCCTAGAATCTCTCCTTACTATCTAAGCCATGATTTAATGGAAAAATATTCATAAAAAATGCAATATCTTCGTGACTTTCTTGCATTTAACTCATGTTAGGAATTCAAAGTATTATAAGCCTTAATCACCATCTACACTAGAAACATAAGAGCATAATATAATTAAATGTGAGAAAAAGAGACCTAATAAGGAAAAAAAGTGACAATTAACCCCTCCAAATGTACCTAATGATGGAGCTAATAATCACCCCCCTACCAAATGGTTCCTCATCCTCTGAGCAACTTATTCCTCCTTCTGAATTTCTTTCAAAGCTTTAATGGACCCTCTGACTTCCCAAGGAAGAAGTGTGGGAGTCCCTTCAGGAGGGTAAATTCCATATTTCTTTTCTACTTCTTCCCATTATTTTTTCTACTCATATTATTCTTTTCCATAACTCAACCCCAACAACAAGGGTGGACTAAGCTTCAAACCAAGCCACTGAATATTTCTAGCCTGCATGTCCCTCTTGTATATTGGTGCTATTTCTAGGGCACCTCTCAATATTTATGGTGTGTGTTACTCCATGTTTCTAAGGCCATGCGGGAGGCTATTACATCTTCTTTGACTAGCCATTATGCACTCATCTCCCAACAACTTAGAAACATCATCAAAGTGAGCCATGTCTTGAGCTTTTGTGTGGAGGTACTTTTTTGCAAGTGCAAGATCCTTTTCTATATTGGGATGGTTTTTTATGACTCCCCTAGGGCTAAATATTTAAGTCCTAATATGTATAGGTTATTTTTTTTCTCTCCTCACGACCCTTCTTACTTCTTGTGCTCTAGTTTCCTCATTAAGCATCCAAGATGCTAATTCCATTAACTGCATGTATCCCATTCTAGGATTAGGGTCCTAGATGTTCAAGTCTGCCAACACAATATTGCACATGTAGAATTCTGCCATTTTTTCCTTATCTTCCATACTTAATTGGTTGCAAAATTTAATGAAATGGATATAGTTCTGAAAAGGTAAGGATCCATGAGAGGCCAGTGTTTTGATTTTAAATAGGACCCACTACTCCTTGAGGTAGAATGCATAAGAATCTGATGGATATCTATGTTCAATGGAATCCATGCACAAATATTCCATGGTGGCCATTTTTTTTCCTTTTGCTAAAGATACTCCTACAATGCTACATTCTCTGCTTGGGCCTTCTGAAGTTACTCTTTCAACATGGATTTTATGAGCCTAACATTAGAAAAATCCCTTCCCAACTCACTCACATTTTCCTCCATGACCCCTATGTCATGCACACCTTTGGTTGTGGAAATATTCATCCAATGATGAGTGTGTGACATCTCCTCTTCCAACTAATAGAATAAAGGCACTGTGAACTTCTGAGGAATCAAACTGCCTCCTTCAATAAATGTGTATTAGGAGTTGAGATTGGGTTGATGGCTAGGGTTTGACACTAGTGATACATCTTTGAGGACCGGTTTTGGTGTGGTGGGATCCTTCTTGTAATCTCTTTCTCCCTCTTTTTCATCTTTTCCTTCATCTTGTGCCTTTTCCTTAACTTCTTTGACCTCTTGCCAATCTATGGCTATATTTTCTTCCCCAACCAAGGTATTTTTCTCTAATTCTGGGTTTGTTGGACTTTCCTGTAGCAAAGACATAGTTTCCTGTAGAAAACTCTATTTTTCTTGTTGAAGACCCTCTTTTGCCTGTTTTTCTCTTTTTTTTCATTATTTTGAGGGTCAGTGGGGGTTGCATAAGGTGTATGGGATGCCAACCTTGCTGAGTGTCTTCTGATGTAGGTCACAAGGGTCCTCACAGGTAAGGTAACCTCTTGCACCTTTCCCTATTCTATCCTTAATTCATCGTATTTATTTGGTGACTCCTCAATGGAAATATGGCTTTTGGTGGGAGTCTATGGTTTCCATTTCCTTGCCCTTTGACTCTTCCTAGTTCTAAAATACATTGGTGTTTTCCTCTTCCTTTTTGTTTTCACAGGTGTGCTCAAATTGGCTAGGGTAGCAGCCAGTTCCTGATCTGTAATGTATAGTGACATGATGGTGTCCTAAGGGTAGGTATCACTACCTAACATAAGGTCTAATCCATTTTTTTCCCTTGCCTTTTCTTCCTCCTTCCCCTCAGTTTTTTCTTTCTCTGTCTCTATTGCCTATGTGTTTTCTTTTTCCATCTCCATCTCTCATTAGGGGAATTTTGAGGTCTAAAATGGGCCTCCTAAGAAAAAGTACAACAAAAGTAATTTTTAATAACCAATAGGATTCAAGATGATGATGTCAATCACCGGGGATGATTTACCATTTTTTAAGTAAAAGGGTAAAAAGATTATAAAATAATAAAATAATAAAACTACTTTTTCAACTCGTATTTTCAACTTATCTCCCAAATTTTTTACTCAAGTTTCGAGCGGGAGTACTCATTGGATGAAAAATTTATTTCCTCATCCAAGGAGTACCCATGTTGCATACTTTCGATGAACCATGCTACACGAAAAATGAGAAATACATAAAAAAATGTGATTGCAATCACATTTTTCATGTATTTCTAATTTTTCATGTAGCAGGACCCATCGAAAGTATGCAACATGGGTACTCCTTGGATGAGGAATTAAAATTTTCATCTAACGAGTAATCTCACTCGAAATTTGAGTAAACAATTTGGGAGATAAGTTGAAAATATGAGCTAGAAATGTGTTAGAATATTCTGACACATAGGAAATAGTTAAGAATAACTTAGTCTAGTGTAGAGTTAGGTAAAGTGTGTTTCTTTGCCATGTAAACCTATAACTTATAATCTGACGGTCACGATTTGTAGTTATTCGATGGTTATCTCTCACCTCGGTATTAATGACACTTAATCCGTGTCTTAACACCCGATTGGTCCATGATCTCTATTTAAAGAGCATGGAGGGTTATTTGTCCAGTAACCATTTATGAGAGAAACATATGTAACTTTCTTTTTATATTAATAAATTGCCTGAAGTGGCCGCGTTGGCTCAGGCTGTGGACTGTTTCCCTCTTTATGGGTTTTAACCACGTGATTATACTGGTGTATTGATTTGTGATCTATTTGTGAGCGGTGACCTTTGGTTCTTGAACTATAGAACTTACCCTGTAAATTCCTACATGGTATTAGAGCTATTTTGAGGGCAGCACCCATTATTGATCAAAATCCAAAGCTGGTTTGACTGCATGTGAATGTCATTTTTTAGATATACTATTTCTGAACATTTTTGGGCTTGGATAACTGCTCAATTGTGTGCAAAGCATCTTTTGTAGTGAGGAACGCCTTTCATTTCATGCGAAAAGGTTTCTAGATGCCCAAGTCATGACAGTTTAGATCTGGAGGTATAAAGCATCTATTTTGCAGTTATATTTGTTAATAGTTCTGCTTATTTCGGTTCCCTCCTTTTTTTTTTGTTTTTAGGTTTTATTTATTTTTCGGATCTAGACCCTCTTCTCTGTGTATGCTCTTTTCTATGCGCTGAGTGCGATCTTGGAAAATCAGAAACAAGAATAAGGGATTTTTTCACTACGTATGCTCTTTCCCCATGTCTTTTTGTGATCTCGGGAAATCAGAAATAGTGAAAAATTTGATAGTTTCTGGTAAGGCTAATTGAAAATCTAACATTCTGCCGTAAGGCTTTGCATTTCACTTTTTTTTGGCTCAATTTTTGTGTTTTTTGTGCATGAAAAGGCATGCACACCGAAGAGTTAAAAATAAAAATAAATAAATAAATAAAATTTAAAATAATAATAATAATAATAATAAATAAATAAATAAAAAATCACTTCCTCCTTTCAAACAATAATGTGATCCTTTACTATCTCACTTGGTGAAGAGTTAGTTTATGACAATAGAGGTCTTGGGTTCAAATCTCTTTCTTAAGCCTCTTTTTGTAAAAAAATTTTTTTAAAAGGAGCGGAATCTTTTTAAAAAAATGCCGCACTTCATCTCGTTCCCGTAACTATTCAACATCTTCAACTCGTTTTTTCAAAAAGGCATAACTTCTTCATCTGGAAACCATTTTTCTAGCCTTTTTTTGTTAAATGACCTAATGTTTTAAGATCTTTCCATTGGAGTAGTTAGTTTCAGCTTTTCTCAGCTTCATTTGTTTTGAAAAAAAAATGGAAAGTGCATGCCCGATTATTCTTAACAACACTAATTATTTCCAATGGCTACCTCACATGTTAGATATACTTAGAAGTGACGGGATTTATAGAATAGCCACAGGACAAGAAACTAAACCTTCGTATGATGATAAAGTTGCTAAATGGGAAAATAAACAAGATCAAGCATGAGGGTTGATAGGAATGTCCATTGCTCAAGATCTTCGATTTCATATCCTTGACATTGACACCCGTGATGAAGCCCTAGAAAAGCTAAAAAATATTTTTGGCATTCAAAATCAAATCAAGGCCCACAAGCTTGAAAATGAGTTGCTTACTTTGGACCCCAATAATTTCTCCTCCATTGAAGATTTTTTTTCCAAATTCAAGACCATTCGAATTCTTTTAGAAGGTTGTAAGATCAAAAAGGAAGATGGTAGTCTCATTTATTGCATTCTTTCTAAGCTTGGCCCCGCATACTCTGTATTTGTTTCTGCCTTCCATTCCACTAGATAAACCATCATTTCTTCAGGAACCACCTAAAAGAACCCCTCTTTTGATGCCTTTTGCGATTATTTGATAAGAGAACAAGAAAAACTCTTACACCTTGGTCTTATCACTTCTAGAAATGCTTCTAAGAAAACCTTAGCATCCCAACAACAATCATATCAAAATAATCCCAAGAAGCAGTATCCTAAAAAGTATGGTCTGAAACCAAACAAGGGTCCTAAGCAATTTCAGCCACAAATTGAAAAAACAACTCATCAAAATGATAAGGCATATAAAAACAAAGGAAAGAAGACAGATAGACATCGCATATTTTGTAATCGTGATGGCCATTTACAGTCCAAATGTTTTAAGAAGATGGAAGCCTTAGAAGCAGCAATGAAGAAGCACAACATTAATTTGGAGTACTCTTCACCTTCATCTTTAGGAATGAAACTTTCTGCTTGTGGTTGTTAAGCATCAAGATCTGGTTATGCATTAAATGTATCTTCCTCTTCTCATTCTCATGAGTGGCTCATTGATTCTGGAGCTTCTTATCACATGGCCAAAAATAAAGCCATGTTTTCTTCTTTAAATTATTATAACACCAAACATATTTATGTTGGTGATGATAGATCTCTTAGTGTTGTAGGATCTAGAACCATTCATCTCGATAATGGTCAGTTTAATGATGTATTATGTGTTCCTACCTTGTCATGCATCCTTCTCTCTGTTTATCAAATAAATCATTTAGGTGAATGGAAAATAGTAGAATTTTCACCTCATGATGTTGTAATCAAGGACCTCAAAGATCCTAAAAATATTATAGCTACTGGCATTGCTGATGATTCCAAAAGGTTGTATAATTTTGACAAATTTGGGTCATCCTCTCTTCCCTCCATTTTTTTTGCTCATAATGATGATGTGAGAGAACTTTGGCATGAGCCATTTGGTCACTTAAACTATCGCTCTCTTCAAACTCTATGTAAGGAAAATATGGTGACCGGCCTTCCTATGGTATCTTGCCAAGATGGTGTTTTCTCCGGATGTGTACTCAGAAAACATCATCGGGATAGTTTTGACAAACGTGCCTCTTGGCATGCTTCAGCCCCTTTGCAGCTTGTGCATAGTGATTTATGTGGTCCTCTTCCTATTGTTTCTTTCTCTGGTTGCAAATACTTCTTAACTTTCATTGATGATTTTTCCAGACACACTTGAGTATACTTCTTAAAACTCAAGAGTGAATTTCTTAACATGTTCTTGGCCTTTAAGGCCTTTATTGAGAAACAATCTGGACATCAAATTATTAAGTTAAGATCAAACAATGGAGGAGAATATGTTAAAAAACTTTTTATCAACTTCTGCAATGAGCATGGCATTCAATTGCAACATACTGTTCCATATACTCCACAAAAAAATGGTGTAGCTGAAAGAAAGAATCACACCTTAAAAGAAATGGCTAATTGTATGCTTCAATCTAAAGGACTTGGTCTCAATTTTTGGGTAGAAGCCATTAACTATGAAAATTACATAGTAAATCACACTCATACTAAGGTTATAAAGAATATAACTCTAGAAGAATCTTGGAGCTCAATAAAACTAGATGTAAGTCACTTTCATGTTTTCTGAAGTGATGCTTGGGCTCATATTCCATATGCAAAACATAAAGCCTTAGAACCTAAGAGTGAAAAATGCATTTTTGTTGTATATTCTGAAGATGTCAAAGGATATAGAATTCTTCGACCAAAATCCAAAAATATAATCATTAGAAGAGATGTAAAATTTGATGAAAATATTTTGGCCTGTGAGCCTAATTCAGTGGGTGTGCCACCTTTGGCCTGTGAGCCTGATTCGGCATATGTGCCACCTCTCTCTCACTCTTCTATTTTTAATAGCATTCCTTCTAGTTCAGATGATGAAAACGAGGATGAAAATCCTCCTCCACCTCTTGAAATTGTTCCTTATACTCCACCGCTTCCAATATGGGTCCGCTCTACTCGGGATGTAGCAGGTTATCTTGCAATTGACCCTACCAAACGACGATGTACACGTTCTCAGTTCGAAAGAGCCTCTTCCTTATTGGCTCAAGTTCCAAAAAAACTTGATCCAGAAACCTTTGAAGAAGCCTTCGATCATCCAAATTGGGATGAAGCTATGAATGAAGAATATCACTCCTTATTGGGGAATGATACTTGGGATCTTGTTCCTCTTCCAAAAGGAAGAAAACTTGTCAGATGCTGATGGGTTTACAAAACAAAGTTTGGACCAGATGGAAAAGTGGATAGGCATAAAGCTTGTCTTGTCACTAAAGGATTTTCATAAGTTGAAGGCATTGACTATACTGAAACCTTCTCCCCTATTTCCAAAATGAATTATATCTGCCTTGCTCTTTCCCTTGCTTCCTCCTTTAAATGGGAATTCCATCAGATGGATGTTAAATCTGTTGGGAAAAATACTGAGAGGGGGGTGAATCAGTATTTAAGGCTGAACAATTTTTCTTTTCTTTCTCTTAAAAACATATGTTACAGTACTGCTTCCAATAGGTATGACCTGATATCTTATTATGTCTTTACTTAGAGCATTGCATCATATAAGCATTAAGCATGAACAGAAATAACAGAACAAACCATCAACACATATGAACACCAGGATTTAAGGTGGAAACCCAATTCGGGAGAAAACCACCAGTGCTGTAATCTCAGTTTTCAACATTTATTATAGAGAAGACTTCTTACAATATATGCTGGTGAAAAATTATACCAGCACGCAGGCACCCACCTGCAGAAGGCTACAACCTTCTCTCGTTTACCAGCTATCACTGGAAGGGAGCTACAACCCCCTTCTGAAGGCTTCGACCTTCATAACTACTGTAGACCACGTTTCATCAATTTTCATACTGGATCCACCAATTTCCATATGACATACATTGCCGGTCACCAGTTTTATTTAATTTATATATACTCACACAAACTAGAGATTTATCATCGTTAGATCATTGTATCCATGGCTGTATTGTAGTTTCAAATTTATCAGTTAAGACCAGAGCTCGCCCATACAGATATTCCTTTTAGAAATTTTTCGTTAACAACCCTTACCATGCACACACCGTTCTTTATTTTTTCTTCTCCTTATATAGTTTTCCCTTTATTAAAACCATGGGTTAAAACCACGAACCACTGACAGTATTCCTTTTAGTTTATCCCACGGGGCTTTTGATATTTTATTTTAATTTTATTTATCAATTTAAATAAATTGATAAATAAATAATTTTGAACAGAACTTTAGAATTAAAGTTAACCCTTCGCATTTTAATTCTTCCAAATAATATGGTAAACCTTTGACCCCGGGCCCACAAATATAATCAATGTCCAATCAAATATGCACATGGTACCATAGCTAAACTTCGCACAAGTCCAGCTTTCGATAACCGTTAGATTAGCAAACTTCCAGATCAACGGCGTATATGCATATCGCTCGACCTCCAATATCGATCGTTAACGTGCGTTGGCCCGCTGTTCCTATGTTAATCTCCTCGCACCTTCAACAAATGACGACCGTTCGATGACCTCTTCCCAGATCAACGGTGCTCAATGATATCGCTGGGCATCCTGGGTCGAAGTATAACGCGCGATGGCGCACAGTGAAAAGTGGTTTTGTGAAGTCGTACAGGGACGCGTGTTGAGCATTCTATGGAATCGCTCCTCACCAGGAAATACCACTTGCCCGATGAGAGCGGTGCGATAAAAAGCGGAAACCGCCGTTACTGTTCCTCTCACAAGGTTCTGCCTTCTTCGCTCAGGGTTCCACTCCCCCTACTTGATTATTGTAAATTGAATTATTTACTGTGACATTGCTTGCACTCTTTATCAACAGATTAACCCATCATTTTTTTTATTGAGGCTTGACACTAGTTCGACGGAATCTTCATAACATCCATAATATATAACACAAGAAATTCACACCAGATTCCTTTTTGACCTTAAATTCGTTGTTCTGCCTCTTCATGCTCCATTCTGGTTCCATAAGCACCAATTTACAGTTGCCATACCATGTTTCATTGTTCCAGGAATTTTTCCAACATATCTCCTCTTTTGCTTGTTTTTGCTCCTTTACCGATACTTCCTCTGTTCTTTTGATCAACCGATACTTCCTCTGTTCTTTTGATCGGATGATCCTTTGTAGCCAATGCCTTTGCCATCAATGAAAATATTCCAATAATCTCCCCCTTTGGCATTGATGGCAATATTCTTCCTCCGTAATACTCTTTCTCTATTTATCTTCTAGAAGCCCTTCATTGCTTTGTTCTCCCCCTTTGACATCAATGGAAAATGGTTGATTGAGATCCTTTGTACCGACAATACCATGCTCCCCATGAGATCATGCTGCATCATAGTTCATCCTTTTTATATGACCAATGCTCCCCCTGAGCCTGTGCATTCAGAGATGCCTAACATCACCTTTTAACCAATTTAATATTTCGTGTTTAAGTAGACCTGATCCTCTGCATGGCAGAGACTACTCCCAGTTTCCGTCTGAGATATTCGAATGCTTCCCTAGGTAGAGGTTTGGTAAATATATCAACTACTTGTTCTTTGGAGGAAACATACTCCAATTTCACCTTTTGTTCAAGCTCTTGTTCACGTAAGAAGTGATATTTGATGGGAATGTGCTTGGTCTTGGAATGCATAACAGGATTCTTTAAGATACTAATAGCACTTGTATTATCACACATAATGGAGATAGGAGGTGAGCATTTGATTTGAAAGTCTTGTAGGGTTTGCATCATCCAGAGAAGTTGAGTGCAACATGATGCAGCGGCCACATATTATGATTCTGCTGTAGATAAGGCAATGGAGCTTTGCTTCTTGCTGAACCAAGATACTAACCGAGGCCACATATAGAATGCACCACCACTGGTGCTTTTCCAATCATCAACACTTCCAGCCCAATCTGCATCAGTGTATGCATGAAGAGTAAGATCATCATTCTTTGGATACCATAGTCCAAAGTCTTGAGTTCCTTATAGATATTTGAATATTATTTTTACAGCCTGAAGATGAGACTCTTTTGGATTAGCTTGGAATCGTCCAACAATCCCAACTGCATGCATGATGTCTGGTCTGGTCCCAGTGAGATAAAGTAGACTTCCTATCATAGATCTATATTCAGGTTGATTCACCGTGGGGGAATCATCATTAGAACTGAGATTACATCCGATTATCATTGGTGTACTTACAGGTTTGCAGTCTTCCATGCCATACTTCTTCAGGATTTGCTTGAGATATTTTTCTTGTGACAAGAATATTCCATCTGTTGCTTGTTGCACTTGCAAGCCAAGAAAGAATGTTAGTTCCCCAAGCAAAGACATTTCAAATTCTTGCTGCATATCAGAAGCAAATTTCTGACTCATAGACTCTTTATTACTTCCAAAATGATATCATCAACATATACAACCACAATCATTAGTTTGTCATTTTCAGTTTTTGTGTATAAGTTGCTATCAGTAGACCCTTTTGAAAATCCTTGTTGATGAAGATATTTGTCAAGATGATAGTACCATGCCATTGGAGATTGTTTGAGACCATATAGAGCCTTTTTAAGTCTACAAACAAGTTTTTCATCATTTCCCAAAATGAATCCTTCTGGTTGTTCTATATAAACTTCTTCTTCTAGATCACCATTGAGAAAAGCAGATTTAACATCCATTTGATAAAATTTTATTTGTTGGAAGCTTGAAAAAGCAAGAAACATTCTTATGGCTTCAAGTCTAGCTACAGGAGCAAAAGTTTCTTCAAAGTCTATACCTTCTTGTTGAGCATACCCCTTGCAAACAAGTCTAGCTTTATTTCTTATAACATCCCCATTCTCATTTAACTTTTTTTTGAATATCCATTTAGTTCCAATCACATTTTTGTCATGAGGTCTTGGTACTAATTCCCAAGTGTGATTCTTTTCAATTTGATCAAGCTCTTCATTCATGGCTTGAATCCAACATTCATCTTTGCTAGCTTGACTGACATTGTGAGGTTCAATAGTGGACAGAAATGCCAAATTGCTAGAAGATCCCACAAGAGTCCTTCTTGTTTGTACACCTGATCCCTTTTCTCCCAAAATTTGAGATTCTGGATGATTCTTTTGAACATATCTAGATGGAGCCTTTTCAGACAACTCCTCTTCAGGTTCTTCACTGGGTCCACTGTTTGTATCATTACTATTTGGTTTAGAAGGATATGTGTCCTCATCATCTTCATCTGTTGTTTTCTTTTCTTCTTTTGGAGCTGCAGGAGACTCATTAATAACAACATCAATACATTCAACAATCTTTCGAAGTCTTTTATTGTAATATTTATATGCCTTAATCCTAGAGGAGTAACCAAGAAATATTCCTTCATCTGCTCTAGGTTCAAACTTGCCAAGTTTTTCATCATTATTCTTGATAAAGCATTTGCTCCCAAAAATTCTAAAATGCTTTATAGTGGGAGGATTACCATACCAGAGTTCATATGGAGTTTTATCACTATTTACATGAACATGTGCTTTGTTGAGAATGTTTGCTGCTGTATGTGTTGCTTCTCCCCAAAATGTGTCAGGTGTTCCGGAATCATCAAGCATAGGTCTAGCCATTTGTTGAATTGTTCTGTTCATTCTTTCTGCAACACCATTCTGTTGTGGAGTGCCAGCTACAGAGAATTGTCTTTTTATGCCGCGTTGTTCACAGAATTCAAGAAATTCTTTGGATGTATATTCTCCTCCTCGATCAAATCTGAGACACTTGATTTTTAATTCTAATTCATTCTCAACTAGTGCTTTGAAGATCTGAAATTTCTCAAATGCTTCATCTTTGTGTTTAAGTAGCCCAATCCAACACATTCTAGAGAAATCATCAATGAATAAGATATAGTATTCTTCACCACGGGGTGACTTTTTCCTCATAGGTCCACATATGTCAGTATGAATGAGTTCAAGAGGCTTACTTGATGATCCTTCCTTGGCATTAAATTGTACCCTGGTTTGCTTACCGAATTGGAAAGATTTGCATATGATATTTTCAGGTAGAGTAATATTGGGAAGATCACGAATAGCTTTAAGTCTACTTGATTTGTTGATTTGAGAGAAGCTCAGATGCCCCAAACTTCTATGCCATAGCCAATTTTCTGAAGATTTACTCAAATAACATTGTTCTTTGGGGTTCTTCAATATATACAGGTTGTTTGGAGTTCTTTTTCCTTTTATAATTGCTTTACCTGTATCAAGATCACGTACCACACATTCTTTTGAACCAAAGACAACTTCAGTTCCTTGATCACACATTTGACTTACACTTAACAAATTATTTTTTAATCCATCCACATACATGACTTCATTAGCTTTCACCTTTTCTTTTAGAAAAACAAACCCTTTTCCCTTAATGACCGCAGGAGTATCATTCCCAAACGTAACATTTTTTTCTTTTTCTAGAGTACTATATGCAAAAAGCTTGTCTTTATCACATGTCATGTGTCTTGAACATCCACTATCAATGTACCATTGGTCTTCATCTTCTGCAAATAACGCTATGCCACAATTTTCAACTTGTAATTCCTTCTTTTTCCATACTTTGGAGCTTGAAGGTACATGTTCTTTTGGCTGAACTTTGCTCCTGCATTCAGATTCTTCATGGCCAAAGTTATTGCAATAAGCACATTCAACTTCATTTTGAAGAGGAGAAAAGTTGTTATAAGTATTCTTCTTTGTTTCAATATAAATCCTTTTCTTTCTTGCTTCTCTTGTCATGATGGTTTTATATGCAACACATTGAACAACTTTATGACCAAAATTGTGACATGAGAAACATTGTCCATTGAAGAAGAAATTTCTGCGATCATAAAATCTTCTATATGAATTTACTTGTTGATTGGTGTTTCTTTGAAAGACATTCCTGTTAGTGTTCTTTTAATTGAGATGATCGTGCTTTATCTGTAAAGATTCTTTATTCCCTTGCTTAGTGGCAGCATGTTGTAGACCAGCTGTAACAGCTTTTAGATAATTTGGTGCTGAAACCTGAGAAGATTCTCCAATATATCCAAGACCTGTCTTTATAAGAGGAGAACGTTGTACCTTGATAATTTCATCTAATGTTTTAGATCCTTTAGAAAATCTAAGATTCAGAGTTTTTACTTTCTCAAGTTCTTTTCTTAGACTTACTACCTCACACTCTAATTTCTCATTGTGTTTCTCCTTTTCTTCAAGTTGATTTTTCAGAGTTTCTATGATTATTTTACTTTCTTCTGAGAAAGTCTTGAGTTTAATGTTTTCATCAAGAAAATCACTATCTGCTAGAGCATCCACAAAAGTATCTTTTTCTTCTCTAGATTCTTTTTCAAATGCCATGAGAAGTCTAAGGTATTTTTCACATTCTTCCTCACTATCAGATAACCCATCACTATCTTCATGAGCGTAGTAACTCTTTCTAGTGCTAAAACGATTCTTATTCATTTTTGCTACTTCCTTCCCTTTTTTATGTGTTTCTTTATAAGGACACTTAGCAGCATAATGACGAACTCTTCCATAATCAAAACATTTGAAAGGAAGCTTACCTTTGAATCGTCCTATGCCAAGTTGAAGTTTCTTTACAAATTTTATCTCATCTTCTTCTTAGATATATCCTGATCCTTCTGTTTTTTGTACTTCCTTCCTTTTTGTAGAAGTTCTAAAGACTGCTTCTTTGACTTCAGAAGGTCCTCCTCTTTTCATTTCATATGCAGTTAGTATGCCATGAAGTTGCACCACAGTAAGATTTTGAAGATCCTGCTTTTCTTCAAGGGCAGAAACTTTTGACTCAAATTTTGTTGTTAGTGATCTTAAGACTTTCTCAACCAAGGTAGATTCGATTATTGTTTCTCCCAGATTTCTCATACGATTTACAATATCATCAAGTCGTAAAAATAAATTTGCAATGCTTTCTTCATTATCCATTTTTAGATTCTCATATTGAATTCTGAGAGTTTGGAGTTTAGCACTTTTTACCTTTGCACCACCTTCATAACTTAGAATGATTTTGTCCCATATTGTCTTGGCTATATTCAGCTGCATGACTTTGACAAATTCAGATTCAGTTAGACTTCCCAATAGAGCATTGAACTCCTTTGCATTTGTTTCATGGTTCTTTCTTTCTGTCGGATCTGTTGGTACTGCAGCTGGGTATTGATATCCTTGTTCAACAATTGCCCATACCTCTACTCCCAGAGACTGAAGATAGGATCTCATCCTTGTTTTCCATAAGATTAAATTGTTTCCGTTAAAAAGCGGAGGCCTGATAGATGCTATTCCATCTTGATTTCTCATCTTGCTTGATCTTCCTTCTAGCGGCTAAGATTTTTCAGAAGGACCGACTTTGATACCAATTGTTGGGAAAAATAATGAGAGGGGGGTGAATCAGTATTTAAGGCTGAACAATTTTTCTTTTCTTTCTCTTAAAAACATATGTTACAGTACTGCATCCAACAGGTATGACCTGATATCTTATTATGTCTTTACTTAGAGCATTGCATCAGATAAGCATTAAGCATGAATAGAAATAACAGAACAAACCATCAACACATATGAACACTGGGATTTAAGGTGGAAACCCAATTCGGGAGAAAACCACCACTGTTGTAATCTCAGTTTTCAATATTTATTGTAGAGAAGACTTCTTACAATATATGTTGGTGCATACTTATACCAGCACGCAGGCACCCACTTGCAGAAGGCTACAACCTTCTCTCGTTTACCAGCTATCACTGGAAGGGAGCTACAACCCCCTTTCTGAAGGCTTCGACCTTCAGCACTACTGTAGACCACGTTTCATCAATTTTCATACTGGATCCACCAGTTTCTATATGACATACATTGCCGGTCACCAGTCTTATTTAATTTATATATACTCACACAAACCAGAGATTTATCATCATCAGATCATTCTATCCATGGTTGCATCGTAGTTTCAGATTTATTAGTTAAGACCAAAGCTCGCCCATACAAATATTCCTTTTAGAAATTGTTTGTTAACAACCCTTACCATGCACACACCGTTCTTTATTTTTTCTTCTCCTTATATAGTTTTCTCTTTATTAAAACCATGGGTTAAAACCACGAACCGCTGACAGTATTCCTTTTAGTTTATCCCACAGGGCTTTTGATCTTTTATTTTAATTTTATTTATCAATTTAAATAAATTGATAAATAAATAATTTTGAACAAAACTTTAGAATTAAAGTTAACCCTTCACATTTTAATTCTTCCAAATAATATGGTAAACCTTTGACCCTGGGCCCACAAATATAGTCAATAGCCAATCAAATATGTGCATGGTACCATAGGTAAACTTTGCACAAGTTCAACGTTCTATCACCGTTAGATTAGAAAACTTCCAGATCAATGCCATATATGCATATCGCTCGACCTCCAATATCGATCGTTAACGTGCGATGGCCCACCGTACCTGTGTTAATCTCCTTGCACCTTCAACAAATGACGACCGTCCGATGACCCCTTCCCAGATCAACGACGCTCAATGATATCGCTGGGCATCCTGGGTTGAAGTATAACGCGCGATGGCGCACGGTGAAAAGTGGTTTTGTGAAGTTGTACAGGGACACGTGTCGAGCATTCTATGGAATCGCTCCTCACCAGGAAATACCACTTTCCCGATGAGAGCGGTGCGATAAAAATCGGAAACCGCCATTACTATTCCTCTCGCAAGTTTCCGCCTTCTTCGCTTAGGGTTCCACTCCCCCTACTTGATTATTGTAAATTGACTTATTTGCTGTGACATCGCTTGCACTTTTTATCAATAGATTAACCCATCATTTTTTTTATTGAGGCTTGACACCAGTTCGATGCAATCTTCGTAACATCCATAATATATAACACAAGAAATTCACACCAGATTCCTTTGTGACCTTAAATTCGTCGTTCTGCCTCTTCATGCTCCATTCTGGTTCTATAAGCACCAATGTACAGTTGCCATACAATGTTTCATTGTTCCAAGCAATTTTCCAACATATCTCCTCTTTTGCTTGTTTCTACTCCTTGACCAATACTTCCTTTGTTCTTTTGATCAACTGATAATTTCTCTGTTCTTTTGATCAGATGCTCCTTTGTAGCCAATGCCTTTGCCATCAATGACAATATTCCAACAAAATCTGCCTTCTTACATGGATATTTGCATGAAGAAATCTACATGGAACAACCCCCTGGATTTATCCAAAAATACTCCAGTCTTGTTTGTCGCCTTAGGAATTCTCTCTATGGTCTCAAACAAGATCCTCATATCTCCTCTTTTGCTTGTTTCTACTCCTTGAACGATAATTCCTCTATTCTTTTGATCAACCGATACTTCCTCTGTTCTTTTGATCAGATGCTCCTTTGTAGCCAATGCCTTTTCCATCAATGACAATATTCCAACAAAATCTGCCTTCTTACATGGAGATTTGCATGAAGAAATCTACATGGAACAACCCCCTGGATTTATCCAAAAAGACTCTAGCCTTGTTTGTCGCCTTAGGAATTCTCTCTATGGTTTCAAAAAAGATCCTCGGGCTTGGTATGTCAAAATGGATAGATTTCTCTTAGATAATGGCTTTTCTTGGTGTCATTCTGACAACTCTCTCTAGACCAAGACTGTGGGCAAGTCCTTCACCATCCTTGTTATTTATGTTGACGATATTATCCTTACTAGTAGTGATCCAAACCATATAAACCATGTGAATTCTAGCCTCAAAAAGAAGTTTGAAATGATAGACTTAGGACACTTACATTATTTCCTTGGTCTTCAAGTCTTGCAATCCAAGGAAGGCATTACCCTCTCTCAGGCCAAGTATGCTTGTGATATTCTACACCACCTTCACATGGAAGACTGTAAGCCAGCCCCTTCTCCCGTTCAGTCTGGAGTCAAGCTTTCAGTCAACTGTACTACCCCTAAATTTGATGCTACCTTATATCGTCAACTTGTTGGTAAAATTCTATATCTAACCCATACCTATCCTGACCTTTCCTTTTCCGTTGGTATTTTCGCTCGGTTTATGCACCAACCTCATGAAAGTCACTAGAAAACAGCCAAAAGAATACTTCGATATATTAGAGGTATATTTTAGTTCGGGATTCATTATAGTGTAGGAGCATCTCCATTGTTGATTGGTTTCATTGATTCTAATTGGGCTAGTGACCCTGATGATCGAAAGTCTACTGCAGGGTATGTATTCACTTTTGGTTCAGGACCTATTAGTTGGTATTGTAAGAAACAAAGTGCCATTTCTCTTTCTTTAGCAGAAGCAGAGTATCGTGGTGCAGTTGAAGCCAGCAAGGAATCCATGTGGCTTCATCAAATCCTGTCTGAATTTGGTCTTCATTAGCAGCATGCAGCTACATTTTGGTGTGATAATCAGAGTGCCATTCAGCTATGTAAATATCCAATTCAGCATCAGCGTATGAAACACATTGAACTCCACATAAACTTCATTAGAAAGCTCATTCATGGTCGTGTTCTTGAGGTGCAGTATTTTCTAACCAATGATCAAGTAGTCGATATATTTACAAAGGCTCTCACAGAAGTTACATTTACCAAACTTCTATCCATGCTTGGAGTTCAGGAAAGTTGTGATTAAGGGGGGATAGGCTCTAATGCCTCCTTCCTTCTCCTATTGTGTCACTTTTTTAAATCCTTCAATCATATCCCAATTTGTTCTTAAGGGGGGATGTTAGGATATTTTAACACATAGGAAATAGGCTCCTTTTGTGTCGCCTTTGTAAATCCTTCAATCCTATCCCAAGTTGTTCTTAAGGGGGGATGTTAGGATATTCCGACACATAGGAAATAGTTAAGAATAGCTTAGTCTAGTGTAGAGTTAGGTAAAGTGTGTTTCTTTACCATGTACATTTGTAACTTATAATCCGACGGTTATCTCTCACCTTGGTATTAATGACACTTGATCTGTGGCTTAACACCCGATTGGTCCATGATCTCTATTTAAAGAGCATGGAGCGTCATTTGTCTGGTAACTGTTTATGAGAGAAACATATGTAAATTTTCTTTTTATATTAATAAATTTCCTGAAGTGGCCGCATTGGCTCAGGCCGTGGACTGTTTCCCTCTTTGAGGGTTTTAACCATGTGATTATACTGGTGTACTGATTTGTGATCTATTTGTGAGCGGTGACCTTTGGTTCTCGATCTACAGAACTTACCCTGTAAATTCCTACAAAAAGTAGTTTTTTCTTTTTTCCCTCTAAAATTTGATGATGTAATCAAATCTTAGTTCATTATTTCCACTATTATTTTATAATTTCCTTAGGAGGTCCATTTGAGACCTCAAAATTCCCCTAATGCCTTTTTCTTCCTCATCTTCAGCCTCCTCCTCTTCTTCTTCTACCTCCTCTTATTATTCTTCTACCTCCTTCTATCTAAGACTAGAGGCAAAGATTTGTCCTTTTTGGG